>OY292506.1:600124-1200124 GCA_958496325.1 Nomophila noctuella | reverse complement strand
TTGTTAGATAAGAATTATTTTATTGTTACTAATAAATAATGTTATGTTAAGAGAGGTTTAGTAAATATTTTTCTAATTATTACTAATACTAAAAGTACTTAATATAAATCTTATTAAGTACAATCACGCGCACTATAACTCTGTCCATTTCATTTAGAATTTTGACGGGTCTCGCCCATGCAGATTCGTATTTTTTTTTGTAATATTTCAAAAAAAGAATATTGTACTCCTTGGACGGTAACCGCCACTTAGTGATGGGCTAGGCATAAAAATTTCTATGATTGCGTCACAGATTACAAATTATCCATACTCTTAGGAAAATGAACAGAGTCAATTTTGTTTCTTTATAATTATTAAGCTCGAATTTAGTCTTATGATGAACCTCTAAAATTGAAATAGTAACTTATGTTTTATGAAATGAAAAGATATATCTAATAAAATTATTAACAATAAAATATAATCATAATATTAGCAATCTAAACAGATAGTATTACGTGTGTTTGTACATCCGTTAGCTATGTGTAAAAGACTGAATGAAAAAGTCTTATTCGATTTTTTATTGCTCACATTCATGTCTTCCTATAATTATGTGGTGCATAGTATAAGAATATAGATTTGAAATATCAGAGTAATCTATCGATACAAATTTTTCATGTATATTGAAGTTTAAAATGCAACTTGGGTTCACATAACTTCAGACTAAAGGAATCTTGTAAAATATACTGTGAATTACCTTTATCTATAGTTTTTCCTGTTTATAAATGAATAAAAAATATGGATAAAAGTAACATACAAAACAAATCTGTACGTTGCTTAAAAAACAATGTTGTGAACTTTAGTTGAGGCATTTGCTCTTCAAAAGGGCATTAAAATGTTAATAATGTAGTATTAATTTGAAAGATTGTGTTTATATCTCTTTAATGTGGCGTCTTTAACATCTGTCACAGATCAGGCCTAATAATATGCTCGTTTTATACTGTAAAACTACATACATCTTGGTTTATGACCGCATAAAAATCTTCCGCAATGTCGCGCAATGCCTTATCAAATATAAATAATATGACGATACTATCTTTTTTATTTATTTCATCCTTCTATAATGCTGTTTTATTAGGTTCCATGGTGAGAAAGCTCTTTAGAGAAGAGCTCCCAAACATAACTTGGATTGCCATGGGCTCGCATATCGATAAGAATGTTGACAAAAATATAGAAACTTTGTTTGTACTGATATAATCGACTATTTGGTTGCTTCTATTTATTTGAGTATCCTGAGTGTCACTATCTATAATAAGCTGACGGTACCTATCTATAGGTAGTAGTAGTAATTTTATATGTGCCTGCAGTGCAGTGCTTCAATAAAGTTATCTTAAAAGTTCAATTAAGTAGGTACTCGTAAATTAAACAAATGTTTACTCTACATTCAAAATTATCGATTGTCATTGTCCCCCACAAACGGAGATAAGATAATATTAATATACAATGATATGACTCGAAGAAACTGCACAATCAAATATATTTTTAATTGCCAATTCATCATGTGCTAGAACTACAATAACAACAATGTTTTATCAAAATACTTATTAATATTCCCAGTGGAAAGCGTTTTTCGCCTGCGATTGCTAAGGTTAAGCAACTTTCTCAGAGGCAGGCCATCGTATGGGTGATCGAAAATAAAGGCACGTTAAGTCTTTGGTCCTGCGCCTGATCTAAACAGAATAGTCAGATTGCTGTCCCACCGAACTATGAGAGTGAGGGAATATGGAGTCCACCTGTGCTTGCTCGCTTACTTGTGCACTTTATTATATCCAACGTACCTGGCTGATTGTATGATCGGTTGCCATGGTTGAAAACGGCTAGAGACAGAATATGGCAGGGGGGTTGCAGCTAAAAGTTTCCCTGCGGGATTTGAACCCACGATCTCCGAGATTTTAGTACAGATTTAAAAAAACTATGATTATTTCGTGTAATATTAATAATTTGCAAATGCTATAATAAGAATCTTGGCCTGCCTATGAACAATTTTAAAAATTTATTGCGGATAGGTACTGCAGATTTTTTCAAATCCACCAGTTTCAGGATGAATAAAGAATATTTTTTGGAGATACGCCCTGTAACCACTACACCTAGGAGGTATTTGTTGTGGTTTGTGGTGAAGATAAGTACTTTATCTATTTCGTTATCAGCGTATAAAATGTAGCAGTGCCATCCGAATTTTATAGTTATAATCCAACAGCACGACAAACATTACCAATTTGAATAAATAATCGTTCTAGTAAAGTTTTGCTTATCACTATTCATTCTCCGATTCGGACCTGTCAAATCAACTGTCAAAGGCCTTTGTTGACCGAAGTTCACCGAAGTCATCATCTGTTTGTTTATTATTATTAACTGCAGCAAGTGTTTTCTTAATTTTTCACTGAAATAAACACGTTAAAAATGAGCAAAGTTGCTGTTGTCACCGGTTCAAACAAGGGCGTCGGCTTTGCCATCGTCCGTGGTCTGTGCAAGCGCTTCGACGGCACGGTATACCTCACTTCTCGGGATGTCGACCGCGGCAGGAAAGCGGTCGCTGAGCTGGAGAAAGAAGGCTTGCACCCGAGCTTCCACCAACTTGACATCGCCGACGTCAAGAGCATAGACACGTTCCGTGACTACTTGAAGGAGAAACACGGCTCCATCGATATATTGATAAACAACGCTGCTATAGCGTTCAAACAGTCCGCTCCGGAGCCGGCCGCGGTTCAGGCGGAACAAACGTTGGAAGTTAATTACTTCGGTGTGCTGAATACTTGCGAGAGGTTGTTCCCCCTCATCAAGAATGGCGGGAGAGTGGTGAACCTGTCGAGTTCAGCGGGCCACCTCTCCCACATACCGAGTTTAGAGCTTCGGGACCGCTTCAAGGACCCCGCTTTGACGATTCCGCAGTTGTCGGAGCTTGCGAAACAGTATGTGGCTGAAGCGAAGCAGGGGACTCATGCTCCGACTTGGGGCAACTCTAGTTACGTTGTCTCAAAGGTCTGCCTTACTGCACTGACCTTGATTCAGCAGAGGATGCTGAATGACAGAGGTGAGCATTTAATAATTATACAGTTATCATCATTTGCCAGCCCTGATCCCAGTTCATTTGGTGACATGCAATACATGGATTCTGCCATACAAGCCAATCATTCATTAATGAGTCATCTCCACCCTTTTCACTCAAGACATCCTTTACAACAATCTATACATCTACTATTTTGGTCTACTTCTTCCTTTCACACCGTTCACCTTCAAAAGGAACTAGGTACACATAATTAATATTAAATTACTTATACTAATTGACTTATTGAGTGTTTTGCACCCTTCAGTTGCTTTAGCACTGATCAGTGTTCTAGTATGAAACTGCGGTAACACTGATCAGTGTTCAGATGACCTGTGACACTTTCAACTCTATTTTGAAACATATACACTTGAAATACGGTCTTAAACTCGCGCTATGTTGCCGCAGACGACGGGTACAGATTTACGCACCCTTCCCGCATACAAAAGGTTAATGTGATATACACGTCTATGGTCTTATACTGCACTTCTTTTTAGCAGGCCATTCATGTTGAAGTGCTAGTAGGGTAAAAAAATATTTGATGTGCAAAAGAATTTCAGTGTAAATCAAGTTGCAAAATAAATGCGTTGACTTTGACTTTGACTATCTCTCTCTATCGATATAGTTTTCGTTCCTGTCTTAAAATGAGACTAGCACTTCAACCAAAGTCCTATACTGTTAATAAAAATGTTTCTCCACAGGAAGTAGTTCTGATGGTCCACCTGTCCTGCCCTGAAGCCGTGCCACATAATAACATATGTTTCTCACCTTTTCCAGATATCAAAGTAAATGCCGTACACCCGGGATATGTAGACACCGACATGTCTTCGCACAAAGGCCCGTTGACGATTGAGCAAGGCGCTGTTTCTGCCTTGTATGCAGCTCTAGATGCTCCCGACACGGTCAAGGGGCAGTACATCTGGTACGACAAGGAGATCGTCAGCTGGGTTGATAATCTACGCTCTGGCTAAACCTTCTGTTTAAGTAATTGTATTTAATATGTATAAATTTGTGCCTTCATGAAAAGAATCCTTGTAATAAACTAAATATTTTTTTATGTGTTAAGAGGTCTCTAAGATAAATACTGATCTATAAATATATTGCTTCTGTTAAAGTAATTTTTTATTGTCCATTTTGGCCATGTATGCAGGTCACAAAACTATTCTTTTTGTATTTTTTTCGTACAATAAAAGATCTTTGTCATGTAATTTGATTACATCACATTTTAATGTAATATTAAATGATTAGATCATTATAAAGCTTATTTCATTATTATTCATACTTTACTTTTATTTTAATAAATAACATCGATTGAGGCCTCCTGCTGACCCATGAACCCAAAAGCAAAAGAAAATAATGCTCTTTATCTCTCAAATATATTAAACTAGCGTCGGCCCGCGACTTCTTCCGCGTGGATATCGGTTTTCATGATCCAATTGTTTTTTTCCCGCTCACTCCCGTTCCCGTGGGAATTTTTCAATATCCTTTTGCAACTAAGCATCAAGTTTACTAAGAGACCTGCATGGCAAATTTCAAGCGTTTAACTTAAGTAGTTTACATTTTCCATACAAACTTCCACGCCCCATTTAAGGCTGGAATGGGTCAAAAACTAGCCTATGATGTTACTACTCTCCATCCCTTTAAATATCTCCACTTAAAAAATCACGTCAATTGGTCGCTCCGTTTTGCCGTGAAAGAAAGACAAACATACAGAAACACTTTCCCATTTATATAAATAAAATTAAGTAAGTAGGTATGGATAGGTACCTAATTGAATATCTAAACGAAAAATGTGTTGGTACCTAAACGCAACAAGGCCTGGGAGGACAACTTCGATATTTTAAAAGAAATCTTTTAAAATTTTTAAGTCCACAGATGCTTTTGACGACAAGAAAAAATTACGAATAGACAAACTGTGACGTGGGAGGGCAAAGTCGCGGACGGATAGCTAGGTACAATATGTTATGAATACAAATGATTCAGACCACACAAGTGCGCGGTTGTAAATTTGCGTTAGGAATTCCCGGTACAGCACTGTTTATCAGTAAGACTCAACATTACCTAAATATAGCACAAGCTTAGAACGATATTTACAGAGGGCGGCAATCTAAGGTTAATGCCTACATCCTCTTAATGAGCTCTACAGTTCCCAAGCATCCATACTATAACTTAGGCTAATATGAAAATATTTTTTATTAAGTATGGCTGCTAAGTTTCTTCCATCTGCACCATCTACTTCGTAAGTGGTCACACTGGTCACTGATGGGGAAGTTACACTGGTTGTGAAATTAATGTTTTTATGAATCAATTTGCGTATTTTTTCCTAATTTAGTTTCATTTCTAGCCGGTCTTATTCAGTTTACTATACTTAATATAACAGCTGGTAGGTAAAAGTCCCCATGTTCATTTTATTATGTTGTCCCTCTGTTATTTTTATTCTGTGACATGCGTTTGCGACGATATTCGCCACTCATCCACAACACAATTTAGCTCAAAGAGTATAGTAATACTAATTTAGCTGCTAGTGATGCTATGCTACCCGTTATCAATAACGATATATTTTATAATAACTGTTATAATGTCACAGGTATTGCTATTACGAAACAAGCATGCTGGTCAAATCAGGATCATAGCTTGAAGTGTACCTATTCTTGTGTCCCACAGCTTAATAGTTAGGTATTGGTATTTATTGGTGTCCACAATGGATGTTGACAAGACAATGGGTATTACACACCAAGCTTGCTGTGCTAGGCTGAGAGAGAGGGTGGAACTCCACCAAAGCTAAGAAGTTTGCTGTGAAGCTGAGATGTCTTTCAAACAAATTAGGGAATTAAAACTCCCAAATTGGCAAAATTTAAGGAATTACTCAAATCGTTCCAGTACTTTTCGAGTTTTAAAATGAAATAAATCAAATAAAAAGCTTGATTATTATTGTTAAATAAAGATGTAGCTCATTTAATATTTAATCACTGTTTAATTCATCGACATATTTACACGAATGAAATCAACAATCAAAGCGTTGCACTGTCACTGGTATGTGACACACCTCGGCGGCGATTCGTAGCTGCGGCACCAGCGGTGCTGCCAACAATTGATCGACATGTCGGGTCCACGTAAGACCACTGTCTGTCTGAACCTCATAATGTAAACGGCCGATGCGTCGCAATATTGTGGCGAATTCCCAGCGAATGTGCGGGCTGCTGTAGCTTCGTGCCTGGACTCTATCGCCGACAGAGAACTCCCTCGTACCTGGGCGAATCGTAGCTGCGGCCCTTCTGGAAGCAAGCGCCGGATACAGCATGGAATGTAGATGCGTCCTGATATCTCGGCCAAACATGAGTTCATAGGGCGACCGGCCCTGCTTATCCGGCGTACGCCTTAAACGGCATAATATCGTCATGATTTTATCAGAACCACTGCCTCTCTCCCCCTCCATAGCTCTTAAAGCTCTTTTCACGGTCTGGACGCTCCGTTCCGCCTGTCCATTGGTAGCCGGGTGATAAGGGGCAATCGTTCTGTGAGTAGTTCCACAATCTGTTAGGAAATTCTTGAAATCTTGCGATGTGAATTGGCGGCCGTTATCCGAAACTAATATATGAGGTAATCCGAATGTACAGAAAATTTCCTTTAATTTGTGTATACACCATGAACTGGTTGTGGTCTTGGTTGGGATTATCTCAACCCACTTTGAGTAGGCATCCACGATTATAAATAAATACTGGCCCATTATAGGTCCCGCAAAATCTATGTGAATTCTTTGCCACGGCTTGCTCGGCTCTTCTCAATGGTGTAGGGGTGCCTTTTCCGGTGAATTCTGTTGTAATCGGCATGATCTACAGGATTTGACTACCTTTTCTATGTCTCTGTCAATATTCTTCCAGTAGACATGGCTGCGTGCCAGTAATTTCATTTTGAGGATACCAATGTGGCCCGAATGAAGTTCGTCTAGTACATGTGTGCGTAGCGTTTGGGGAACTAATATTCTTGTGCCCTTTAAAATGCAATCATCCTGTAAAGTTATTTCATTGTCATTGTAACCGTAAGTTTTCACTGAACGTCCTGTTTTTAAGGCTTCTAATAGTATGTTGAGTTCTGTATCTTTCATTGTTTCACGTGCGATTATTTTTGGGCTTATTTGTAATTGATTAATTTGTCTTAATTGAAATGCCGTATGTTGGTCTACTGATTTTTCTTTCACACGTTCGACCGGGAATCTGGATAAGTAGTCTGCATTACAATTTTTTGCTGCAGCTCTATATTCAATATTATAGTCAAAACCAGATAGAAAGTGTGCATAATGGAACAGACGCATTGTACTCAGTGCTGGTAGGGTCTGTTCTGGGTGAAATATAGACGTGAGTGGTTTGTGATCCGTGACAAGAGTAAACTTCCGTCCATAACAGTAATGAAAAAATTTCTTCAGACCCCAAAATATAGCTGTAGCTTCTTTGTCGATCTGACTGTAATTTTTCTCGCTGCTTGTAAGTGTTCTTGAAGCGAAGGCAATTGGGCGTTCCGTGCCGTCTGGTAGCTTGTGCGATAAAACGGCTCCCAACCCGTTTGGTGAGGCATCGGTGGCTAAGATGACAGCTTTCTTTGGATCGAAATATGTTAGTGTTCTTTCGCTTGAAATTTCTTTCTTAATTTTGTCGAAGCTTAACTGACAATCCTTTGTCCATATGTATTTCACTCCCTTCTTTAGTAATTTATTTAATGGATTTGTAATGGATGCTAAATTTGGTATGAATTTATTGTAGTAATTTGCCATACCCAGAAATGTACGTAATTCATTGATATTTTTCGGTGCTTCTGTATTCATAATTGCTTTAACTTTATCCTGATTCTTATGTAAACCATCCTTGTCAATTGTGTGTCCAAGGTAGTTAATGCTACGTTTGAAGAAATGACATTTTTCTTTGTTGACTCTTAGGTTATTCTCCCTGAGTTTCTGTAGTACTGTTCTCAGTCGTTGGAATAATTCTTCTTCCGAGGATCCCTGGATTATGATGTCATCAAAGAAACATTTGACACCTTTAATGTCTTGTAAGAGTTGGTCCATAAATTTTTGCCAGAGACTTGGCGCAACTTTAACTCCGAACATAAGTCTGTTCACTCTGTACGTACCCAAGTGAGTGCTGAGTGTTTGTAGCATGGCGCTGTCGTCGTCCATTTCCATATTCAGGTAGGCTTGAGTTATATCTAAGGTACAGAATAACTGGCCCCCATTCATTTCTGAAAAAATATCTTCAATAATCGGAATTGGGTATTTTTCGTCCTTTATGACCCTGTTTAAAGTCACCTTGAAGTCGGCACACAATCTTATTGATCCATTCGGTTTTACAATAGGTACAATTGGGGTTCCCCAGTCTGATTGTTCTACCTTCGTAATTACGCCAATCTCGCATTGTCTATTTATTTCTTCATCTACTTTTGGTTTCAAAGCGTATGGAATTCTTCGTGGTTTAATGAATATTGGTTGCGAACCTTCTTTTAGATGTAAGTGGGCTTTATAATTCGGGATCTTCCCCAAACCTAAGATTTGAAAACAGATGATGCGAATTCTTCGAAAAGTTGGTCTAGTTTAACACCATGATGGGTATCAGTTTCAATTGAACGTATGTCTGCTAGTTCTATTTTCAATTCATTCATCCAACTCCTTCCAAAGATAGGATCAACCTTCTGGTTAATGATGTATAATTTCCCATGAAATGTCTGGTTTTTGTACTCACATTTAACGTATGCGACTCCATAGGGTTTAATTATTTCGCCTGTATACGTTCTCAATTTAATTTCAGTTTTATGAATTTTCTTTGTGATGTTCATGCTTCTGTATTGTTTCAATGACATTGATGTAAGTGTAGCTCCCGTGACAAACTCCATCTGTATGTGTTTGTGTTCTATTTTCATTGTAATTATATATTTATCTGAGATTTCGCTTTTTATTAAATTTATTTGTCCCGTATTCTCACTGCTGGTTGTGCTAGTGGAGTCATCTAGTTGGTTGGTTGTGTTTGTTCGACGCAGGCATACTCTAGCTAAGTGGCCCTGTTTTTGGCATTTCCTGCAGGTTGAATTAACTGCCCCGCATTCATTGGCTCTATGGTCTGGTTTTCCACACCTGAAGCATTTACCTTGTAGTTCCTTTATTGTAAGTGTTTGCTTTTCTTTGTACTGATTCTTATGGGGCTGTTGTTGTCGTCTTTGGGTATTGTTATTGTAGGATGTTGTTGAAATTCTGTTCAATGAATCAGTGGCTTGGTGCATGTCATTCGTTATTTTTGAATTTTCCGTTTTCCCCATTTCCATTGCTGTTGCCATTGTGACTAATTCTGAAAACTGTGGGGTGCTTCTATCTTGAATTAATTTAGTTCGTATGTCTCCTTCTTTAAGTCCTCGAATGAATTGTAAGGTTAGAAAACTTTCTGCCGTTGTTCTCTCGCAACTGGGACATTTAAATTCGCAATTAGACGCAAGTCTTTTTAATTCTGATGAGTACCTTGCAATCGTTTCATCCGCTTTCTGCACCCGCGATATGAATTGATGTTGTAGCGCCCATGTGCTCGGCTTCGGGTCTATATATGCGTCTAGCATTTTCGTAAGTTCCTCAAATGTTTTTGATAATGGATCGTCGGGTGAACATAGGTGGTATAATTTTTCGTGTAGTTCTGGTGATAATGTAGTTAGCAGAATGTATACTTTCGTTTTTGGTTCAGAGATTTTATTTAATAGTAGGTAAGTTGAAAGTCTTTTTGTGAAGCAATGAAACGTTTCATTTTCTTGGTATGGTTGGAATCTGATATTTATAGAATTATTCATTCTGGGATTTACCTGGCTCGTGTTTGGTGTAATGTCGGATTCATTTCCAGTTCTCGTAGTATTTGATCTTCGAAGTGTCAATAATTTTGTTTTTATATTTGTGTAGTTTTCCTCAAAATCGTATCTGTATTCCATTTCTTCCTGTAAATTATTGTCATCTTCGGTTTCTAATTCTATTTGTTCTTGTACATCCTGGAATTTCTTAAATGTATTGTTCAGAACTTCCAGTCTTGACTCAATTTCCTCGTTTGACAAAAATTCGTTCGTATTAATGTAAGTCGTTGTTTTAGTTAGAGTACCTTTTAGGCACGATCGTATTCTGGTGTATTTTTCTTTATTCGTGGGCATCGTCGCCAATTGTTAAATAAAGATGTAGCTCATTTAATATTTAATCACTGTTTAATTCATCGACATATTTACACGAATGAAATCAACAATCAAAGCGTTGCACTGTCACTGGTATGTGACAATTATCACCCGTGGTCTTTTATGTAATCTGTGCCCGTGGCTTCTCGTTAATGCTTATGAATACTAGGAATCCTGTCTTGTCTTATCGTATGAAACGACAGATGAAAGATTAGACTAAAAATAAATAAAGGAACTATCATTACATTTACTCACACAAATTGTAACGTTTGTTGAATCGCATCGTTACTTTTATTTAGGTATAGCAGATGAACATCCCATGAATACCTACAAGTCGACCAGTTGGTGTTTGTTCGTCATAACAACTGGTATCAGTCTTTGTGTGGTGTTAGCCCGTAACTTTGCTGGAAGCAAATGGTGTAAAATATAAGTAAGTGAAAGAAAATATCAATTAATACAGACAAAATTAATACCGCAAATAAATGGCTATTGACTGACAGACTCGCTGGTCTAGTGGTTAAACAACCTGGCACGGGTTCGAATCCCGCTAGGGGGCAAAAGGTACGTGTATGATGAACAATGATCAACGGCATTTGTATTTTGGAGGTACACGAGTCATGGATGTTTATAAAATAACTAGCGGTCGCCCACGATTCCGTCCGCGTGGTGTTTTGTTTCCGCACACAGACTATCCAACACAAAAATATTTTTTCAATTCGCTTCAGTGGTTCCTGAGATTAGTGAGTTCAAACAAACAAACTCTTCAGCTTCATTCTATTAGTAAGATTAAAGTGTGTATTTAACTTTTATAGGTACTATTAGATTAGAGAACATCCGTTCTATATTATAAAAGCTTCGAGCTTAGTTTGGTGTCCAATGAACTAATTTTATTAAATGCGCATCCGCAAGGTCTATTTGATTTGAGGCATGAGCCTTGTTTAACTATCGAAAGTGTACATAATATGTTCTTAAATCCTTCTGTTCCAGTTTCATCAAAATTGGGATGTCGAAGATAGAAAAACTCTTGCAATGCTTGCAAGAACTCCAGGTGGCTGATTATAGCAACCCTGAAAAGGCGGGACTCACGAACGCGGCGGCAGAGCGGGCATTGAACGCCATATTCGAGATAGGCAGACAGAAGTTGGTCTTCACTGCGGAACAGAAGAGAAAGGTTGGGACCCTTCTCTCTACCGCTATCAGAGCGATCCAGGCGAACATAGAACGAACGGGCTGCGTCTACAGGACGAAGCTGGACTCCGCCACGCTCAGGAAACGATCCGCGCTCCAATTCCTCGTCAGAGACTACGCCGCCTTCCCCGCGAGCTCTGGCACCCTCCACCAACTCCTCGAGAGGGTGAACATCTGGGAGTCCATCCGTATCCTCGACGATATCATCGCGAAGTGGCGCGACGAATCCGACTCTGAGGCCGAGTCGGATACAGAGACATACGGAGTCCCCGCCTCTCATTTTTGGTGGAATACATAAAGACACAAAATGTTTTCTAATATTGTAAACGGGATACATGGGGGCCTAGCCAAGATGCATTCGTTCCGCGTCGAGTTCGTTTAGAAATTTCTTGCGCTTAAGCGCGATCGCTTTCAAGTTGGTAGCCAAAGTGCCACTCCTTTCGCGCACGCTCGGTCGAGGCGGTTGTCGATAATTTGGCTATGGTTTCGATCGAGGATGTGACGTAAACATGGCTGTATGGGCTCGGATACCTTTGCATAACCTATAAATCCCGAAAAAAAAATTAAAATGTAAACAAAAATACGAGCTGTCAAAACCGGTTTGAGGTTATAAAAGTATTAAATTTTATTGAACGTGCTCTAATTTAATAGGTATATCGATAATTACACGGAAATGATAATGTTTTGAATAACTCGAGAGCTTAAAAGAATACATAAGTGATGTTTCATTTCGACATACCTATTTCAAACGCAAGTTCCGGCAAAAATACTTACGTGTTAATTCCAATGGTTACTTTTATTTAAGTAAAACATCATCGAATTGAAATAAGTGCAGAACAATATTCGAGTATATTGGAAGGTAAGATCAAGTTTATTTCATGAAATCACAACGTAATCATTATAGTTTTAATGCATAAATACAATATGATCATCACAAAGCAATTAACTAAAGCAAAAGTTTGATAATAGGTATATAACTTGCAGTCATGGTGGAGTAGGCCTCAGACGGGGGCTCAAGGAAGGCTGAGACTACAACTCAATTTAGAGTTTTAAAGAATTGGTGTTCTTGTGAGCAAAACCACATAAATGGAATAAAATAAGTCCCACATGTCTCTTGCCATCCTTTTTGAGTTAATAATTCACATTAAACATATTTATTCTTTTAAGGTATGGACTGACTGGAAGACTGGAAGTCAGAAAAGCAAAAGCTTTAAGACGCAACACTTGGCTGACTGGTGGTGAACCAAGAAGGTATTTGAGGATTAAGTCTTGAATTTGATCATTCCATGCAAGGAGAGCCGGGAATGAAGGAATTGGACTTTCTGTAAGTTAAGTAACTTTTCTTCACGAATAATATCTTATGAAAACTTAAACAAGTTTTTTGGATGTTGTCAATGTTATTTCTGATCCTTATTCACTTTTTCAGAGATCATTAAACATCGAACCTGCTCCACCTGCAACTGCACCAACACCTAATGTATTCAGAGAACTGGAATTAACAACTATCAGAGAAACGACAATACCAATCTTCTGAACAATTAACATAAGAACTTTTGTATTGATCACTTATTTGTGTATATATTTTATTCTACATAACAGAAGCAATGTGTTAAAAAATGATAAATAGTGATTAACTTATACAGATAATAAGTATAAAAAAATAATAATTTACTCACAGAAACGGTTTTATATTGTTATATTTGTTCATTTGTAAGTTATGTACCGAAAGGCCTGTGTTGCCTGAGTATAAATAAATAATAAATAAAAGTAGCTTAAAAGTAAATCTAAGATTGAATGGTTTGTTTATCTTATAATTTGTCTTTTATTATTTATGTTATAGTGAGACTGCTCTATTTACATACAATCAACATAGCTTTAAGTTATTTAAGATTTCTGATTGAATTCTTAGTACCTATAACATTTTTTGGTGACTTGTGTTATGAGTAAGATAACTATTATATTGTAAACCTTACTTTTAAGTTATTTTATATTCTAGTTAATTATTACTTAACATTTTACTTTCATTTGGTACTATATAAAATATAATTATTAACCCAGCTCATTACATATTATTTAAATAGAGACCAAATTATAGTAACTGTAAGATCATAATTACCATGTTTTATTTATATTACTGTAATATTTTTACTTTACCTATAATTTATAATTAACCCAGTTCATAAGTAAAACAGACTTACTTGTAAATTATTACTTATTTTTATTATATTTAATGTTTAAAGAGTGTCATTGTTTACTGATTTACTGTTTTACAATAAAAGTTATTGTAAGAAATCTATTACTTTTCATTAAAGTTTACTAACAGAGACTTGTCATTTATTAAATTAAAGAACACATGAAACTTATGCACATTTTATTTAACTATCAAACATTACAAAATAATTAAGTTATCTAGTCATATCACTTATTGCACTAGCGCAGTATAGCAAGTAGCATAGCTGTCTTAAGTTGTCCAAATTAGTGGTGGGAGTAGATTGTGAACCAAAGCCAGTGATATCTTCTTCATCCTCAACCATCATTCAACAAGCAGCATTCAATATTGGTGTCATGAGCCAATACCAATGGGGCTAGCTCGAACCTCCTGTAAAACAAATAAAATTTGGTTCGAAACATATGTATTGTATGTATGATTAGATTAGAAATAAATAGAAAATACTTATTTCCAAAAGGACTTTTTGCTGACAAAGGAGCAAGTATAAGATAGAAGTATGTTTATTAGTTGCAGTTGATTTTTTATGTATTCAAATAATATAAAATGTCCCCTACTCCTATACATTCATTCTGTGTGTGCAATTTGATTTGTGCTACTTACCTACCATTTGAAGATTTAAGAAGATCACTTCTTTTTTTGTAAAATAAAGATGTTCATCCTCCTTAGGTTTTATAAAAGCCATATGAGTGCAGTCAATGCACCCTTACAATCCATCCATGCAAATTATGCTATGTTTGAAATCTGAAAAATTTCAAGGTTATGTCAATATGAATGAATCAATTCATAAAGGTACTGAGAATTATTGTGCAATGCTAATTAAATAATAATGGTCAGCCTTCTTTTTAAATTGGGCTCTTTCCAGTGGTGTTTGTGGAAATGCTATCCACCTTCTGATCCACGGGCTGTTAAGGGCATCAATCACCTCCCTCATGTAGCGACTTGTAGTTCGCTGCGTTAGATGCTGCGTAAATGGTGATTCTCTAATTGAATGAATTTCTCACTTTCAGTAACTAACATAACCTAAACATTAGGACAGTCACAGTACTTATACTCACCTTCAATTCCATAGGAATATCGTGCGTACCTTTTACCTACACACCTTTTAATTCGGTATGTGCTTTTAAATCACTGTAGTCTTTTACACAATTGCTTAATGAATAGATTTTTTCCGGTTTGTCTTCAACTTTTCTAATGCTTGTCGTAACGTAAGTCTTTTTAGACGTCTCGTCAATGTATTCTCATTTTTTGCAGCACACAATAATAGCAGCGCATGCATTTTAATGAAAAGAAATTTTAACTATCACAACCCCCCCCAACCCCTGCGATCCTTTTCTACAAGGTCCAAACTCTCGTTAGATGAAACCGCTTGTTTAAAGGAAACGCTCAGAAACGCTTGTCAAAAGTGCGTCTTGGCTACGCATTTGTATGAAAATACGCGCTCGCACGACAACGGGCGCGAAACGTTTTGTTTATTGTGCATCTTGGCTACCAACTTTCGAATACAATAGAAAGACTACGTCAGTCTCGTTTGTGACGTAGTGCCTTCTGTCTCCGTCCCGCTCACGAAGTATTTGTGTGAGCGAGATGGAGATATAACTCGCGTCGACAAGCGCTCTTCTCGACGCGGAACGAATGCATCTTGGCTAGGCCCCCTGTCTTGGGCCACGTGAAAGGCCTTCTTCATTACGCCGCTGGGGATGTTGAAGGAGGGGATAGAGCGGTTCGTGCAGCCACGAGAACTACGGCCGTGATGGCGGGCGGGGTGGCGGGCATCGTGGGCGGCCCGGCGGGCGTCGTCGCCGGCGCTGCCGGGGCCGGGCTTCTGATGGACACAGCCTCCTCACTCGGCAGCGGCAGGCCCGAGGGAATTTTGGAAGGAGTCTCGGATATAGCGACTGATTTAGGAAATGGAAAAATCCCCTTGACATCAGTGATTAAAACTGGAATTTTCGTCGGCGCTGATGCATTAAGCGGTTTCGGTGGCGGCGCTTTAGCGGGCAACGTGGGCGGGGCTGTGAGCGGGGCTGTGAGCAAGTCGGCCGCCAAGGACATCCTCGTGACTGCCGCGAAAAACGCCTCAGCCGTCCAATTTGCTGCCGCGGGCTCGGCGACTCGCGAAATCGCCAAAAACACTTCCTGCAGTTATCCCCATAGTAATTATAGTGGGTACACACCAAAAAGCTCACGGAGTTCTTCCCAAAACCAATCCTCCAACTCGAAGCCCAGTCAATCCAAACCGTCCAATACTGGTTCGAGTGGGTCGGAATCTCAGCCACCTAAGGAACCAAATAAAAATAATGGCCAAGAAAAGGAAGTTGAATCACATCTCGACGCTTTCTTGAAGTTATTCAACGCTTCCTCTTTGGAAGACATTGTTATTCGTGGAGTTCGTTTGTTTGAGAATCTGGAACCAGGTCAGGTGAAATCTTTGAAGAAATTGATCAAGCAGCTGAGACTTAACGGCGTCCTGAAGAGAGTGGTGGAAACAGTTGTTAACTTATTCAACAAACTGGAGGTGAGCGACGTTACTTTCCAGAATTTTCTAAGCTTAAGTCAGTTCGTTGCTGCTTATATATCGGAGCAGGCGGCCCAGAAAACTGAGGCTCAGAAAGGTGCGGGCAACGCTCAAGGTTCCTATGAACAGAGGCGCGAGGAAAACCTGAATGCCGCGAGCATAGATGCTGTCCAAGGGCGTTCTAATTTATTTACTCAATTCATGACCTTGTACAAAGAAATAAGCAGCTACTACTGCGAACCTAATTTCCGGAACATTTTCTCGGCTATCTACCATTACTTCAAACACAAGTTGGTACCACAAACTGGTCAGCAACTCACAGTTCCCAATTACTTCTCCATTATAAGATATCTTCTAGAAAAGGTAAAGATGCTTAAGGAATACACCCAGCTTCTTGACAATACTCACCCACGACGAGAGTTGGTTTATGACAGAGTGTATATGGTGTTCGGTCGCCTCGTAAGGATTCGGATTGTTATAAAAATACAAGACGGAAGTCTGGAGCTGTCCAGTTGTTATGTTGTAGACGATGATGCTGAATACCACAAAGATGGACAAGAGTACATAGACCCTGATAAGAAAAGAGATTAAAGATAAAACACCTCGATGGTCTAGTGATTTAAGTACCGGGTCGTGGTCTCGAATTCCTGGATTCCCGGGTGGGAAAACAATGAGTCGGTTTTACTGAACACAGCCCGGGTTTGTGATCACCAACCCGCGTTTGGCAAACGTGGTGATTGATCCAAAACCCATCTTTGTAACCAAAACATGATTTCAAATGAATGAGGCCTTTGTCCTGCAGTGGGACATTAATAGGCTGATAGCTTTTAACAGTTTTTAAGAAAAAAAGAAAATGTATTTGAGGCTTCTGAAAATATCCGGAACATATTATAATAGAGAGTTTTAACTAAAAATAAAACTTACCTATTATTTTTCCTGAGATATCCGGAATCCATGTTGAGTTAACCATCCGTTTTTCTGGTGTTCTTCCGGTCTAGCGACGTCCCTCTCCTACGCAGGTAGCCCCCCACTACCTGCGGCCCGTCCGGTTCCAGGTAGAGGACCACCTTATAAAAGGGGGTGCGCGACCTTGTTTTCGTCATTATACTCACATATGGGTACCAGGTAGGAGTTATTTGGATTCCGGATATCTCAGGAAAAATAATAGGTAAGTTTTATTTTTAGTTAAAACTCTCTATTATTTGTTCCGTCTTCGATATCCGGAATCCATGTTGAGTGATGTGTTTGATATCTCCTGGTACTAAGTTATATATGTAGATGCTATAATGTGTAATAGTTTCTGTAAGAATTTGAAATAAAATAATGAATGAAAATGATATTTAGAATAATAGTTACATAATTTATTAAAAGATGAATAATCAGCTTATTTAATTAATTGGTTCAAAATATTTGGACAAGGAAACCTGGGAAGCAATTATTTCCAAATTTTTAATTTGCTTTTGGTAATATTTCCTAAAGGTATGTTCTCTCTTCCAGTTTCCAGTAGCAAGTATCTGATCTATACTATAGTTTTCGATCCAGTTTAATGAAGAGACTGCAGACCTCACCGACCCAGGGGTTGCTTCTATTCCTGCTTCGCGAAGTACGGCTTTAATCCATCCTCCGATAACGGTTCTTGTCGCTGGTTTACAGGGTCCTCTGACAGTAATAAATAACTCGTGCAAGTTACCTTCATCACGACGAAGTTTTGACACTTCAAGCAAACGGCGAATCCAGTAAACTGCGTCTAAATTCTTATCCGGATTTTGCTTAATCTTCCAACCTGACTGTTGACGATTAGCAGTGTCTGTTTTTGAACCGAAGACAGGCCACAAAACTATACATTGCCCCTCATCTACTAGGTATTCAGGTCCGATTCTTAGCAATGTTAGGTCATGCACCCGTCTACCTGAGGAAAGCAGTAACAATACGGCAGCTCTCCTCGAAATTTGATATTATAAACTTTCCTCCTCTAGATAATTAGAACTTAAGAAGTCTAACACTTTCCTAGGGTCCCAGATAGGTGGTTTGGGCTTCTTAACTTTTGATACTGAAATAGCCTTTAACATTTGTTTTACTAAAAAATGAGAGGAAACTTCCTGCCCAGTAGTTTTAGTTAATGTGGATATTGCAGATTTATGAACTAAAATGGTTCGATAGGCTAAACCCTCATTATTGTGAAGGTGGGCTAGGTAACGGGCCACAACGGCTGGCTCAGGACACTTATAGTCTATTGATTGTGACATACACCACTTTTTCCACTTATTCCATGCTGGCATATAAGTGTTTAAAGTGGATTTTCTCCAGCTAGTAAGAAATAAAGACCTTTCGTTTTCTCCCCAGTCCTTAATTACATCTGACCACCCAGTATCAGCCATGCCTCTAGGTAGATGTCTTGTACTCCTGGTGGGTGGTGACCTGTTTTTGTGTCCACAAGTACATGCACTAGGTCGGGGATCTGGTGAGGAGCACGCAGAGCCCTTTGCTGGAGGTCGGCTATCCAGAATGTCTTCTCCCACCGGGGTGTTATTAGAATGTATTGCCCTTGAGCAGAATTCAAATGAGACAGTACCTGTGGTATGAGGTTGGGCGGAGGGAACAACCACCCTAGGCTGTAGTTCCAGCGCTGAAGAAATGCGTTGTGGAACAGAGCTTTCTTGTCCCGCCGATCTATCGAAACGTAGTTCGGAACTACGTGGGCTGTTTTGGATGCAAACAGATCCACTACTGGAATACCCCACTTTCGAAATATCACGTCCGTTGCTGCTGAAAGAAGATGCCATTCTGGACTTACTTTGTTGCGAGATAGGGCATCTACGTGTGTTGTATCTCCCTGGAAAGTACTGTGCCGTCAGGGTCACGTTCAGCTGATCTAGTTGAGATAGAAGCTGTCGAGTAATCTTGAGAAGCCTCTTGGACCTCGTGCCACCCTCTTTGTTCACGTAGGCCACAACCGTGCGATTGTCCGTCTGTAATAAAATGTGGGCGTCTTTCAAGTGGCTCTGTGTTCGCAGAATTGCAGCATGGACCGCATACAGCTCTTTGCAGTTCACGTGCCAGGACCGTTGGGTTTCTGTCCACTGGCCTGATAATGTGGCATTTCCCAGTTGTGCGCCCCAACCTGTATCCGAAGCATCGGTTGTCAGCAGATGCGAAATAGCTTCTGTGTGCAATGGTGATGTGCTGCACACCATTTTGACCCACCAATTCATTTCCAAGAGTGCTGCTGTTGGTATCTTGAATTGTTTGTGGGGTAGGGATAGTGGCAACTGCCGACTGTGATATTGTATTGTTCGGCAGTGTAGCCTCCCCCTGCGCACAACGAAGGAGGCAAAGCTGAGTCTCCCCATTAGGGACTGGGCCTGTCTGAGGGACCAGCTGCCTCTCGCAATCTGTTTGGTAAGTGCCCTGCGTAGCGTTAGGCTCTTGGGTTCCGACAGGGATTTCGTATTGGTTTGTGTATCCCAAGTAACGCCTAGGAATTCTAGGTGTTGTGTCGAAACCAAAACAGATTTGCTGAAGTTGATTGTCCAGCCCAGGCGTTGAATTAATGTAACTGCAAACCTCACTTGTTTCCGCAGTTGTTCGGGACACCGATTTACCAGCAGATAGTCGTCCAAGTAGACCACACAGCGAATTTGGTGTTTTCTCAGGTACTCTGCTATCCAATTGGTCACGGAAGCGAATATGCCGGGGGCTGACGATAGGCCGAAAGGGAGACAGGTCATTTGATATAATTTCCCTTTGTAACTCGCCCTCAGGAACCGTCGGTGCTGGTGCGCTACGGGAAGGTGGAAGTATGCCTGGCTTAAGTCCAGTTTGACCATCCAATCTTGGCTCTGGAGAAAAGAAGGTATTCGAAAATGGCTGAATAATTGAAATTTTCTGACCTTCACAAAGTTGTTTAACTGTTTCAGGTTGAATATTGGTCGTAAAGTTCCGTCCTGCTTGGGTATTAGAAAAAATGTTGATAGGTAACTCGGAGATACCTCCGCCTCCTCCAGAACCTGGGTGTCGATCATAGCTTCTATTTGCTGGGACATTTGTGTAGAAACTTTTGTTGCGAAACTGGACATTACCAACTTGCTTGGATATAGGAGCGGTGGCTTTATTGCAAAAGGAATGCGTATACCTTTCAAAAGCGTGCAGATCTCCTCTGGTGCTCCCAAGTCGCGCCAAACATGTTGATATCGCGCCAGACAACCCCCGTAAAATCGTTTCGAGTCATGCGCGACGGTTTCTGTTCCGGGGCGGAGATTCGGTGCGGGGTTTCTTCCCTTTTGGATGTTTCCTATTAGAAGATTTACCTTTGTTTTGTCGGAACTGGTTAGTTCTACGCTTTTGGTTACCTTGGGGGCGAAACGTTTTCTCCTTCGGCTGCGTTGATGTAGAAGGTATACCTCTGTAATCGTTACTAGTGGAGGCACGTGTCGCGTCCGTATTTACGTTAGAATATCGAATTGGAACTTTTGACGAAGAAGCTAAGGACAACTTCTCCGCCCCCCCAATTTTTTGAATATATTTACCAAGCATTTCAGAATCGAATAAGTTTTCAGCACTAGGGGGTATTTTTTCAACCCCCGCACTAGTATATTCATCAGGGATTTGCTTGAGAACTAATTCTCTACGCAAGGGAATAAGGTCCGCCCTCCTACCACATGCGATTTGCAATAAATCATCGCTGACTTTCATAAAATTAGAATCTTTGTTAAATGAATTTTCAATTTTTTCAAAGAGTGATGATGGTGTTAGCTTCGTATTTTTATCACTTGACCAATCAATCATTTCTTGCAACGCATTACGTAATTCGTCCTTCTGAACTAGCATGGCATTTGTCATTGCAGCAAAAGAACGCTCCAATAAGTATAGCCGGTAGTCTTCGTTTGTAGAAGACTCAAAACGCTTTAATTCTTCATTAAGTTTTAATTCTATAAAGCCCGGAGTACATAAGTACTTTTTCTGAGCTTCTGAAAATCTAATAGATTGCCAATTTTCAGAATTGAAATGTTGCAATTCTTCTAACCTTTTTAAGTATTTATCATTTGATTTAGGATAGAGTGGATCTTTTAATACTGTTGCATAATCAGAAATGTTTAACTGCGTATTCTGAACATTTGTGGTAGGCGGTGGTTGTAAAACCATTTCGTCTGCTAGGGAATCACTCGTCATAACAGTAGGAAAAGTTTGGCCTAATTGCACTTGACTTGGGTGCGATTGCGTGAGTAAATTAGTTAAGAGGGTAACTTGTTGGGATAAATATTCTAGTTTCAAACTACTCACGTGCCGTGGACGTTTTGCCAAACCTTGTTCCTCGCTGTTGTCTGAAGAGGTCGACGATGCGGACGACGAATCAGACGATTCACTTCTCCGCCTTTTTCTGCCCGTTTCAGGAACATCTTCCACGTTGTTTTCCATCGCGTAAGAGAGGGAAAAATATTTCCAAGCACTTCACTTTAAATCACTTCACTTTAAAGAATTTACTCAGAATTTATTAGATAAATTTAAATAACACTAAAATATTTAAAAGTAGTCGCCAAAGACGTCTGAACACAACGAAAAACGATGCTATAATGACGAAAACAAGGTCGCGCACCCCCTTTTATAAGGTGGTCCTCTACCTGGAACCGGACGGGCCGCAGGTAGTGGGGGGCTACCTGCGTAGGAGAGGGACGTCGCTAGACCGGAAGAACACCAGAAAAACGGATGGTTAACTCAACATGGATTCCGGATATCGAAGACGGAACAAATAATGCATGTTTATGTGTGAAAATATCCGGAACATATTATAATGCATGTTTATGTGTGTATAAAAGCGGTGTAATATTGTAATCCAATTTTATTTTAATAAATGTTTATTGCATAAATTGCATTTCATTTTAAGGTATTAAATGCTTGCAAGAAGTGAAATTAACTAATAATTAGTGTCAAAAAATTAAATTAACTAATAGAGATTTAGTACTTTTAAACGTGTCTGAAAATTACAATACTGCAAAAACTTAGATTAACCTGCGCTAAACATAATCATATAGGTTCTAAAGAGTTTAAATATAAAAAAAAGTCATATTTGTCTAATGTTTATTACTTACTATTAATCGTTACACATAACTTAATAAAAACAAATTACCAAAGTTTATGACTTAAAAATGTACAATATGTTTATGACACGCAATCTCAAAATATATCCACATATATGTCTTCTATACAATGATAATATTTGGTGAGTTCTATCGCCAATAGTTATAATATTAATACAAGCGTTTTTAAAATATAGTATTAGTATAATATACTTTCTATACAACGTTTGAGAAGAATTAATTTCGTAAAGTTAAAGTAAACGTGGTAAAACGCATATAATATGATAAAAATAATAATATTTAATTATATTTGCCTTAAATAGTTTAATATGACTAATATGAGTCACCGCGATCATCATCCCAATGTGCGGTCAATGGCAATTCAATCAAACAAATTATAAACTTTTCATTTTGATCTCTATTTCTCTTAAAATAAAGTTTCAATTGAATGTCGATTGATATGCATTTGTCCGCACAATATTTACAAAGTTGTCACTGATGTGTGCAACATCTATGTTAAGGTAAATAAAAGCTAGGTATGTACCATTTCATTGCATTAATCTTACGAGACGCAATCATTTGGTAGCAACGACGGCGCCCTCAGAACATAAAAGAAACAATATTAAATACACGTACATATGGAACGAAATAAAAAGAAAATGCATCGAAAAGTTTGCAACAATAATAATTCATAGATAAAATAAAACTATGTACGTTAATTTTACTTATATAAATCGACGTTTGAAAGATATTTTACTGTTAATACAAAAGTATAACTGTATTATGTTACAAAAAATAGTCTCATTGATTAGAATATCTCTGAGAGAAACATTGTTAGCATAAATATGTGCGTTAGTATACAATTTAGAACCACGTGAAGCAGTTTATGTAAATCTTAAATACAAAGATTTAAAATAAATAAAAATCTTGATATGATTTAAATTACATTTGAGATTGAAAATAATTAACTTTGAAGAACACAAGATGACACTTTTAAATATAGGTACCAAGTTATTTCAATAAATAAAGTTAATAATTTGCGCAGTTTACTTAAATTACAAAAACGTGAGCTCTATCAATTATGAGATACGGTACAAAATTGTAAAATACATATCTATTAAATTAATGTCTATTCGATGTATGAAATATATCTCAAGTACCAATTCCTTGTATCACTAATATCGTGACGGTAAAATATATATGTATGATGCGACCAATACTTATAGCATTTGTCGAAGAGAACATTATTACAATGTATGTGAGTGTTCTCTTTAAGGTAGCTTTTGTAAAACAGTTATAAAATGAGAGTTTACTCAGTTCAGTTGGCCGAAGTGTACGGCCAAACTAAATTGATTAGATTGAAATATTGTTATACATAATCAGTTCAAATATTACATGAGGCATGTAAAAGCTTTAAATAAAATGAAAATGCGATATTTCGACGTATGAGACATCGCCGGAGCACAGTTATTACTACTAGGTGGTTTTCTTTAATGGTAGGTAGTGAGAATTTTAATATATCATGGTTTAGGACTTACTAGGTCCTTAAAATAGCACAATGATTACTTATTGTACATTAAATGTTGGAAATACAAAAACATTTCTTGCTCGACGACTAAATACGCAATATTTCATTACCTCACTCTTTTTTAAGCTTAAAAAAGTGAATGTTAGTATATTCAAATACAATTTCTGGTTCAATGAAAAAAATATAGGTAAATAAAATCAAAATAAATTCTAGTGGAAGACCAAAATACAGTATGATCTTTTTTCATTAATACTTTATCGTGAATTCCTTAAAACTCGAATCGTTTTATAACACTTATGTAACGTTCAACGTTTGACATTGTTCATTTCGTGAACTAATGGTAAGCTATATACAAGGCTTGGTGGTCTCATGTTGGGCAAAAAACATTATTTAGGCTCGTTTTAATAAATCGCACTCAACTCTGAGCTCGAACTTGAGCGCGAACTTGATGTTTTGTTTTTTATGAGAATGATATATCTAGAACACACTCAAGATCGAGCTCAGAGTTGAGTGCGATTTATTAATACGAGCCTTAATTTGCCTTAAATTATAATTTTAATGAGTCATGTCACTTGAATGTAAAAAATACTTTTTTATTAAGCCATATCATTTTTTTTCGCTGTTACTATCCGTTGTTTAAAATGGACACCATGTTAGCTCCTAAACTTCAGTTATTCCATCCAATAGCTTATTAGCTAATTGTTGATACAGCAAAAACTTTACAGCTAAGCAAATAAGGAAAAGTCTCTCAGATCACAAGCGAAATCAGGGTGTTTATTTTAATTTCATTGGTTTTTCGACTTTATTGTAAGCAAAAGAGGTTAATTATTTGCATTTCTTTTTCAACGCATAGAACAAGCGTTTGCAATAAGGACAAATCATCATTGATATCTGTAACACGGGTGCTTAAGCTATTTACTACGAAGTCGGATGAACGTATGTGACGTTGAGAGTTACATTACAATAGAAATTACAACTTCGTTGTAATTTTATAAAGCATAAGCTCTCGTTTTACAGATATCAGTACCAGTTGTATTACAAATAAACTTTAGTTTAGTAATTTCAGACACCTGCCCCTTTAGAAGGGCATATCATAAAAAAAACATGAAATCAGACGCAACGTAGCGCTCTAGTGAAGCCTCACTCTTAGGATGAGACTCCACCAAAGATGTGTCGCCAGCAGCCAATAGGATTTTGGCCTTAACACGTGACCATCTCAGCATTGAAATCCTATTGGCTACTTACGGCACCGCTCGGTGAAGTCTTACCCACAGTTTATATGAGTCGCAGCCAACTGGTTAACAGCCTGTAAAATGAGATTTTAGACTTTCGCGTTGCATTACTATAATGCTATTTATTAAAATCGCGTTTAGTCCCGTTAATAAATATCATTATGGTTAACAGCCGTTCAATCAAACTAGCCCTTTGATTGAATAACGCCATTCAATCACACGGCTGTACGTCGCTTAGCCGACTTGTTGACTGCGACGTTCAACATTACAGCTTGACGACTCTAAGCCAACTGGTTAAATTGCAAATTAACTAGGGTGACGGTATATTGGGTTTAACAAAAAATATTGCACATATTTAAAGGGCGGCTTGTTTACAAAATATTTAATAAATTCAGAAAGTAAAAAGTCAATGTTATCAAGCTAGTTTTCGAGAAATTCAAGAATATAGACTGAAAAAAGTACAAATTGCGTCTTTTGCGAGACAGCTGTTCGATTCTTATCTGTGTAATACAATTACTACGCTCGTCCTGCCCCATAAGAAATGTGGTGGAGGGGAGGGAGAAACTTATAGGACGAACAGAGCAAGTTAGTCAATGCAAATGCAGGCTCGTCGAATTTGGTAGGTATTATAATTGACTTTTTTTTATCCAAATGTGTTACATAGCCACTTAACAATTCGCCCTTAAAATATTTATGAACAAAAGATTTTCTCAGAAACTAACGTATTAACATTAGACTTTTTTCTTTCTATCTTTATAACATGATCCAAACAATTCGCCCTTAAATTATTTGCAGTATTTTTTTTACACCTTATATATGGTGTACGGTATTCGGAGCGCCCCGGGTGGGTACAGGGGTCCCACTTAGCTCGCGACGTTGTCCTCCAGGAACTCGACGTACGTGAAGGGGAAGTGGCCGCGCTTCCCGTTCAGCTCGCCCTCCCACTGACCGTTCATGTTCATTTTAATCACCTGGAATCAAAGAAAGATAAGTGACAAAGCTGGCTAAAATTTATGAAAATAAGACGCCACGCGCCCTAATTGGACTCTATAGCGGTAAAATTTGACCCTATTTTTTTAAGGCATAAGGCTTAATAATGATCTTCTGTTACCAACACAATATACTCCTGCACGAATCTACGCTTAACTCGGCGAATGCCTTAGTACTGTTTCAGTTTTTTTTATGTTTGTACGCTTAGAGACAAGAGGGTCACTTTTTGCCCATAGGTAGCAGTGATCACTTCCCATCAGGCTCTCTAGTTCGTTTGCCTCTCTATCTCATAAAAGAATTTCGTGACCAACGGCTGAATACATAGGGTGTATGTTACCTTGCCTAGAGAGACTGATGATTACTGGCCATCTAGAGGGACAGAGAAGCAGGGAACGATCCCCGTCAAGATGGACCGACACAACCAAGGAAGCTACCAAAGCTACTCTCCAAGCTTCGATCCAAATGAGGCAAAACCAGGTAGGCTGGGGAGCAGATGTGGCGGAAGCTGCGCGTTACGACCACGTCTCTAGTCATGAGGATACTACTAAGGAGAAGATGTTACCTTAACTATCTCGCCCTCCTCCAGCTTGAGCGCGGTCTTGTCGTACGCGTTGGGCACGCGGCTCTGCCGCACGCGCGCCATGGCCGGCAGCGTGCGCTGCGACACAAGTTAATCACATTTTTCAAATAAACATTAAATTAAATCAAATAACCGACAAACAAACAAACTTTAACAAAGTTTGTTTTTTTGGATATTTGCCGGATCCAAACAAACAAACTTTTACAAAGTTTTTTTTTATGTTTGTCGGTCAATCACGCTGAAACTACTGAAAGGATTTTGATGATATTTGGTATTTCATGCAGCGCAAACCCACAGATACGTATACCTTACAAACTAATATATAAAATACTAGCTGCCCGCCCCGGCTTCGCCCGTGGTATTTACTTACATGTATTATACATACAAACCTTCCTTAAGAATCACTCTATCTATTAAAAAAAAACCGCATCAAAATCCGTTGCGTAGTTTTAAAGATCTAAGCATACATACAGCGAAAGCTACTTTGTTTTATACTATGTATTGACTAGCCTTCCGCTCGTCGCGGTTTCACCCACGCGTAATTTCTTTTTCCGAAATTCATTCAAATAGTTTGGGGCTAGGCAATTGGTGCGTTAGTTCATTTTGTATTAAAAATACAAGTAATGTAGAGGCTGGTGTTACCTGCAGGTTGGTGTGGTGCTTGGCGGCGGGCGGGCTGGGCGGGTCGCCGAGCTGCGTCTGCGCCTCCGCCGCCGGGTACGGCGCGCCGCCCGCGTCCAGGATCTGCGACACAACAACTCAATATCACAACACGAGCAAAGCTTAGGTCCAGGATCTGAGCCACACAACAACTCAATATCATAACCCGAGCAGAGCTTAGGTCTAAGATCTGAGCCACACAACAAGTCAATATAATAACACGACCAGAGCTTAGGTCCAGGATCTGAGCCACACAAGTCAATATAACAACACGAGTAGAGCTTAGGTCCAGGATCTGAGCCACACAACAAGTCAATATAATAACACGACCAGCTTAGGTCCACGATCTGCGCCACACAACAACTCGATATCATAACACAAGCAGAGCTTAGGTCTAGGATCTGACCACAACAACTCAATGTTATAACGCGAGCCGAGTTTAGGTCCAGGATCTGAGCCACACAACAACTCAATATCATAACCCGAGCAGAGCTTAGGTCTAGGATCTGACCACAACAACTCAATGTTATAACACGAACAGAACTTAGGTAAAGGATCTGCGCCACACAACAACTCAATATCATAACGCGAGCCGAGTTTAGGTCCAGGATCTGAGCCACACAACAACTCAATATCATAACCCGAGCAGAGTTTAGGTCCAGGATCTGCGCCACACAACAACTCAATATCATAACGCGAGCAGAGTTTAGGTCCAGGATCTGCGCCACACAACAACTCAATATCATAACGCGAGCAGAGTTTAGGTCCAGGATCTGCGCCACACAACAACTCAATGTCATAACGCGAGCAGAGTTTAGGTCCAGGATCTGCGCCACACAACAACTCAATATCATAACGCGAGCAGAGTTTAGGTCCAGGATCTGCGCCACACAACAACTCAATATCATAACGCGAGCAGAGTTTAGGTCCAGGATCTGCGCCACACAACAACTCAATATCATAACGCGAGCAGAGTTTAGGTCCAGGATCTGCGCCACACAACAACTCAATATCATAACGCGAGCAGAGTTTAGGTCCAGGATCTGCGCCACACAACAACTCAATATCATAACGCGAGCCGAGTTTAGGTCCAGGATCTGAGCCACACAACAACTCAATATCATAACCCGAGCAGAGTTTAGGTCCAAGATCTGCGCCACACAACAAGTCAATATCATAACCCGAGCAGAGTTTAGGTCCAGGATCTGACCACAACAACTCCATATAACAACACGAGCAGAGCTTAACAACAATTCAATATTATCAGAGGGGTACACCAGGATCTGCGCAACACAACGTAATATTACAACACGACCAGAGCATAGTAGAACTTTCATATGCATGAGCCGCTCGTCTGGGAAAATACTTCCACCGTGCAGAAGACTATTTTTAGGGTATCGTACGTAGCCAAATGGCAAAAGACTTTTAGATTCGTTATGTTGGTCTGTCCGTCTTTCCGCCGGTATGTCACGGCCTCTTTCTTCCGAAACTATAAGCACTATACTATTGAAACTTGGTATTTAGGTGTATTCTGTCAACCGCATTTAGGGGTATCTATGGATAGGTCTTCAAAAATAATATTGAGGTTTCTCATCTATATTTTTTTCTTAAGTGAATAGTTTGCGCAAGAAGCACTTCCAAAGTAGAAATATGGGTTGAGCCTTACCCTCTGCACGTATGGCACGGGAATCGAACCGGTGCGCCCCTGCGCGTTGCGCGCCGTCCACCACTGCTCCTCGTCGCGGTTGATCACCATCAGCCGCTCGCCGCGCCGGAACGGCAGGTCGTCTGGATCCTACGAATAAATTAATAATAATAAATTAGTTCCTTGGACCAACAGACCAATGGCCTAGCCCCAAACTAAGTTCAAAGCTTGCACTATGGAATAAGTGAATAGATTGACATACTTAAATAAGATTAATTTATTTTTAAATATACTTAAGAAATACATATAACACCCAGACCAGGGCAAACATAAATTTTCATGCACAAAAATGTTTGTTCTTTGCGGGGATCGAACTCGTTACCTCTTGGTCTAATTTATCAAACGTATAATCTATGTATAGTATGATGAGATCCATCTGTTACCTATCTGAAATTTATCTGAGCGCTGTTTTAAAGAGGGATTTATTCTGTAACCATTAAATTGATATAATTAAAACACAAGCGGCCATTTTCAATGCCAATATTACACAAATGCAACCATTATTTATCATTAAACTAAAAAAATATTCAACATTTATCGAACATAAGACTGGCGGAAATATAGAACGCCATAATGTTTTAGTAAATCGGTCATCTGTCGTGAACCGATCGAGTTATTTTTACAGAGTTATAGGAACGGGGGAATGATTACGGTTTAGTCATCACACACATTCTCCAGCCACTGTTCAGGAAGTCTAATATTAGAACGAATTACCTACAAATTGATGAGTATCTTTTTTGCGACCTTAATGGTCGGCTATTTATTTGGCATGGAAATCACAAATGGTTTTTTTTATAGGCAATAAGGCACCAGGATATTTTGTAAATAATTAAAATAATGAATCTTTTCCGGCCGTTTCCGCGGCTGGATATATTATAGTGCACAAGTGAGTGCGCAAGGTCATAGTTCGGTGGGACAGCAATCTGACACGACCGAAGAGAGATCATGCCCAGAACTAACTGCTTAACGTGCCTTTCGAAGCACGGAGGAGCCCGAGATGAAATTTTTCGGTCCCCCATGCGATGACTGGCCTCTGCGAAAAGCTGCTTAACTTTGCAATCGCAGGCCGAATCAGCGCAACACTGCGCCACCATCGAGCTCCTCAAGACCTCATGAGGGTGCTTCTACGAAGGATTTAAGCTACTCACGCTGCCATCAAAGTCGAACTTGTCTATAACTAGCTCGAGTGCCTGATGCTGCTGATGCGGAGCTGGCGCATGAGCAGCTCGCGGCGGCAGCGGGCGCACCAGCGGCGTCGTGTCCAGGTACTGCAGCCGGTAGCACACCAGCGACCTAGCACCCACCTACAGTCGTCACACTATCTAATGACCACCTACGGAATCATTCCGGGGTTGTTCTTAAGGAAGAGGGGAGCGCAGCACGGGCTATATTAAGTTACTCACGCTTCGGCTCGTGTCGAGGTAGTGCAGCCGGTAGACCGTATACCTGAAGGGGGTACTTCTGTGAAGGATGGAAGCTACTTACACTTCCATCAAAGTCGAACTTGGCTATGACCAGTTCCAGCGCCTGGTGCTGCTGATGCGGGGCGGGAGCATGCGCAGCTCTCGGCGGCAGCGGGCGCACCAGCGGCGTCGTGTCCAGGTAGTGCAGCCGGCAGACCGTATACCTTAAGGGGGTGCTTCTGCGAAGGAGTTAAGATACTCACGCTGCCATCAAAGTCGAACTTTGCTATGACCAGTTCCAGTGCCTGGTGCTGCTGATGAGGAGCTGGCGCATGAGCAGCTCGCGGCGGCAGCGGGCGCACCAGCGGCGTCGTGTCGAGGTAGTGCAGCCGGTAGAACGCGAGCAGCGAGGCCATGTCCGCGAACAGCTGGTCGCCGATGCGGTACCGCACCGCCCCGTCGGAAGAGACCACGCGGTTTATTATGTAGTGGGATACGCGGTCGTCCTCCCTGCACAGATTTAAAGAATAAATAAAATAATACTCTTAGTGAAAGAACACCCTAAAAACGCGACTGAATTTACGAGGCTGAATTTACGAGCCGTCGTGTTCATGATATGACACTCTTTTAAATGGGAGATGACTATGGAGAAAATACGTCGCGTAATTTTGTATCGAAAATGCATAGCCGCCGAACTTCGGTCGCGAAATTTCAACACTTAAAGCCTATGCCGATTTTTGTAGGGGAGGTGGCGCCCACTTTTTTGTCCCGCATCCGTCATTCAAACAACGCAATTCATATTCTTAAGGGTATAACAAACGATATTTGCTAAGGCAGTATAGCTGAAAACTCAGTCCGAACTGAGTGAGGCAGGCTAGAACTTTTACACTCCCATAGAAAAATGTGTGAAGCAAGAAGTTTTACGCTTTTTTCACTCAGTTCCCTTGGCGGCGATGGCCAAGGACGCAAACGGGAGATGCGCTTCGATGATGATGAGTAAAGTGGAAAACGACTTAAAAAAGAGGGGGATATCGCTCCTACAGACCTGACGCAGAGCACATAATCTCCCTGTATGGTCTTGGAGTCGCGGACCAGGAACACGCCGCTCTCCGTCTCGTTGAGCAGAAGCCGCGTCGCCTCCGCTCGGGACAGCTCGCGGAAGTACCAGCTGAGGACAAAGTAAATAGTTGAGTATAGTGTTTTTTTATTAATTTTATTATTTTATTTAAGCCCTTTTATTTTTTTATTGTATGAGTTCGCTATATATCACGCAAGTCGGCGTGTCTCTTGGCATAGGCTAAGCTCCTCCAGCTCCCTCCAATGAGCTCGGTCTTCTAAGTATAGTGTTAGCTTGTTAATATTATGCTGCAGGGCAAAGGGTATATCATAGGATCATGATTTCGTTACCAAGATGAGTTTTGGATATTAATAACCACGCTCGCAAAACGCACATTGTTTAACACAAGCATGGGCTGTATTCGGAAAAACCGACTTAATTTTTTCCCGTCTCTGGCATCGAATCCAGGTTCTTCACACCAGGGCCTGGTACTTGAACCACTAGACCATCGAGGCTTACACAAGAAATATACATAAGGCACAGGCGCTCAGTGCGATTGGTGAGATTAAGCAACTTTCGCAAAGGCCGGTCATCTGATGGGTTGGCCATACCAAAAAAAAACATCTCAAGTTCCTCTTTCCTTCGGCAGGCACGGTAAGCTATTGGCACGGTAACCTGGTTAGCTACGTACCAACATTTAAAAAATATCCACCACCAATCAGATGCAACGCAAACTCTCAGCGAGTGTTACGAACTTTATCACTACTTTTTATTTAAATAATTTATTAACTTTTCGTACAGGAGCGACGAATATCAGTGTACCATTATCAGCGTTATATGTGCGTAGTCACTGACTTTCGCTCGGTAGCCGATTATTTTTGGGTATTTCTTTTTTCGACATGTTGATTGACAACATGGTATTAAATAGTTAAGAAGTTTTACTACTGAACTTTACTTTACTTTACTTTATTTAAATCCTTACTAATATTAAAAATCGGAAAGTGAGTTTGTTTGTTTGTTTGTTCCGCTTTCAAGCCGTAACTGCTGAAGGGATTGTTTTGATTAAATAATAGGGTACTTTGTATCCCAGAAAAATTGGTATACCCGAGGATAACCGAATATAATCGAATTACAAGCGGACGAAGCCGCATGCGGAAAGCTAGTAAGTAAGGAAACGTAAACACAGGTGCAATTGGAATGATATGATAGATAGGTGATGGAGTGCTCAATATAAATTTTAATCTCTACAATAAAACATATCAATTTTTCTTTACCTCAAAACATTCCAATAATTCAAGGCAATCACAATGTTGTTTATCAAACAGTTTTTGCCGCGAAGTCATTAGAATAATCCGTTGAATTTAAGGAAATGAAACAGAGAGGTTGCAAGGTCTAGCAAAATCTTCAAGGTGATTGTATCACTTTATACTGCAAATTGTTGTATTGTTTTTGGAAAACTTACATGTATACAAACTTCTCATGACAAATTGTTGTTTCATTTAGCTTTTGTGAATAAGGGGGATCAGGAGAGGCATTCCTCTCAGGGCACTGAATATGAATAAATAAAATAAATTCCTTGGATTAACACAACACTTCTCTAGCCCCAAACTAAGCTTGAAGCTTGTACTATGGATGCTAGGAAGCAGACATACATACTTAAATACTTTTATAAACATCCATGACTCGAGTACACATTTCAATGTTCATCACATATGATCATTTTGCCCTTGTGGGATTCAAACCCACAACCGTTTTTGTAGCCAGGGTATCTGACTACTAGACCAATGGGCCCGACAAATATACCCGAGATGAAGGCTATGGAAAATGGAATAGCCTGAGTTTCTCTTGACCAGCCTCAAGAAAGAAAGATTGAGAATGAAAGAAATTGGGTACACAGTTGTGCTTTCACTATCTCTTTAGCACTATAAAATATCATGTGAAGTTTTATGATCTTAAAGCTTAGCCCACTTTTAACTTAAAACCGCATTGCTCTCATTTCTGTAAAGTCATGCTGGTAATTAAGCAATGAATACTTTACTTTCATTTAATATTTGCACAGCCACATTGCATGTTTAGGTTTCATCCATATCTTGCAAACAGTATTATGAACAGTGACATGTGACATAAAGTGAAAGTGAGTTTAATCACACTTCACTAGAAATTTTTATTGACTTTGAACACCAAACTGTTCACTTTGTATGGTGTGGTAGGTAACTTTATACTTCTTACAGCAGAGAAACTGTTATTATGGAGTGAAACAATTAATTTATTATTTCAATGCTTATGGATAAAGTATTACTTTTAAATGTTAAATAAATATTATTAAATAACAAAACAAAGTCATTATCTTAAAAATATAGGAAAGTCTCATTATGAAGAAATATCTTTTCAAACAGATTAAGGCCCCAGTGGTATTATAAAAAACGTATTTAATTTAATATCAAACAAATTAATAAAACCTACAATCATTCTATCATTGAATAAATATTGCAGACATTAGCTTTTTATTAAATAACTACCCTGTGAATTTTGGTTTTTGCACACATAGTGTTATTTTATAGCTTGAAGACTTCCTCATCAAATGGACTATCATACACAGAAAAAAAAATTCAATTTGAACCAGTTGTTCCTGAGATTAGCACATTCAAACAAGTGAAACAAACTCTTCAGCAGTATTAATGAGTATAGTTTAACATCATCATATCCAATACCTAAGTAAGGTGTAATCCAACTTATAAGTTATAAATTACAGATGCATTTATATCCTAGTAGCAATCTTTTATAAGATAAGATATATAAGACTAAATGTCTGGTTGTATTTTCCATTGCCCAATAACAAACTGCCGAGGTGTTTTGTTCATGTTTAGTTTATGTGTTTACGTCTATTTTATTATGAGATGAAACAAGCTGTTTGGAATGTAGAACACCTATAAAGTTTGGTTTACTTTCATTGAAGATTACACTGATTCTGCTACTTGTAAAAAGGTTAATTGCAATGATGAAGTTGAATTTAAAACTACAGACATTTGAAAGTAAAATATTTTTGATTTATAAAATGGCAATGAAATAGATATTATTTTCACTTAAAATATTGACTATTTTCAACACAGCAAATGGTCATCATAAACAAAGGCTAGGTATAGCTTGAGCATAAAACAATATTATTCGCTGTCATTATTCTAACAGGAAAATATGGTTGCAAGAATGTCTTATCAAATTATTAGGTAATCAAAATGTTGGACTGACCTGGTCATGTCATTGGGGTCAAAGGAGACCCCGATCCCAGGGTTCGCCATGCTGCAGGCTGGAGAAGCACTCTAGATACAAATCACCGGAGCCACATCATATTACGACCGGAAGCGAATTTGCTTCATATTTTCTACCGGTCTTTCCAATTAACAGCACTTTATCTGAACCTGAAGCATCAAACGGCTCAAACGCTGTATGTCCCCGAAGTCCAGACACAGTCTCACGTTTTCTACACGAGATAATTATAATTTGTTGACATGTATTTTCTAGGTGTCATCAGCTATTATCCCCATTGATGTTCACATCAAAACACATGTTTCCGCGACCACAGCTTCATTCAGTAACCACCGCTTTCACGTGTACACCTCCTGAACTGGCTTTTGGATGTATAATTATAAGATAATCTATAATTAAAACTGAATTATAAATAATTTCACAGAATCACACACGCGAAGAGTTGATGATGACGCATAGACAAGCATAGACTTTTTTATTTTTTTGACGCATTATCTTCCTGAAATGTCGTTGTCTATGGATTCGGCTGTAGACTCACTAGCGATTTTAACGTAAATAACGTTATTAAAACGGTTATTAACGGCTTATAATTTTTTAAATGGCAACATTTTTGCATTACACATCACCTTCGAAATTTTTGTCTATGGCATGTGTCCATTGTTTTTCTACAATGTTATTTTTCTGACTGCTGCTGGTGGACGAAAATTTTGGTCTCGCTGCGTCGAGTGTGACTTTGTGATAGTGTTCGTGCTCGATATTGTGATTTATTTGAAATAGATCACGAAGATGTCGTCACCGAGCGCTGGGAAACGTCGCATGGACACAGATGTCATCAAACTGTATCCTTTCTTTGTTATCGTCATTACAAAGAACCTATTGCGTTAGAGGGCCACCATGTAAATAACTAGCCAAAGGGACATCAGCTGATTGTCACGACCCTTCATAAAATCGATATGAAGGTTTATTATGTAGGGTTTTCATCACTTGTCTGGCTTAGAAGCGATTAATAATTGTTTACTTGGTAGTTATTGTCATGGTAAGACCTTTGGCTGCTCATTTATGTGATGGGAGCGTGCATTCTTTGTGTCTCCGTGGGCCAGCGTATCTATATATATCATAGATAAACAGCTACTTTACGTTTCGCGCTGCTCTTCCGTGTAGGTACATTTAACTACGAGACCAACATTTCGTAATTCGTATGTAGGCCATGGTCTGTATTGCGTATTTTTTTTCTGTATGTGTTGCACGCCCGAGTTGGATTATCCAATGTTTTATTATGCATAATTGAATGATAATTTTATTCAGTAGTAAGTATATTTAATTATTTTTATCAGGTTGTGTGTGATTTCTTTTGTCAGTGATCTGTATTTAAAATTGCAGATAAGGTCATTTATATTGTTAGGTAATTCTAAGAATTTTTAACTTTGGTTTATCTAAGGTCAACTTGAGGTTCATTATTCTTTTCATAATCTTGGTATTTTGCCAAACATGGCTGGCCAGTGACCTTTGTTTATAAACAAAACACCATAACTTAGTGTGTGATATTCATTTCTTATGAAAATGAAAAAAAATATGAAGGATATAATATAATTTTTGAAATATTATTCCTTGTTTTGTTTATAACGAGAAAGTCAAGGAAGAAAAAGCCAAGTTTTTATAAAAAGTTTGCTTTAAGAATAACTGAGATTTATATATTTTAATTGCAAACATATTAAATATAATATTTATAATTGATACATTTTGTTACTCAGCAAGGTCATTAAACTTTGAAACATTATCAAATACTCTGCCAGCTAATTTATTTTTTAAATAAATATTCCTATAATTAAGACTAAGGACTATTAGAAAAGTAGAAAAAGATTTGGATTTCATTCAATTTGAACAATACAAACTCAAAATATCTTTACTAAAATAATTAAGCAGAAGAGTTTGTTTGTAAACACACACTTATATCAGGAACAACTAGTTCTAATTTAAAAAATATTGTTATGTTTGTTAGTCTATTAGTTGAGGAAGGCTTAAAGCTATAATATAACACCGTGGGGAAACCGAAATCCACGGGGACTAAGTCGCGGGCGGCCGCTAGTTATTCATGTTATTCTTCTACTTGTTAACATTTCCAACATTTCATACCATGATAAAAGTTTGTCAATATTGGTGGTGGTCTTATCTGCGATTTTTGATAAGTTTGGGTATGTAAATGTCAATTTCTGTTTTCCATAGGCCCTGAAATTGACAGACATCATTATTAGTATACAAAATAATTGATATAATACCTACATTATGACAGAATTTCTCATAACACTCTGTTGAAAATGACTTCCATTTTTATGAAATAAATATCATTATTTCATTACAAAAGTTTGATGAGTTAATCAACTAGTATTGCTTACTTAGTTATTACTATAGATTAGGTAATGACATAACATAATTGCCTCATTATGTATAACTTTGTTTGTGATATATTTTAAAATATGATAACTTCATGGAATTCAGATAATGACTTCATAGAAAAATTACCCATACAGATACTTCGTTTAGTTTAAAATGATAATAAATAATACCCCCTACGCACGTACCTACCTACAAACACAGTAACGTTTATTCACGTTAAAAATGGGGATATTAAATTGGTCTCTTATTTTTATGACAACAATATACCTACCTACCTAAATAAAGTAAAATTAATGAATATTAAATTCGTATTATATTTTCATGACAACAATATAAAAATATATGAATAGAATGATAATCATAAATACGCATACAAAATATCACTTGTATTCCACGTCAAAGCGCGTCAATATTAAACGTTTTGTTTTAAAAGTTAACGTTGTTTGCAATGAATAGTAAAATATTATCTGATAACGTATCTGGCTGGTCAATTCACCACGGTATTGACGAATAAGCAAAGGGTTGCCTAGCGTGTTTTAATCTTGTTTGGATTTAAAGGCCAATACAAAACTATAAACTTCCTTTATTTATACGCTGTGTTTCTAAATTTTATAAAAAAAGAAAAAAATTGCTCTGGGTGAAAAATCGGCAATCGGACAATTCCTTACTTCTGTTATTTATTCGATATTATTCAAACACTATCCATACTTAAACTAAGTGAGGTCTCCAGAGCTCAGTTAGGGAGGTGATGGGTGATAAAAGGCTGTTGTTGTCTTCTGAAGGGCGGCACTGATCACATACCTTGGTGACCCCTTCTCATAGTTTGCCCCCTCTAAAGGTACCTACATAAGAACATACGGGCACTCTGGTGCCAGTTTTATGTAACTAAGCTTGCTTGCACCATGGTCCATGATTGGGCAAGTCCAGTTAGGTATTTTATTGTAACATTCCGACACTCGTGCATAATTAATAATAATTATTGACAGGAAATCAAAAGCAATCGGATCATAATTACAAAATTACTCAGCCATTGTCTGTGCAGGTTTCCTCATAATCTTTAACGTCACTTCAGTTAGTGATACTGATAAGGTATGCACGAAAAATCAATTGTTGCGCGTCGAGTTTCGAACCAACGACCTCGATGAATGAAGAAATGAAATTAACTTACTTCGATAACTCTGTTGAGTTAATGGTTCAAATCCCGGTTTGGGTAATTTTTTCGAAACAGCACGATTATAAATCTGCGCAAATGCGACGAAAAAATTCTCGGCCCGGATGTCGAACCTTGTACCCTAGAATAGGCCAGTTAGACCACTGATCCCTCGCACCGTGCTTTCGAGTGCCAAATAAAAATAAAACTCGTGAGGTCGTGAGGTCAACACACTTCGCATTTAACCCCAGAGGACGTCTCGACGGTTTTGTACCCAAACGGTTAAAGTGGCGCCTATGAGCTTTCATAATGAGGTTTTATTCTCTTTGTGCCTTTTAAAAGTTGACCTCTGGCTATGAGAAACCAAACTTTTATTTTAAATTGACTGCGTATTCGACTTATCTTGAGTTAAAGGTCGCAATATAAATTGTACATTAGAACATTCTATTGTTCATTAAATACTTAGGTCAACAGCCTTCTCCAATTGACAACATTTAAATTTTTTCATGTGCTGTTTTTATTTTCTATTCTGAAAGATTTTCAAAAACGAAAACTTACGTATTTTTTCTTTTTCGTTTATTTTCTTTTCTTTTTGTAAAATAAATTATTTAAAAACGACTTATTCTAAAAGCGCGTAAGTCAATGTCATGGGATGAACGAACATTTTATCTTTGCTATTTTAAAAAATAAACTTGAATGACGGAAGTTCACACAAATGTTGCCAGGAGGCTCTAGGGTAAATTCATGAAAAATGTTGTCCAAGTTCCTAAAGTGCCACTTAAGTACCCAGTTCGTACTTTAAACTTACGTAAATACTGTTTTAGTAAGATTTCATAAAGCTATAAAATTAAATCTGGTACATAAACTGAGTTATAATTTAGTCGTAATATTCAAAAACATGAGTTTTTCCCCGATTGGCCAGGAGTTTTGCCAATCCGGCAACACTGTATGATAAATGTACACACACATGCACAGTTTTCTGTCAGTTTGACAAGAAACAGTGTCAAACTTACGTTTCCTTTTTTTTAATTCACGATGGCCAAAGCGAGACCAAGATTGACTGTGTGTGGATCCGACGAGCATTGAATTTGGAAACTTTTCAAAATATATTTTTAGTTACTGAATGAAAAAAATTAAAATCATTTTTTTGTGTCAATTTAGCGAAAATCTCGAAATGGTTTTTGAATTATAGTACCTTGTAAAAAATTAAATGTTGTCAATTGCCTTCCGAAGCACAGAATCATCATTCTTATCGGACAATCTTATTAAAGCCTGCAATGTCCTAAACAAACTGAGAAAACTTACACAAATTGGTGGTGTTCCCCGCAGGATTTGAATCCACGACATTCGCGCTTTTTGAGTCAAGCGCTCTAACCACTCTACCACGGGGGCAGTTCAATGTGTCTGGATTTACAAGAAAAGCTTTCTTTACACCTAGGTTCATATGAAAATAGATATTCTTGTACATTCTGAATAGACGTCATTATACTCCCAAACTATAAAACCTAATTTACAATTAAATTTCGATTTTATTTTCGCTGAATGGATCGATTAAATTAATTCGATTATATTCAAATTCTCCGTCGAATCCAGTCGATGTAACGACTATGGTCCGCCTGTAGCCCAGCTATTAATTATGAAGGCATAAATGCAGACTGAAAAATCGATATCCCGTCTGGTCGTCTCGCCGATGCGTTGTCTGATGTCTCGGCTGACGTTGATTCCGTGAGGTCGACGGAATGTTGCCCTCAACGTCTGAATGCGTTGCGATGCGACCCTCAGGAAAGTTTGTGAACGCTTCGAAGCAAAAGAGAACATGTGTTTTTATGAGAAAGTTGTGGGAGTCCCTGATGGTATGTGGCTACCATGAGGAAGTCGCCAATATGAAAAAAATAGGTGTGAACTTCTGGTACTACTTATTTGATTTATTGAACTTTCGTAGGTACATTTTAGATTTAGGTTTGGGATGAGATCTCCTGAAAGCGAGTCCCCAATGGCACTATTGTTCGGTTTTGAAACTTCTTTGGCAAAACTTTAAAAGTTAGAACGACCTTCAAACAGTTTTAGCTGTTTCTAAATGAAAATATCGCAGTACGGAGTAATTGCTCCTGTAGGTTCTGGGAGGGTCTGGTAGGCTTGCCGGTCAGTTCTTGCGAAATCTGTGACCTTATGTCTCTTTTGATGAATTCACTTAAAATACACGCAGACGAAGGTGAAATCGTATGATATAACTGGGATTGGTTCCGTAAAGTTATTCAAACTTATTCCCTTTGCTGAATTTCATAACTCTACAAGTAGATTGTCAAATATCATCCTTATCACCTCGCCACTTGAAAGCTTAGAACTGCAAGTTACGCACCAAAGTTTGCCAAGCGCAACATTGGAATGAATTACCTTCAGCAATATTTCCGATAAGATATTAGTTAGCGACCTTCAAGAAAAATATTCCTTTCTTTAGGGCCTGCATTGCTTGCGCGATTCCTCTGGTGTTGCAATAGTCAATAGGCGCTGGTAATTACTGCTATCAAGTTATCTTGTTTGACTATTTTATTTGGTCATCTCAATAATCTAGTGTTTGCTTAGTTAAAGTCCTCAAATATGCCAATAAGCCCACAAAAGGGCGGAGTTTGTATCTTGCTGTAAAAAAATAAAATTGAGACAAAAATGCTTCTTCATAATCGGGAAAGCTTGAGGAATGACGAAACATCTTCTCTCTGATTCATTTGCAAAGGCCATTTTTAGGGTTCCGTAGCCAAAATGGCAAAAAAACGGAACCCTTATAGATTCGTCATGTCTGTCTGTCTGTCTGTCTGTCTGTCCGCCAGTCTGTCACAGCCACTTTTCTCCGAAACTATAAGTACTATACTGTTGAAACTTAGTGAGTGGATGTAATCTGTGAACCGCAACAAGGTTTTCACACGAAAATAGAAAAAAAATAAAAATAGTGGGGGGTCCCCATAGTCAGAACTGAAACTGAAAATATTTTTTTTCATTGAACATATACGTGTGGGGTATCTATGGATAGGTCTTTAAAAATTATATTAAGGGTTCTAATATCACTTTTTTCTAAAGTGAATACTTTGCGTGAGAGACCCTCCCAAAGTGGAAAAAAGTGTGTACCCCCCCTCTAACTTCTAAAATAAGAGGATGATAAAACTGAAATAATTATATAATGTACATTACCATAAAAACTACCAACGAAAATTGGTTCGAACGAAATCTATTCAGTAGTTTTTTTAATACGTCAAAAATAGAATTTGTACGGAACCCTCAGTGCGGGAGCCCGACTCGCACTTGGCCAATTTTTTTTAAATCTTATTATTACTACTTTAAAAGTATTGAATGTTATGATGACTACATTAAAAGTAGGTACTTAAATAAGATGGCAACATTATCCGAAGACTAACGGCAGTTGTTCAAAAACCGATTGGATGATTATTCCATATTATTCCTGATATCGGGGTGTGTTCAGTTCATGGACAAGGCATAAGTTATTTCAGTATTATTCGAACGTATGCCATAAAGAGATCGATTTTGCCAGCTTCATTTAAATATTTGTCATATTGACTTGATTTTCCATAATGCTTTTCCCTTACAGTTGTATACAAGTATTTCACTTCCCTTTACGGTTACTGATAATCCCGTAATATTATTTGTCTCTAGTTTCAATGTTTCGTGAAACCGCAAAACCCCTGCGGCTTAGTGGTAGGAACAAGGTCGGGATCATTGGATTCAATATAATTTATTCATTTTGTAGTGTCGAATACAATTTTGTATCATATTTTGTGTGGATCAGACAGAAATGTATTGGCCTATTAAAATGTCTCATAGCATAGTTAATGGGCTTTTGCACTTGGTCTTAGTTATATTGACCTACAGCAGGGAACTTGAAACATGTTAGTTAATATTAATAACATATTACGGATTTAAGATATATTCTCATAAAATAATATTGAAGTAAGAAATATAAAACATAAGTATTTGTATTTTATGCATAAAATTCTATTTATTCCTTAACTGATTTTTCCTTCAGTATCGAAAGCAAACATGAAGTCACGATACTGGGCGGTCTCAATGAGTTTTGCGTCAAATTCTTCGGACCACCAGGCAGTAAGTATTATTTCTTTACGAATATTCTCCTCTTACACAAGGACACCTTCCTTATATATCAGCGCCAAGGTGGGGCAAGCACCCTAGCCTGCCCCAGTGTGACTACGCCCATGGTCCTCTATGTAAGGTTTGGGCTCACAGACACCAGAATCAACAGTGCTCTTACAAATATACGTAAATAGATACAGATTACCTGGCATCCATAGTACAAGCTTCGAGCTTAGTTTGGGGCTAGGCAATTGGTGTGTTAGCCCGAGGAGTTAATTTGTTTATTTATTTAAAAGAGTATTGATGATGATATGAAGATGGCTGTGCTTCATTAAATAGCATAATATTGATGACATATGAATATGGCTGTGCTTTTGTTAAGTATCCTGATTTTGATGTAATACTCGTAATAATTTGTCCCCCAGCTCCGTACGAAGGCGGCGTGTGGCGCGTCCGAGTGCACCTCCCCGACCACTACCCGTTCAAGTCGCCGTCGATAGGCTTCATGAACAAGGTGTACCACCCCAACATCGACGAGGTCTCCGGCACCGTCTGCCTCGACGTCATCAACCAGGCCTGGACCGCTCTCTACGGTAATATTTGTGCTAGATGGCGTAACGTATACATAGGATCTAAGTCTATCACATTGCTAACTACAGCATGTTTTAAAAACCTGATGGTGTCCCTCCATTGCCTTGGAAGCTGGCGGAATAGCTAAAGGCCTAAGGCCAAAAGCATTCTCCGCGGTTCCCTAACTCAGCTAGCTCATTGTGGCAAGCTCCCATCGGTAGACGTAGGGGGATGGAGTAGCGGGCTTGACACCCCCGCGAGCACTGCAAGACAGTTATACGGTCTCAGAATGTACCGTAGATCTGATGTTACAAAAATATGTAAGGATATCTGAATACGGCGTTTTTCTGTATACGATGTACGATAATAAACCCTATTGTGATAAGGATTCTTAAGGTAAAAAATAATTTTCATGTTACCAACTTACTAACTTAGAAAAACGTAAATTAAATAATATGTTCGTCTCTGAGTATGGATTAGTATTGGAGTTTTGTGCATGCACCAGGGACATTATCAAACAAAAAATTGTATGTATTGCCGAAATAAACAGTTGTTATTATGTATGTTGCAGACCTGTCGAACATATTCGAGTCGTTCCTGCCGCAGCTGCTGACGTACCCGAACCCGATTGACCCGCTCAACGGCGACGCGGCCGCCATGTACCTGCACAAACCGGAGGAGTACAAGAAAAAAGTCTCAGGTACGACACCAGGAGAAATCGCAAACCGCGCTATTTTGTACGAACTTACCCACAGCAGATCCGGCTCGAAGGACCATAAATACACTTATAATAAGCGAACGGTTGGGTGTGCTTTACAAATAATCATACAAATCAGATGAACAGTGCCTGTATATTAATATGCCATGTAACAAAAAGCCTTATACAGGGTGGAATTTTGAAATGGGTTTTGAAGGGCTAGCCCATTAACCGTTACAGTTAGAAGAAAATGTTGTTGGTCAACCATACATAACTTTTTGAGGTATTTTGGTTTACATTTACAGAATGTGGAAAAACTTACAGTCGGCAAAAAATATTGCTGAAATAGGCAAAAAAAATATTTATCATACCTGTTGGTCCTATTACATGTAACGATCAAAATATGAGTCTATTTTATCTTTTGAGGTTTGAGTACTGGAAATGTCAGAAATCGCAATAAACTTTTCCCATACATTTTGTACTGCTAAAATTGCTTTTCATGCCATTCGATCCTTTATGTATACTACTTACTGCTTGACGTACGTTTCAAGCAGTAAGTAGTAGGTAAACATAATATACGACATATTTAATATCGCGTTTAGTTCCGTTCAATAATTATAGTGTCCAACTCCAAAATCTTATATCTGCTAATTTTTCAACCACCGACCCACATTCCAGACTACGTCCGAAGATTCGCGACAGAGGAGGCGTTACTAGAGAAGGACGCGATCACCGGCATGGGCGGGGCGCCGGCGTCCTCCTCCAAGCCGAGCAACGGCGCGCACACCGACACAGAGAGCTCCATGAGCGACTTCAGCGACGACGAGGCGCACGACATGGAGTTATAACGCACGCTGCCGCACACACGTCACTACTGCCGTTGTTTGCAGGGTATACTTTAAGTTGCGAGGTTAGTTCGTGGTTGGTTGGAGTTGTAAGGGCTTCTGATTTTGCCGTAATCGTCAGAGTACATAGGCGTTTAATGACGTTTCAATGGCTAGTAAAGAAAGGAAACAAATAAAATTGGTCAAGTGCGAGTCGGACTCCCGCACTGAGGGTTCCGTACAAATTCTATTTTTGACGTATTAAAAAAACTACTGAATAGATTTCGTTCGAACCAATTTTCGTTAGTAGTTTTTATGGTAATGTACATTATATATTTATTTCAGATTTATCATCCACTTACTTTAGAAGTTAGAGGGGGGGGGGACACACTTTTTTCCACTTTGAAAGAGTCTGTCACGCAAAGTATTCACTTAAGAAAAAAATGAGATTAGAAACCTCAATATAATTTTTAAAGACCTATCCATAGATACCCCACACGTATATGTTCAACGAAAAAAAATATTTTCAGTTTCAGTTCTAACTATGGGGACCCCCCATTTTTTTTTTCTATTTTCATGTTAAAACCTTGTTGCGGTTCACAGAATACATCTACTCACCAAGTTTCAATAGTAAAGTACTTATAGTTTCGGAAAAAAGTGGCTGTGACAGACTGGCGGACAGACAGACAGACAGACAGACAGACATGACGAATCTATAAGGGTTCCGTTTTTTGCCATTTTGGCTACGGAACCCTAAAAACAAGGGATTCCCCGCACTGGCCGGCGGCGCGGCGGCCAGGGATTTGCCCGCGATAGTTACGCTACGTAAACAAAAAAAAACATATTTCCCAACACAAATAATTTATATATTTTTTTGAGGCGCGAGGCCCCTTGTACCGCGAGGCCCACGCCTAACGCCGCCACTGGGCAGCAGTCAACCTATCCCCCGGGGGAGGATGGGGGCACTCCGATTTTTTGTACCTTCAGCCGTTAATCTAATATTTTTTGTGCAATAACTTACGGATAGTATCATTGTTGATGTTGTTAGTTAGAGTTGGTAAAAAAAAATTGTTTTATCAGACGCCTTATAGGTCAGAGCCAGGGCCCAGGGCCCAGGGTGGGGCAAGTGCCCCAGCTTGCCCCAGTGTGGCTACGCCCATGTCCGAGTAGACGGTACATTTAAACGGGTGTCGTTACACCCGTTCAATCTATTAGATTACACGGTACAGTCAAAGCACCAACATGTATACAAACACATTCAAATATGAACGTCACTGCTGAATAAGAGTCGATGTGTATGACGATGTGTTTACATGTTGGTGCTCATGACTGTGCATCCGGACGGGTGTAACGTGTATTAGATACTAATAAAATGAAGCTTTTTTGTCTGTTCGTTTGAAAGCGCTAATATCAAAACTACTGGTTCGAACCAAGAAAATAGTGTTGGATAGTTCATTGAACTTTAAGATGTTTCAACTAAAGTGCTCACCAAGGAAATGTAAGAAACATTCTCACTATTAACTTTAGCACCCCGTAAAAGAAGGTACCAATGCTTTATAATCAGATTATGGCAAAATCGGAAGTTACGGCAATTTTCAGTTATACCACTTTCATTGTCAGAGTGCGTTGTCCGTTTGTCTATGGTTGCAAACAATTCTTAGTTGATGTTCGAAAATGTTTTACGTAACATAATATTATGCTGTCTTCTCGATTACATTCTAATCGCCTAAGCAGCTATCGAATTGATTGAAAGCATACGGTGATATATCTGACCCGATCTCACCATAGTTATGTGACCATAGACTATACCCTAACTCTATATTGCAACCATAGATAGATGGACTGGTTGTGAGTAAACAAGCCACTATCTTTGTGATCTGTCACATAGACGTCGTGTCGCCTGCCTATGATATTCTATAAAGCTCTCCTCACACGCTTCTATTAAAATTTCAATACAACAAATTCTTTAAATATACTGTCATTAACCTATTTACTAAATCTTATCTTATATACAAATAACTTATCTCTGAATGAATTACAAAGTAATCAAAAATTCTACAATATTCAATAACCTATAAGATTAGATCTTGTCTTTTCATACTGCTATAGAGAAATAAAGGTCCCATCCTAGGTCTTTTTCCTTCATACGGTTCACCCTAATATTTCCAAAAAACGTGTAATTTGAAACGGATAGAATAGTGTGAGGTTGGCTTAGTTCTAAAAATCTGTTTATATGTTACGGACCACTATTTGCCAATTTTAGGATATTACTTAACAGAGTATATGCTCAGACATGAGGCAGACTTCACGACTTTATACGCTTAACAATATTGAAAAGAAAAAACAAAATAAAAAAATACATATATGATTATGAAATAATCGATTTAAAAGTTCGTGTTTTAAAATTCATTAGTCTTCGGTGTGTTGGAAGTGTTGGAAAAAAAATAGGATTGTCGATGGCTTGTCTTTGATTGTTAGAATTTTACGCTTAAGATTAGCAGCAATATTAATAGAAAAAAAATGGTGTTCATGATTCGAAATTAACTTCTGTAGTGTGATAGTTGGCTTGGTAATGTGAAGACGAAATGAAGTAATGTTAGGATATCTATAATATTTAATGTACGGTTAAATGATAAATTTTAAATGTACGCTAACATCTCTTTGTGACTTGGTTGCGAGAATGTTCTATGTTGTTTTGTTTTTATTGAAATAACTTTACTGTTCTAACTAAAGTTGAGAAGTTTGAGTTAAGACTAATTATATAAATGGATCAACATTCTCAAAATATAGCTCAAAAAGGTAGGTACATTGTGATAAATCACATAATTATAATTGAAACATGATCATTTTTTGTGGCCTTAAAATTCAACTTAAAAAAAATAGTTTCGACAAGCACACATAGAAAAGTAAAACTAATAATATCATTACTCATGTAAGAAGTTTCTTTGAAAAACAAAAACGATTGGAACATTCTCGTAAACATTTCTGTGTAAGGGCTAACATACTCAACATTTTTAAAGATATTTTAATAACTGTGTATCATAGACAACGGTGGTGTGAGCGAGCGAGAATAGCATTTTGTAAATATGTTCTAATCTGTCCCCATAGCATAAATCCAACATAAATCTATAACGATTGCCCAGGATCGGGCTGCAGTCATCACTTTATATCTCATAGGTATATTTAATTATTTTTATTATAACATATGTGTGCTTCATCTTGTGTGGAGTGGAACTATTTGTCACGTAACCATATTTAAGTACCTATTTTATATTAAGGCGTCTTGCCCTACATAACTCGGTACTTTGGTTATGGCTAAGTAGTCAATGAATCGATTTCGGACAAAAGTTTTCACGAATTTTCAGACGATTTCCGATCATTGAAGATAGTTTTTATCATCACACTGTTTATGGAAAGTGTCAGAAAGCTACATGTTTACCGTGAATTGGAAAATTTATATGCTATTTAGGAATTATCTAAAGTAATTATTTACTTGTGAACCACGTGACAATATCTATGAAATAATCCCTCCACTCAGGGTTGTCATACATATGACTAATAGTGTTAATTTTTAAACAAATGATGTGTCATGTTCGATTGTGTTTTTGTCTATCTTTTACGATGTGACTATAGTTTTTGTTATTGGCAACACTTCAAAGTTTAGATTGTCTATGCTTTAGACTGGTTTGACACTCTGTGTATTTTAATTTGTAGACTGTGTGTTTCTTCTTTATTTCTTGTGATATAGCAAGGCCGCCTAAAAGATCGATAAATTAATAAACTTTCTTTATATGTGACAATAATTTACTTCTCTAAATTTATATATTGCAGAAGTTACTATGTATAAAATATAAAAGAATTTATCTTCTTTAAAATCTTTGTTCTTTCAATCACTGACCTCTAAGTCTTTCCCACTCTTACAATGTTAATATTATATTGACAGTCATCACAAATTTAATTGTCTTTTTAAGTGAATGTACTTATCAAGTAAATACAGTATGTTCACTACACATCACGCCACTTTTTTTTTTATCTCAATTAAGTTATGGAAATACGTTGCATTGCATCCACAGGAACCAACCTGAGTTCGTCAAGACTGGTCTTTCAACCTTTATGGTATTGTTCAAATTGGCTCAATTTCTGGTTTGTGGAATTGTTTTGCTTTGCATAACTTAGTCAATATCAAAGTTTAGTTTACTTTTTCGAGCGGCCTTGTCTGATTCAATTTGTTATTAAAATTTAGTTACTAACTAAAGCGCCTGTATTTTAGTATATTTTGGGCCTGGTCACTTACGTATTTGTTAACATCCACATAGCTGTCAACACCGTCAACTAAATAATGTTTTATAATCAACCTGTATGTATATCAATTTTTATTTGTCTTAAGTTAAAATGATGCTTTAATACAGCTTGTATTTGATAATAACTTCTATGTATTTTTTATTATGATGTTAATCAAAATTTGTTCTAACTTGTTAATATCTAAATGATTCAGTTTGTGCAAATTAGCCTATGAAAATACTATTTTTAAACATATTATCTCCTGAAAACTTTATTAATAACACGTTTGTATCGAAAGAGAATAAGTACCTACTAGCTCAATTGTGTATGTTTGAAGTCAAGTGATAATGATCATTGTAAGTTGATTTTGACAGAGGGCATGACTGTTATGTTCTATATTAAAAAAATAATATCTTGTAATTTTGTACTTATTAATATAATTATTATTACAATTTTTTGTCATTAGCAACATAAGTATTAATAATAATGCACCGAATAGAAGTTACTAAAACGCTAAAATGTATCAGTACTTGACCTAATCAAAAGTTTCATTTATATTTAATTAATGTACAATTATAATAAAATTGCAATAATTTAGACAGCAAATCAGACTAATCAAAATTCTTCAATCGATATTAAACCATAATTGTCAGGCAAGTTAAGTTGAAAATCGATTGAATATTTTTGACAGGTTTTTACAGCGGTGTGATTTCCGTTACTTTAGATCGCAGTTCAAGATTTTTATATTTTTTGTAAGTTCAATTCATTCACTTTCATTTATTTTTATTCAAATGACGTCATAATGTCACCTGTCAAAATCATCTGTCATTGAATTAAAAAAAGCCGATTTTTTTATTCCTGTGCCACGAAGTTTGTATTCTAAAATTGTTTTCGAACACCAAGATTATTAAAAAGCTTATCTGTTCCTTATACGTTTGAAGATAAGAAAAATAAGATTTGCTTACCTAGTATGGAGTAAGGAGTTTTGTACAAAATCCTTTTATTAATTTTTGAATTCTAGTTCGGTTTTTACTTACTATTAATATTGGCTTCCTTGCTTCCATATCAGACGGTGTTGCTTGCTGTGTTTTATAAAGTAATGTCCGCTTACACCAAATAACTTTAGCATTTCATTCTTAAATCTCGGTGACTTGCGTTGATGGATTTCCTGCCAATGATGATGCTTGGCCGAGTTTGTGGTGTTCTTATTGGTAAGTCTAAATTCGTGTTATTACGATAAGAATACTTAATTAAAAACTGCTTTATTAAGTTTATCTAGTAAGATACCTTCTTGGTTATGATTTGAATATTTTGATTGGTTTATCAACAAAGTACAAGTAAATCAACATAATCAGATTGATTGTTTACTAAAAACATTCTGATGTTAAAAAGTTCGTTACAATTATCAAAAGAACATCACAAAACCCTATAGATCTCTAAACACGACACGTTGCGAACTAAAAGTGTTGCGAACGTATTTAATAAATAAGCGTAGGTTATAAAATAGAATATAAACACGAAGAATATATTAATATTATATTATGTATCTTTGAAAACTCAGCCATAATAATATATTTTGGTATAAGGAGGTAACATGTAAAATTTTAGTAAACCAAGTTGGGATGACTCTGTTTTTGTCTCTGGCTACCCAACTTTACCGGATCGTTAGATATTAAAATTGCTGTGGTGTTGATGTGTAGTTATTGTGAAACAGTTCAGGCAGACATTTTGTAATGTACTTTATTAATAAACATTGTTTTCATGTTAGTATAATGCTATGTTAATGACATGTTTGATTGATCACAACGATGGTCAGTATTTTAAGGTATTATTATATTAGCCTCAATTGAAATCAGTTAATTATAATATTTATAATCCTGTAAGGTCCACTTTTTTTCGCTCTATTTTAATGTCCAATTTATTAATTGCTTTATCACATAAACAATAACGTTGTACTTACAAATTACATTACCAAAAGTCTGCCTGGACTATCGTGATGTGATTTATCATGAAACTTGACCGTTTCGAGTTTTAACGATTGACATAATGTATGCTGACGTCACGATCGTCCTTCGATAAGGTTATGATGCGGATTCTATTATACGTACTTTCACTGTAACGTCTATACATCAGCTTACGATATATAGTATAAAAGCTGTATGTAACATCTATCTTATAGAATATGGATGTATATTTTTATCTGTGACATCCAGCCATTTTGGAATATGTCTACAAAATAACATCCATAGATCGAACGTCTCAAGAAACATGGCTGTATGTATGCCAGTACGTTTAATAGAATCCTCATTTTCTGGATAATGATAGTTTTACCAAATTGATAAGCGGGTTCGCCCGATACAGTTAAATACATGTAACAGAATAAATTTATATTCTATTTTTATTTCATTACATGTAATAAACTTACGTTATTTTTAAATTATATTTGTGTTTGATTTTGCGACACCTACCTACTTAAATATATAATACACTAGCCGCCACCCACGACTCCGTCCGCGTGTATTTCGGTTTCGAAACGGGATAAACGCTAGGAAGAAAAAGTATAGATTTAAATATATAGTTTACAGGTTAATAGACGACAGGGGTGCAGTAAGCAATCGGCACCAACGCCAACGACATCATCAAAACAGATTTAAAAAAAGTCAAATTCGCCCTTGACCTTTTTGGGTGAGGTCATCGGATAGGTCTTAAATATCTAATGGGATCAAAAATGTCATCAGATTTTACGTACGACGCATAGTTTTCGAGATATTTGCAGTTTTATAAAATTTTATTTGATAAAATATTCCCAAACGAAATTGGTACCAATTTTTAAGTTTCGTTCCTCTTTGCGAAACTGTTGTTATTTTGGGGTTTTCTGTTTGGCACTCATCATCATCAGCCTATCGTAGGCCACTGCTGACAATCTCTATGGTCGTCCCAACCTTGGATTTTTTTAGCACCCATACACACAGTATCTAGTTTTTTTTTATTTATTTATTTAGTTTACTTACTACTCCATGTTCGACACACATGCTCATCAATAATGTCATCTACAAGCATGCTACAGTTTTCTGGCGTCAGGGCATTTCTAGCGAATTTTAATGTAAAGTTGTCACCGAAACTGAATTGATTTTTAATGCAGATAAAAAGTCAACCTCGTCCTTGACCTTTTTGGGTGAGGTCATCGGATAGGTCTTAAATATCTAATGGGTTTTCCTAAAAGGGGATCAAAAATGTCATCAGATTTTACGTAAGACGCATAGTTTTCGAGATATTTGCAGTTTTATAAAAAAAAATTGATAAAATATTCCCAAACGAAATTGGTTTTCTGTTTGGCACTCATCATCATCAGCCTATCGTAGGCCACTGCTGACAATCTCTATGGTCGTCCCAACCTTGGATTTTTTTAGCACCCATACACATAGTATCTAGCTTTATTTTTATTTATTTATTTAGTTTACTTACTACTCCATGTTCGACACACATGCTCATCAATAATGTCATCTACAAGCATGCTACAGTTTTCTGGCGTCAGGGCATTTCTAGCGAATTTTAATGCAAAGTTGTCACCGAAACTGAATCGGTTTTTAATGCAGATAAAAAGTCAACCTCGTCCTTGACCTTTTTGGGTGAGGTCATCGGATAGGTCTTAAATATCTAATGGGTTTTCCTAAAAGGGGATCAAAAATGTCATCAGATTTTACGTACGACGCATAGTTTTCGAGATATTTGCAGTTTTATAAAATTTTATTTGATAAAATATTCCCAAACGAAATTGGTACCAATTTTTAAGTTTCGTTCCTCTTTGCGAAACTGTTGTTATTTTGGGGTTTTCTGTTTGGCACTCATCATCATCAGCCTATCGTAGGCCACTGCTGACAATCTCTACGGTCGTCCCAACCTTGGATTTTTTTAGCACCCATACACATAGTATCTAGCTTTATTTTTATTTATTTATTTAGTTTTCTTACTACTCCATGTTCGACACACATGCTCATCAATAATGTCATCTACAAGCATTCTACAGTTTTCTGGCGTCAGGGCATTTCTAGCGATTTTTAATGTAAAGTTGTCACCGAAACTGAATCGGTTTTTAATGCAGATAAAAAGTCAACCTCGTCCTTGACCTTTTTGGGTGAGGTCATCGGATAGGTCTTAAATATCTAATTGGTTTTCCTAAAAGGGGATCAAAAATGTCATCAGATTTTACGTACGACGCACAGTTTTCGAGATATTTGCAGTTTTATAAAAAAAAATTATAAAATATTCCCAAACGAAATTGGTACCAATTTTTAAGTTTCGTTCCTCTTTGCGAAACTGTTGTTATTTAGGGGTTTTCTGTTTGGCACTCATCATCATCAGCCTATCGTAGGCCACTGCTGACAATCTCTATAGTCGTCCCAACCTTGGATTTTTTTAGCACCCATACACACACATTGATGTAGCCAGCCATGGTCTCAAGGTGGGGCAGCGGTAAACATAGGTTTAAAAACATCGGATTTTGTTACTAGAAAAATATATGGTTTGTTATATAGGCACTTTATGCTTAGAGCCAGGGTGGGGCAAACGCCCCAGCTTGCCCCAGTGTGGCTACGCCCATGTACACACAGTATCTAGCTTTTTTTTTATTTATTTATTTAGTTTACTTACTACTCCATGTTCGACACACCTGCTCATCAATAATGTCATCTACACGCATGCTACAGTTTTCTGGCGTCAGGGCATTTCTAGCGAATTTTAATGCAAAGTTGTCACCGAAACTGAATCGGTTTTTTATGCAGATAAAAAGTCAACCTCGTCCTTGATCTTTTTGGGTGAGGTCATCGGATAGGTCTTAAATATCTAATGGGTTTTCCTAAAAGGGGATCAAAAATGTCATCAGATTTTACATACGACGCATAGTTTTCGAGATATTTGCAGTTTTATAAAATTTTATTTGATAAAGTATTCTCAAAACGAAATTGGTACCAATTTTTTAAGTTTCGTTCCTCTTTGCGAAACTATTGTTATTTTGGGTTTTTCTGTTAGGCACTCATGATCAGCCAATCGTAAGCCAATGCTGGATATTATAGGCCTCCCCTTACTATCGCCATGTCGTCCTCACCTTGAATTTTTAAGCACCCATAAAGTATTTAGCTTTATTTTATTTATTTACTAGAGGCCGCGCGTGACTCCGTCCGCGTGGATTTCGGTTATATCATAGCCTTCCTCGTCATATGGACTAACCAACACAATTTTTTTTTCAAGTCGGACCAATAGTTCCTGAGATTAGCGCGTTCAAACAAACATACAAACAAATTTTTCAGCTTTATATATTAGTGTAGATACATAGAAGCTTTTTGTATTCTAAACAATATTTTTGAAGTTTTAATATTTTCTGAGGTTAGTGAATTATGAGAAAAGGAAAATTTAGGATTGTAACTATATATTATATGTGTAACAAATGTTGTAGATGTTGTATACCAAATATGTTCTACAACTAAAACTATCAAAATGTCTAAGGTTTCCATATAAAATAAAACAACCCATTGATTTATTAACATAACTCTATTAAAAATAAACATTTTAACAACAGGCCCTATATACAGCTCGCCATTTTCTATCTACAATCATACAATAACGCTTCGCGATAGGATTCGAGGCGCGTCACTCTAGGGAAATGACATTGAGCTTGGCACAATAGATGTACCATAGATTATTTTGCAAAAAAGTGCTCAACATTGGCCATAAACAATGAGGAAATTATTATTGTTTTAAAATTGAAAACACCAGGTGGTGATTAAAGATGGTTATTTAAAATATCCCATATTCGAGTTTTTAATCAGGTTAGAATTTTTTTTTTTTTTTTATTGACAGCGAAACGTCACTTTTATCTCACATTTTAACAGGGGGAGCGAGAGTGATGCTTATATTTGACGTTATATTCACTAAACCCACATTTTAGACGGATTCGAGAATCCCTAGAGTGACGACACTCAATAAATGCTAATCTGGTGCGTAGCAATATTCATAATAATAACAAATACATATAAAATGTTCTTGTACAAAATGAAAAACGGAAAAACTCAAATACATATACAATTACACAATGCTATGTTATCGTTTGCACTCACGCATTCAGACATTTTACAGTTTGCAACAAAAATGCCACAGTCGGCCCAGCCGAATGAAATTAAAATGGTAGTTGGAAACAAAAGATTTGATGTAACAATATAGTCAATACAATCACAAATGACAGCTTTAAATAAGAAATATACCTGCAAGGTAATAGATATTCTGTTTTCACTACACGAAATGTCATAATGTCTTCTTGAGTCTTCACATAAACTGGCCCAGTTATACGGCGCTAGCGACTACCTACAACAGACGATTTAAGGGAATTAGGTAAACAATAAATGAATAAATGAAAGATAAAATAAAACCGTTTAAAAAAGAAAAAGTCTTGTCTCAAACGAGGTGGGATTTCAACCCAGAATCTTCGCATTCAGGACGAATTTACTATATTATAGTCACTATAGATTAATAAGGAAATCAAATTTTGATTATTTATACGTTTTCAGAATTCCATTAACATAACAAGTTTTTCTATGAGACACTCAAAAGAAAATATCTTGTTGAATGTAATAGAAAACCTGTAAACATAAAATAATTGTCACACAGCTAAGGGGTGTAATATTGCTATACATATACAATTTGTCCATCGACGTTACATACATATCCTAGGCCTGTATTTAGTTGCAATAGAAGACATTTTAGCATGACATTTCCTTAGTAGATTCAATTGTGCCTTTTTGAGTGTCAAATATTGTGCACTGTTGTTGCTAATTGTACAAAACCAGCATTTGTCTACATTGAATACAATTACGTTCATGTTGGAGTGTGATACTAATATAGTTATATCTTGAGTCTTATTTGAAAATAACATTACTTACAAGAATTTATTAATATATAAGTACATTCAAACACCAAAGAATAATAAGTTTTTTTTTAAATTTAAATTATGTGGCACACGACAACATAAACGATATAAGACAGTCAGTATTTAAACTAAAGTATGTATTCAAGCTATTCTAAAAATATCGTCCGATTCCTACTCCGAAACCATCAATAACTACAATAACGCGATATCGCCAATGAATTAGATTCATTTCAAATGAATCACACAATTTTTTTGTATTTTATTAATAAAATTGTTTCGGTATGCATTTGTAAAACATGAACCAATATTGTCACAATTTGTTTCCACTTGATATCACTGATACAAAAAATATTATTTTTACATTGAATGTCTTTGATTAATCATAAAATGTTTTAAAGTCAAAATAACAGCTTTTGTTTTTCGTAATCAAACACAAGATATCGCGTTACTGTGTAATATAATATTACAATTCATATCAATGTGAACGTTTAATACTTCCACATTTAGGTAAACGAGGCTTAGGTCATAATAAAAGATAAAGTGAGGTGATGCATTATTTCTTAACTGAAGTTTAGAGAACTTTTGTATACTGGCATCTTTTTTATGACATTCAATAAAGTACAGCTGTTATTTTATTAACAATCATTATCACGCTCAGAATAAAATTATACATAATGACTATGTATGTCTTCATTTGGTTTCCCCAAGACTTGTATAAGTAAGGGATATTTCATAACACACTTTATCAGAGAAAATATGAGACGCTTCCTAATTATTCATTACTTACGTATTTTTCACATAAGATGCGCTCTGTGACAGCTGTATTTCTAATTCAAAACTAAACTTTATTTCAAGTCAATAAGGTCCATGAGCTGTTTTTATAATTTTTTATAGGACTCTTATTGCTTTAAAATAGTGTTGATATTCCTTTGAAGACTAACTGTCACCAAGACAATCCTTTGTAAAAAATACTCACATAAGATGTGCTCTGTGAAAGGTGTATTTCTAAATCAAAACTAAACTTTATTTTAAGGCAATAAGTTCCATGAGCTGTTTTTATGAATTTTTATAGGACTCTTACTGCTTTAGAATAGTGTTGATTTTCCTTTAGAAGGCTCTGTCACCGAGATAATCCTTTGTAAAAAATACTTCAGTTAACTCGGGACATTACAAACTAGCGAACAGAGTCATAAAATATGACATCATAGGAACCTGACAATGCTACATGTCACTCGTTATCGATAAGGGGATGCCTTTCGGTTGGAAGCAGGTAGCTAAGTCAGTACTTTAATGGCCTCGTTTAAAATATTTGCTACCCTAATAAATCTGGCATCATTTGGTTTGTCCGATAAAAATAGTTTATGAATTATTTTGCACGTTTGTAATGACCTGACTATAATTATTTAACATTACAACGGGACTTAAGGCGATATTATTTTTATAAGTACCTGAGTACTTACTGCTTGACGTTTCGGCTGCGATGCTGCAGCCGTGGTCACAAGCACTGGCGGTGCGCGGCGTCGTCTACTTGAACGGGCTTGAGATTGTGAATCGGAATCTACCCCCGTAATGTCACTAATATTTATACTGCAACGATTGTCAGTAAAGTCACTCCGGCACTCTACACTAACGGTATCGGGGGTTGTTTTTGCAAATAATATCGAGTCCTGTTGTAATGTTAAATAATTATAATGCAACGCGAAAGTTTAAAGTTAGACCTGACTATAGTATGAGACGTCTGACCTGCACCTCTCCTAGACTTCACATGGTCGCCCGAGGCATCCTAGCCGATGATGAGTCCGCAGCCGAACTTGAACTGTTGCTTCGCCTGGTTGGCCATGCCCGACAGAGCGAACGTGAAGGGCAGCGGTTGCAGTTTCTTCTCGAGGACTGCTCCGATGTTCCAGTTGGAGTCTACCATGCCTGGAAACGCGTAATTATAATAATGTTATTGTAACAATCTTAAAAAACAGACTTCACTTGAGAAAGGCTAACTGTTGAGTTTCTTCCGGCTCTTCTTCTAAGCAGGCCATTCACGTCGAAGTGCTAGTAGGTAAAAAAAGATATGACGTGCAAAAGAATTTCTATGTAAATCAAATTGCAAAATAAACCACATTGACTTTGACTTTGAAAGATCAACAAAGTGTAGTCTAACTAATTGACTTGAAGTTCAAAAGAAGCACTTATGCCCTTGCCATAAGGTTCAAAGTCCAAAGTATTTTGGGCTAAAGTGCGGTTGTCTGTACTATCAACATATTTTTTTTAATAATCCAAAACCTAATTTCTCATTTCAAATCAATGGCAACTAGCACCATAAAACTTAATAAGATTTTTGCCTCATTAATGACTTACCTCTGAAAACTAGTTCAGCCTTTGGTATGGTGACTTGGTAGCCAATGGTGCCCACAGATTCCATCCCCCGGAATGACGTGTCCATCTCGGCTACCACCTGAAAACACACAGACAAAAACAATCAAAACACCAGAACTGGATCTATCTAGTTTGTATAAAACTTTTTAAATAACACAGCACATGTCAAACTTAAAATATAGCTCCGATATAAAAATCTGAATTACTACAATACTGTTCATGTGTAGGTGATTGAGGGGCTTACTCATCATAAAACAATATGTTATGTTGATATATCAAATGATTGCCATACCTGTAGCTGTTCACTGGCCTGCTTGAAGTAGCAGAGGTGGAATCCTGCAGCGCCCAGTGTTGCAGATACTTCGGAATCTGAGGATGACATAACAAACCGTATTTGTACATTTATCTCAGTAAAAAAACATTATGAATTATTTCGGTCTTATTATTATTGAAAGGATTTTAGTTGTTAGTCATTTATTTACAATATTTTCATTTGTGAGAAGGAAAATGGCTAAAATATCAGACAAGCTCAAATCAAATCAAATCGAATTATACATACTTAATTTATCTAGGCCACAATAAGGCGTCGTAACGTTATAAATCGTCATATTATAATATCACAATAATAGAATGACTCTACCAGCGAAACAGAATGCTGTAATCTGTCGAGAAGAGGCGGCAAGAAACTCGACAGTTGCTATTTTAAATCGCCAATAGTTACAATAATTTTCAAAACTTTAATTTCATTACGTACTCTGACTTAATCATACAGTAGTTCATTTTGATATTTTTTTAAATCTAATTCTTTATGGATTGTTTGAGTCCTAGCCAAGGTGTAATAAAACATATGGCTCACCGTCCATGGTGTACCTGGCGGCGGCGGAGGCGATGGCCACCTCGCCGCCCGGCACGCGCGCGCCCGCCTGCCACACCAGCTCCGCGCCCAGCGCCAGCCGACGCGTCACCGACTGCACATGACACACCACATCATCATATTCATAAATTATTGAAAATCAATCAATAAATTCTGTGGTATGACTCTTACTTTGGGGATCGGTAATTGGTTAACGAGTCCTAAAATAAACTCAAAGCTGTACTGTGGAAGATAGGGAATGGATAGACATACAGTAGAAACTTGATTAACCAGACTTATTATTGTCGATAGGCATTCGATCATCAGATCATCATCATCCTAGTGCTTATCCCGGTTGCATTAGAGCCCAGGGTACTCAACAACTATGATCCTGAATTGACCAGCCTGGTTATTACAATGGAGCGAATGTCGTCTGACCTCCGTAAGGGACAAGGGAAACCAGACTATTTGGATTATAGTCGAAACCAACGGCTTAATATGGCTTTCAAAACAAGGTGTAATCATTCTTAACAGACAATCAGGTGATTCAAGCTAGCAATGCCATATGGCAACCACAAAAAAAACACAATTTGAGGTAACCATAACATGGAAGCAACATATGTAATCTCTGCCAACTAGACATTTTACAGATACACTGTATTTAACATAAGCTCAAAACTGTGTTCATAAAAATTTACTTTCTGTCACTGCATAAACATATAGAAACTTCACATGTCGGTGTTAATATGATTATGTTCTACTGAGTTAAATAAAATTATAATGACTTTAAAAATAATTTATTACCTGTAAGTAATGTCCAACAAAAACTGATGACTTCTCGCTGAAGTCTGGCTTGCCAACGGCCATGGCGAGTGTGTAGTCCGACCCCTTGTACTCCAGTGTGCCTTGTGTGGCGGTCAGCTTGCATTCTTGCACCTGTCAAAACATAATTCTCTCTCAATATACATAATATGTAAGTTACAAAGTAAGATACATACATTATTTTCATTTATAAATAGGAAGATACATCAATAATTTTCATTTCAAAATAGCTCAGAAAAAAATTAATGATTATCATATATTTAAAACTAGCGGCCGCCCGCGACTCCGTCCGCGTGGATTTCTTTTTTTCGAAATAAAAAGTAGCCTATGTTCATCTCAGGGTCTAAAGATTGTCTGTACCAAATTTCATCAAAATCGGTTGCGAGGTTTAAGCGGGAAAGCGTAACAGACAGACAGACAGACAGACAGACAGACAGACAGACAGACAGACAGACAGACAGACAGACAGACAGACAGACAGACAAACAGACAGACAGACAGACAGACAGACAGACAGACAGACAGAGTTACTTTCGCATTTATAATATTAGTTGGGATAGCTATTAATTTGATGGCTAGCTATGGCTGTTGACAAATCTAAGAAATATTAAGTATAGCCCAAAATCTGGACACTTTAAAGAAGAGTAATGTTATTTATGAACAACTAGCGGCCGCCCGCGACTCCGTCCGCGTGGATTTCGATTTCCAATATCCTATGTGTTATTCTGATGTATAAGCTATATTGTGGTAAAGTTTCATTCAAATCCATTCAGTAGTTTTTACGTGAAAGAGTAACAAACATCCATACATCCACACATCCATACATCCATACATCCACACATACAAACTTTCGCCTTTATTATAGTAGTAGGATAAAAAAAACTACTATTTTGATACATAACTGCATATAAGTTATGCATTACCTTTATAAAACTGTGTCTTATTTACTCATTATACAATAATAACAAACTTCTATCATACCTGTGCAGCACCCTTTAACCGAATCTCAGGGGTGAGCTGATGAATCAGGTTAAAGTTAACGTTTCCGGCCGGGTCCACATCACCAAGCACAACCGGGAATGCTTCTGTAGGGGATATCTGTTTTGTGCCTATGTACGTGGCTCCCAGCTTGTAACCGTTCTGCTGCGAACTCATTGTTAATGTGTGGGACATCTGAAATAATTTGAATAATATAGCTTAGTATTAAAAAATTCAAATAATAATAAGTAATAATAATAATGACTCATACAGAAATATATGTTTACTTAATTATGTAAGTAGGTAGAACTAATGTATCATTATCAAATTAAATGGTTCAGATATCATGTCTACATACTTTATAAAAGTAATAAATAATACTAGCTTACAAATAAATAAATAAAAAAAACATATTGATATGATTATTTATCAATGAAATCACACTTGAGACTTACCTGAAAATGATTAGAGATACCCTTATTGACCATAATTTTACCACCCTCGAAATTTACTGGCATTACATCTGTAAAAGATTGATTGTGATCAAGTTGGGTTCCATAAGATACATAACTACACTTAATCACATTTCCTATCATTTAACCTTTTGGTAAACTGATATAGAATAGAAGGTTACCGACAGTGAGCATCAGATAGATGGTGACTCTCAGGCTACTCAAATAAATAGATGCATCCAAGTAGCCAATAATATTGGTACAAACAAAGTTTCTCTTACTGTAGTCAACATTCAAAATGGCGACAAATTCAACAAGACAAAGTGGTTTTGTGGTTTGTCTGAACAAACACCATTGGTTGCGTCTATTTATTTGAGTACCATAAGTGTCACTATCTGTCTGACTCTGACTGTAGGTGCATATGCATAAAAATGCATTTAAAAATGCCTCTGTATACCGCAACAAGTTATTACTACATAGTTTTCTAATCGTAAGTATTTACAACTCATTACAGTTAAGGTGATGATGGGACAACCATTTATCAATGTTAAGAGCGATCAGAGTTGTGTATTGCAATCTTTGTTTTAAGTACAAGATTTAAGGCGTTTTTACAACAGCAGGCCATATCTCAGATACAATATTATGTTAAAATGTAAGCTTTGTAGACCACACATTACACAAAATAACCATTATTAAGCAAGTGTAGAAAAAAAAAATTAAAATGTTGCAGTTATCATGTTTGACCAGATTTCATTACAATATTAGGAATGTTCACTCTCGTTAATTGCATAGTACTTATTATAATATGAACATCTTCATGCCATTGTTATTACTTGCATACAATACACAAGTAAGTGCCATCCATGTCTAGCAATATTGTGAAATGTATTATAGCCATAAATAACGATACACTTTAAGTTGCGCGGCTAAAATTTGGGGAATGATATCTTATCACAGAATAAACATGATTGAGTATAAAAGCATGTGAGAGGTGAACACTGTTCACTTCAAGTTGTTGTATGACATTTACATGTTTTTCGAATTATTCAAGCGATTTTGCTGGAGTTAAATTATGCTACGATATTGGAAGAGTTTGTAATGATTCAATATTCAAGTTAAGCCTAATATTACATCACAAGATAACCAAACTTTTGAAGCGACACCAATGTTTGTTTACCAGCGATTTCTGACTGAATGTTTTATAAGAATCATCAAATCTGCTTTTAAATACTATTTACATTATTCTTAAGGCATAGCATCATCACAAAAACGGTTAAATACCATACCTTTGGTCTTTTTATGCAATTCATCAAGTGTCCCTGGATTTTCGCGCTGGCTCTCTTGTTCTATGTTTTTCATATCTGTTGGGGAGAGTCCCGCATTTGAGACACGGTATCTGCTTGCTATGCCACCCATTTTATAAAGTAATTAGTTATACTTTCCCTAAATTCCACAGAAATCGATGAACATGTGCAAGAAATCTGTGGAATAAAAGACAATCGCAGCAGTGTGAAATTGACAGGCATACTACCAACATTGCAGGATGAGACATAGACAAAATATCGTTAAAATAACGTTCGTTAGTTATTTTTAGGTGCTATTCGTTATTGAATCCGTTTTCGAATAGACCTTTTGCTCATAATATTTCGAGGATATCCACTCAAAAAAAAGTAAATTGTCTGATTGTCACACATAATGTCACTTTCTGTCCCGTGTTGTGTGTTGTTTTGATGTCGAGATCTAAGTGAATTTTTATACTATAACAAGAGAAAGCTTGAGTGCCATTTTATTAGGATATAACTAAACTTGATAGATTTTATTAAATAACTTGAATTCATCAAGACTTTTTTCCAACAAACATCTGTGGCAATAATATTGTGCAAGTACAGAAACACTTCATACATTTTCGTCTTGAACAGAACTAACAATGCCTAAAGTAGTATCACGTAGCATCGTGTGCTCCGACACGAAAGACCAAGAAGAATACAATGAGACGAAGCCGCTGCACATCTATTACTGCATTTGTGGTCAAATGACTCTGATATTGGACTGCACCACTGACAAGCTGCCTTTGAGGCCCACAGACGGCGCAAGAGTCATCGATGGCTCCAAACACGCTCACAAGATCACCGCTGATGTAGATGAGACGATACATTTGAAGAGGGAAAAAGGAATTGAAAGGCAATACAGGTATGAAACATTTTTTTTTTGTATAATTTAATTTTTGTAAAATTATTTTAAACTTTAATTTAATTCTAATTTAATTTAATTTAATATATATTTTTTTATGATATGTTTGATTTAATTTATTTGTGGAAACTGCTGATTTATGTGTTATTTTTTTGTAATCTTATTGTATGTAATATAATAATTGTTTGTTTCCCAAAAATAAATAAATAAATAAATAAATAAATTTTACTGAAGAATTATATTACATTAGATACCTAGTTCTGTTTTGAATTGAACAGATATGACTCAATAACTTAATTCAAAAGTCACCTTAAAGTTATGAGTAATGCTATAAAGTTGCCAGAGTACAGACAGTTTTGTAACAAAATATATTGCCTTCTTATAAACTATTGAAACTTCTTTATTTTTACAGATTAAAATGCAAGAAATGTGCTGTACCACTGTACTACAAACACAACCAAGATACCAACATTGTTTTCATCATGCGAGGAGCATTAGTCCAATCTGCCGGTGAAGGAGGAGTAACCGACATCTACAAACAAGTAGCTTTGGCACAACCGAAAAAGATCATGGTCACAAAACACACTAAGAACATGGGTAAATTCAGTTCAGTTACCGTATCAACGATAGACGAGGAAGAAGATGAGATTGAAGCCAGAGAAGTGGCGGACAGTTATGCGAACAACGCTAGGATTATTGAGAAGCAGTTGGAACGGAAAGGCATGAATAAAAGACAAGCAGAAGCCCCTGCTCAGACAGCTGATAAGAGACCAAGAGGGACGTTGATTGACAAATAAATTTATTGTGAGTTATTTGTTGTTTTATTTTTAAGCTATCATTGTGGGTTATTTAAATATTAGGTTAATAATTTAAGTAGAAAAAAGTAACATTAGATTCTAGTAACGGAAAGTTTAGTAAACTGGCCCATTTTAATCTAATTCTTAGCTGCCCAATGTGCTGTCAGAATAGGGATGAGGCATTTGCAAGACCAAACAAAGCAGAAATACTAAGCATCGCTTTAAACCAGTTTGTAGGTGGGACAGAGTTTTCAGGGCTGTCTTTCATGTATTAGAGCCCCGGGCATGTGGATGTGGGCCTTTAAACCTCTGGTTTGGTAATTGTGCAGGGTCTCAGAGCTTCAATCGATTGTGGGGCTCTGGACACTTGCCCATTGTGCCCAGTGGGGAAGAGGGGGCTGAGAGTTTTGATGGTAAATAAAAATGCTGTAGTGTTTCTCTCATTTTTTAATTATATGAAAACAATTTTACAATGTTTTTTAAACAATAAATAGGTAATTAATAATGTCTCAATTTAATATGATTGACGGAATAAATATATCTTTCACTTGTAATTCTTCATGTATTTACACATTATTTACAAAGATACACCTAGCCACCGCGCTAGTATATAAAAATGGAACTACATACTTAAAATGATGACTGTTGAGTATGAGTTCAATAATTTTGTACATTATTTACAGATTAACTTGATTGGGTGTTTGTTTTTAAACAAAATTAACATTTTTTTAACAAATAACTTTATGACATTGTCAAATATCGAGATAAGTAGATACTATCATTTATTATAAGTAAAGACAAGTAATAAAGAATTGCATATCTCCAAATACAAATAAAGAACAGGTCAGAAGAAGGGTTCAAGAGTAAAATATATTTAATTTTTATTAATTAACATGAAACTTTAGTAAGACGAGTACAAAAGGATTCGTTTTAACAAAAACAACTTGTTGAGACGCTTAAAGGAGCAAAATCTATTTTCTATGATGACTCGTGAGCGGCGAAAAAAAAAAATTGAGCTATCAGGGTGACTAATTTATGTAGCCGCGAAAATGTGCCTTAAGAACCTGAGTTTTCGGCCTCATAATGCGCTAACACAGTTGTAAGCAGATCTATCTGTTTTCCCATAACTTTGGCACCTAGGGAAACTGTGTCGATTGATATCGGCTGGAAGATTGCTAAAGATAAATTACGAAAACCTTAAATACAGCCCGAATGTTCTACAAAGTTTTTTGAGAAAGTACTTGATAACGTAACATTAAGGGAGACCTTAACTCAGCAGTGGGTCAATATTGGACAGACCACCAATCTTCAAAAAATGGATATAAACCATATACATTTTAAAGTAGGTACACAAAGATTTTGCTCCTCCCAGAGTCACGATTGGCACTTGAAAAGTTCGGAAGCATCGGGTATGCTGCTCCCAGCAATGAAGAACACGACGGAGCGGTTGATACTTAAGTCTAGAGGAATGTGAACATCGGGTGACCGGCGAGGGCTACTCTACGAGTCGCGTTATCGAACTTTTAAAAGGACACTTTCTAGGGGTTTTTTCTTATAGAGCTAATTCCTGTGTTCGGCGTGCAACGTTTTAGGGCGGCTAAATTCTGATGCAAATACCAATTTACCGATAGGTACCTTATCTACTAATCTCTCTCAATGAAAATTGGTGTGGACCGCGTACATCATAAAATTAAAATAACTGTTTTTGTAGCTGTAACTCACGACCGACGCCGACGACCGTAAAGCTCCAAAAGTTGGTAAAAAAAAAAGAAAAAGAATTAAAATTTAATAGAAGCTACAGTGTGCTACTAGTACCTATGTAGTTAAGTAACAAGTTATTTATGTATACTCGTATTATCTCGAGGGAGTTGAAGATAAATAATAATACGTCACGAATTTTTTTGAAGAAACGTAGTACCTTATACGTTGCAATCCGAGCACAATAACTAAAACGACAGTGATACTAACTCCGCTGCTACTTATACGAGAAGTATTAAAATTATCTCCGATATCAATCCGTAATTAAATGCTTTACGAATTTTACTTACCGAAATTACCGAGTCTATTAAAGATACTTGCTACCAGTTATGAACGAGTGAGAGGCTTGCTTTCTTAAATAAAACGCTGACGATGAAAAAGAAGTATGAAATCAAGTTATTATTCCCTGTTGTATTCCACTAATTTTCCACATGAATCTTTTAAATGAGAAAAGTTTCTGCTTCGTATTATGTATTAAGCATGAAATCGTTAAAATCTTATAAGAACTTAGGTAGTAGTACCGAAATTCTAATCTCTTGTCCAAGTGTGAAATTTAAGTATTTCATTCTTCAATATCGTCAAATTTGAGGCAAATAGTCTTCTAATAATAGTTACCTACAAAGGTGTCTGTCAGTCAAGAGTCACTTATTTGTTATGTTACACGCGAAATGATAAAGATAATAGTACTAATGATGACAAACTCGTTCTTCATCGTCAACTTAAACTCAAACCACAGCGCACAAATACAACAATCCGAAAGTCAATGGAAAATGCGCAGGAACTTTGTAAAAACACAATCTAAATACTGTTTCTTATAGAAGTATAGCTAGTAATAAAACGAAGACATATGAACGTATAGTATAAAATACAAGTATCGAAATAAAACTGTGAAAGTATGACCGTCGTATCAATAGACTAAATGATTAGTGACTGTACGTATTACAATTGGAAAGATGAGATAGTAATTTCCACCTACTACGAACGCAATGTCCACTAGATTTTGAAAATTATTTAGCTGTTTCATTTCAATGTTTTTTTGTAAGGACACAGCTATATGATCAAGTCAAGAAGATTTTGAATCAACCCAGATTAATTTCTTCGATCGTAGTAGACGCTAGCGTTTCGGTCAAAGTTTCGTAGCAGCGACATTTCAGTCGGTGCAAAAAACACTCGTACGCAAAATGCTAGCAAGATCCAGATGTTAAAGTTCAATTAGTTCTAATAATTTATTTAGTCAATAAGACTGAATATTCAACAGAATCAAGTGATTATCTTTCAAATACATTCATATATGGTGTTTCATACAAAAACGTCTAGATTCACAAGCTTGGTATAGCTGCTACGAAACATCGATATAACTGTTTGTGCTTTGAAATCTACAATTTGTCACCAACTAAAATAGCTGTCTTTCTAAAAAGTGGTCGACACTAACACTAGGAGAAGCTGGAGAAGCTCAATTTATAAAACACTTGAAACGCTATCAATCTCTGCAAATGCTCTACACAGCTCTACATCATAAAATGTTTGGTCGTCAAACGAAGAAATTATTAAAAAATGTTTAGTTCTTAAGATTTTATAAATTAAGTTCACCTGCACACTACAGAAAATTGGATTTCCCTGCACCTAGGGTATTTTAAATCAGTTCTTTGAAGTCTTTCTAATGAATATTGTCATAAGAATCTTGAAAATAATAGCTCGAAAACTGTCAACTAACTAGAAAATCAGTTGTATGTATTATTTACCTCAACATAAATTAATGTAATTATTAAGGCGAAAATCAAAAGTTAAGTAGTTACGTATTGATAGTTTTTTAGTCATCATTATACATTTAACGACATCTCAAATAAACTTTGTTTTCCCAGAAGTTACTCAGTACTTTACATTTTATTTCAAGACCTTGAAAGTCATACAAAATCCTATAACAGAAAATAACAAAACATTTCAATTTTGTATTAACATTGTTATATTAAAAGTTTACTCCTTTTCCTATACGGGATATCAAAAACAAAGGATAGAACCCAATGGTTACATTACCCACCTATAAATGTAAAAATTACTTCTACCTATTATTGTTTTTCGAGATAATTAATTCTCTCTCAGAATTTGCAAAAATTTAATACTTCCTCTATATTTAATTTTATGTTATCTAACGGGGCCAAGTATTATAATTCCATAATTTTCTTTACGTCAAGTCCTTTTTTAGACTGACTTTCAGACTTGGCCCTAATTTTTCACAAATTTAATTTTTTACCCTATTGAACTACAAATCTCACTTTTACTGTTACTCACAGTTTTACTAGAAATTCCAATTTTAAAATTATTTAAATATCTAAAGTTGATCCGCCTGGTCATTGGTTTAGAATAAAGAGAAAAAAAGTCGAAGAAATTTTGAGCATCACCAATCAAGTCTCAGGTCGAGAGCGTATTCATACGATTAAATAAGAAACGTATATGCTAAATTTTATTAAATATTTTCTAAACCAGTACTGGTTTCCTTTTTCTTTTCCGCCTGTGGTGTGAATGGCGTTTGCGGGCGTCCTGGCCGCCATGTTGCCCGCCATCTTGTGCGCCGTCGGTGAGCGGCGCGCGTTGCGTTGGAGCTGGTGCTATAACCGCTTGTAGGGGGGCGGTGGCATAGTCGCCGGCTGGTGGAAAGGATGGTACTGGCGGGCTAGGATGTCGCCCTATAACCCAAATCGTACCCTATACATTCATTTTTACCCAAATATTGTGTTAGTAACAAAACGAACAAATTTTGCTTCACCATCTAAAGACGTTATGGTATTCTACATTGTTAGTTGAGATTCAAGTAACATTTAAGTAGGTATCTATCATTATTAAGCAGAATACCATAACAGTCAGATTAATCAATATATTTAAGATTCAATTATGTAGAATAGTTGAAAAGGTTTATCTCTAAGCACGGATTAAGGATTTGTTAGATAGTGAAGCAAACAAAGAATATTTCATTATACTTACCACTTGTGGTTGTTGGTTTTGGACTTGTTTGATATTCTTCTCCTGAATCATTAGTTGATGTGCCGCTCTGTAAGTACATATTTCAAGTAAGATCTCTTTTTGGTCATAAACTTTCACCAACGGTCAAAACATATTTGTGTGTTACCTATCCATTTGTTCTTGCGTCATTTCAAGCGCTTCCTGCATCTCTCTAGAAGTGTTTCTAACGAATTCTGCGTCGCAATATGCTCCTAAGCCCTGTTCGGCTAGCACCTGTGTGAAATTCAAATTATGAAAAAAAAACAAGTAATCAAATCATGCTATTAAGTAAACGAAAAAGTTATTTGCAAGTAGTGGTACAACATATTTACCCTAGTAACTAAGCTTTCGGCAGATCCAACAACGGGTACTGATGAGCTGTTGATGCCCCGCGGGCTTCCTGGTAGTGAGACCACCCCTCGCCCTGAACTATCTCCGCCTGTAACACAAAATCTAGTCAATTTGCTTACTTTGATGATGTTTTATCGCGACGATATTATAGTTTTCACTGAACAATAAAACTTTAGTAAACAAACGTTAGATTTGAAGTTTACAGACTAACTGAATAGTTTTTAATAGATAAAAACCTACATGTGAATATAAAAAATAATAATTTAATACTATTCTATGTTTAGAAAAATCTATTCTATTTTTAATAATTCCTGAAGCTCGTATTAGCCAGCCTATGTCTATTTTTCCTCTAAAGCGATGAAACTGGACTATGTTTGCTGCACATACATCTAAATCATCCCGAGTCCTCGTGAATATTTCATGATTTTAAACAAACTGTCGTGCAAACCCTACTCGGCGGAACATGTCACGTTTACATGAAAACTAGTTATTTATGTTCTCTAAAAGCTGCTAGGTCCTCAACTAAACTAATGCTTGCTGTACTAGATAGCTTCTGAAATGGCGTGTTATTAGTTTACATGCGGTTATTGAAACTTGATGGTAAATATTCGTTAATTTTATTTGGTTATTAATTAGTATTTATTAAACTATGGAAGTGAAATGGTTAAAAAAACGGTACTCTTGTTGTACAAACAATGTGCGTCTGTGTTGTTGTGGCTGTGTTTGATTCAAATGTAATTCTGTGATATATTGAAATCTTGCGAGATAATTTAAATCAGCAAAAGCATGTAGTGTGTGATACGCGTACCGTATTGATCGTTGGTTCGCTTCGTTTTTCAGAAGCTAAAAAAATCTCCTGAAATACTCGAACGTTCGTCAGTGAAATAAGCGCTAATGTAACGGGAGGAGCCTCCTTCCTTGACAGATTAACAAAAATATTGTAATATTTCAGCTACAACATTAAGAAATATAACAATACATAAATAAATACATTTTACAATTTACACATTGGCTAAATCTATTTTTCAATTGACTTTATTATTCAGGTGTTCGAGATTAATAAAAAAAATAAACTACAAGAGATAAGACGATTTCTTCACCCTCGCGTCTATGAAAAGATGTGTCAGTAGTCGATATAACTCCAAACTACTTTATCATTTGAGGTTGTAAGTATCCCAGTGTACAACTAGGAACTTATATAGACAGGCGGGCTTGCCAATATGCCGCTTTCGCTTTCGATGCGACTTGCGATGGCTCGCGCTTGCGAAATGGCATCTTGGTTAGCCCACCTGATCCATCAATAAATTATCAATTGAAGAGACAGAAATAGAATAAAAGAAGAGGGAAGGAAGCTCCAAGTGCGGTGCGGACCTGGCGAGTGCGAGCGTTCTACTCTGCGCGCGGGCGGCGCATGCGAGGCCGCGCCCGAGGAGGCGCTGCGCACCATCCGACCTGCCGCGCTCTCCGCCCGCGCCGCGCGCAGCGACCGTCGCTCGCCGCCGCGCTGCTGCCCCGACCCGTGCGAGAACGCGAACGGCAGCCGCGCCGCCGCGTTGTACCCGTACAGCGTCATCGTGCGCGACTCCGTCGTCGGCGTGCACGCGCTCGCGAGCAGCGGCGATATCTTCGGCTGGATCGACGCGTCCGTCGCGGTTCCGGGTGACGGAGTTTTGTCCTCCGGGGACGCTTTTCGGGGAACGGCGAGCCTTTCCCGGGACGTCGTCGCTTCTTCAGGATGGACGCGCTGGCGCGAACCTCCGCCGGCGGCGACGGCGCGCTCGGTCGTCGTGAGGTAGTTGACGCAGCCGAACGCGAGACCGATCTGCCCCAGCATCTCGGGGTAGTTTGACTTTTGATTGCTGCGTGTGCGAGTGCGGTGTTAGTAAGTTACGTGATTGCATCAAAATCGGTAGATAGGTTAAGTCAACGAATGCTCAATCTAGATTTCATAAATTGATTTTAATTTTCAGATCAAAAGATTTCGAAAGATGAAGCAGAATAACCTGTCTACCATTTGGTTAACAACAATACTTTCGGTTAGTCAGATGGTTAGGTGCAAACAGATTAGAAGAAATAGAAAGAAAATGGATCACTGCAATGTCACACGTTTGTCTACCTGCGTAGATAGCGTTCTTTAGATCGTTTGTGGTTCTTCTGCAATACAATAAGCTCATTAGAACTTGTTACGACGGTAGTAGTACAATTTAGCTTATTTATTGTATGATCGATGTTACACATAGAATGGTATGTTGACTAATTTATGCGATACTCACTCTAATACTTGATATATTTTTTCTGACTCCCCGTTGAATATTAAAGGTCTTAGAGGTATTTGCTCTTTCGGCTGACCGTTGGCACTAAAATAAATATTTGAATTAGAAATGAGCGTTTAAATAATTTATTCAATAGAATATGCGAAGAAAACTTACAGGTTTGGTGCAATAGGAATTGCTCCTACTCCATACTCCTTTTGCATCATTGAGCTCAAATGATTCCCGACACCATCTAAAATAGGAAATAGCTCATCAATTTTAGCAAAGAGCTGTAAGGGGTCTTCGGGTCTAAGCAATGGACAGACCACGAGTAGAAATTGCTACACGGACAGAGCGACGCTCTTGAATAATATAGAGGTTATCAGTCCACGCGTTTTATCAAAAGATCTGTTATTTAGTCTGACAAAGTGAAAATGTGCTAACCTGCTGGAGGATCCCCGTGCTTTCTGTGCCTGTGGAAGTGTCTGTTCGGTCCATGTCTTCGTATACTCGACCAAACTCCACCAAATAATGAGTGATTTCTCTGTGAACGACATTATGATGAGAATTTGTATTTTTGCCTGTGTTTCAATTGCGCCAGAACTTTATAGTGGTGTAATTTCGTATTGTTTATAATTTACTAAAGTACACATAGTCTTAGTAGCATCCAACTATTTTAAGCTTGGAGTAGCAAAACTTGGATTAAATCTCATCTACGAAAACATTACTTGAAAACTTGCATATAGAAAGTAGCTATGTATAATTAAACTCTGATACAGTAAAATTTGCTAGCACACTTAAGATTGATTTCATTTCATTGCTACATTTTGTAGCTTGTCTTGCTGAAAGCAGTTTTTCGTTTCTTACCCTATGCATAGGCACGTCGCTCTCTGTGATTATTTCGTCTAGGTTTCCAGAAATGGCCCTCTTCAGTTCCGGCCCCGCCTCGTGGAGGGTGCGAAGACCCGCCTGCAGTGTCATCTGGTGAGTTGACTCGTCGTTCTGTCGCATTTCTTGCTCCTTGCGCTTTTTGAACCTACACAACCCAGGGAGAATTTTAAAAATAATCCCATTAAGGCGTTCGAAATTCGAATTGAAGTGCAACTATTGCTTCTAGGCTAGAAATTGAGTGTATCAAAAATTTATCTATTTTTAAGCAGCTAGTCATCGTTTTTAGTTTATTGCTAAAAAACAAATGATTTATTTTCTATTTATTTAATAAAAAAGTTTATCTAGCTCAAATAGAATTTATCAAAGCCATGACGCTTAAAATGTTTTATTTAAAAGTGTTCGAAAATTGTAAAGTCAAAAAAATGGAAAAGAGTTGCTGATCTGCTCGTAACATCTAAATCTATTTATTATTTCGGGTACAAAATATCACAAAAACACAACATGTAATAAATCACAAAAAAGGGGATGAATGTGTACGGAAACTCAATCATTGACGGGCATTTCAATGTTCAAAACATTTGCATGCTTACTGGACGCAAGTTTAGACTTTTTTTTCACAAGCTATGGTAACAATTATTTTCTTTAGTCTCCAAAATAAGGATAACCATGCATGGGGTGTTGATAACTCAGCTGAATCATGTACTGTCGGATGGTTAACAGTAAAATTTACTATATTCATATTAAAATCTAATTCGCAAAGGATCATCGCAGCTTTTATTATTAAAAACACTAAAAAAGGGAACATTCTCTCTGTCCTATGAAACATACATGTCGTTTCGTTACTTACGCGTGGTTCCTATGGAACAAAAATAACTCTGTCAGTTTTAACCGAACAAAAAATATAAAGAACAATAAAAATTAATGAAAGAATCTGGGATATAACTTATAATTACAATAAAAAACAATCGTAATTGCTCCTGTTTGCTCGACGGATTCGAAAAGGATAGATTCAAAAATGTTGTGCATCCTACAAAAGGGCCTAGCAACCTATGTTGTATAAAATCGAATAAATTCTGAATTCAAAATCTTTAACAATAAAGTAAACTAATAAAAAGCTGAAAATTGTAATAACTAACCTCCTGAAGTAGTCTTGTATAAGGAATGTGGCATAGAACTTTCCCACGGTGATTTCGTTAGGGTCGCCGGGCGGTGGTACTACCTGATCTAACAGTTTAGGGGATGTCCGTTTCCAAATCTTCTTTATTACTGCTCGCAATTGTGTGTTGCAATCGTCTATATTGCCTGTAATGGAAAGGAAAATAGCAAGCGGTTTTATTAAGATCCTCTAATTACATCTCCTGATAATCCTCTTTAGAAGGCAATTTCTTTTCAGTTCCAGTATTATGATGTGTACCGATCTAATATTAGGTTCTTAACTTTATTCAATAAACATTCTGCACAGGAAAAATCATTAAAATCTATATAATTATCTTAGTTGCTAAATTAACAAAATGTGCCTGAACTAGGATTCCCTGCATTTCAGGCCAACTCGTTTCTCTTACTATAAATGTAATGTCCCTTTACTTCTGCCATTGAATTGGTTACTGGTTGTTAACAAGTCATTATCATTGGATCTTACCTTCTGTCTTTATTTTCAATGAAGTCCTAACTACAGCGAACAATGTTGCATTAAAGAGTACTGTCCCATCGGAATTGAGGGGCATGTTCATTGACACCAGTCTTTTACAGGCCACTCTGTGTGGACACAGTTTACCGAACCCTGGAAAAATAATTTATTGGTACATAATTAAAAAACAAATACTTAAAAACAAAATACGAAGGTTTCATATAAAGCTACTTATAAAGTTGTTAGAATTATCAGAGATTTAAAAAATCTAGTTACCTAACGGTGGACTAATTTTCCTTAATAATGTAACTACATCTAAGTGTTTAATTCTACCCTTAGCATCGGGATCGTATTCGCTCCATAATCTGAAAATCAACAAGTACAGTTAAAGCTATAGATCCTGACAGTTTCAAACTTTTTTAGTTTAGATTTTTGTATAGTGTGAGTAGATATACCACTATAAAAATCTAAAATTAAACGGATAAATCTCTGACTTGTGCAGGAAAAATAAACACGTAGCAATTGAAATTGAAATACCTTATAAATTCATCTAAGTGGTGTGGTCCCAAAATTGACCAGTCTCTGGTTAGATAGTCAAAATTATCCATAATAACAGCGACGAATAAATTAATGATCTGTAACAAATAACACATAATGTCGTAAAACAGACAGCAAATTGTTCTGCAACTGGAACTTAAAATTAAATCTTGTGGCGTTATTACAATTTGGAGCTTGTACATAGATACAGAGTCAAAACCTCCTACACTCCGACTGAGTTACGTTGGAATTTGTTTGGAGACTTCACTCATTAATCTCATGCAATTTGCTGATGATGACGATAGTGATGACGATGATGATGATGGCGACGACGATGATGATAACGACAATGTCGGTGATGATAAAAATGACGATGTATGTAATCATACGTACCAAGAACGAGCAAAGAACGTAGAAAGATATGAAGTAGGGGAAGGCGAGCACGCTGCCGCACGTGCCGCCGCCCTCCTCGCCCTCCTCGTCGTAGTTCTTGTCGCACTTCACCTCCGGCTCCGGAGACACGCCCATCATTATATCCTGCCACGCCTCGCCTTGAAGCAATAACAATATTGAATTGATGAGGAAGATCCTTAAGTAACTGTGAAATCTATCAGAAATTATTGGATCATATGTAACAACTTAAGGTTAAACTGGTAAACAGTTCGCCATTCAATCGAATAATAAAACTTCCCACTGAACAGAGCTTCATTATTTATTGTCATTTGATTAAGGTTTATCCAGAGTAAGAAAGCAAGCACTTTCTAAATTTTAGTGGCAATTTTCAAGAAATGTAATAATTAGCCTACCTGTAGCAGATCTAAAGAGCACCAGAATAGCTTGAGGAAATGTCTGGAAATGATTGTTCCTTGTGATGGGCGTGTCGTCATCTATTGCTATCTTTCCGAACACCTAGAAAAAAATAGTTAAGGATTTGATTGTCAGTATTGTATCGGAAGACTTAGATTGAATAACCAGAAAGTGGGATATACAGAGTCCAAACTTTTACGAATAGCTGACCCATTTTCAACAGCAAGGAAATAGGGAGCTTCATTTATTCGCTTTTTTCCTGTTTCGCTTGCGTTCGCATTTGCATTTTAATTGTTAACTTTGGGAGACATTAATTTGATCGTAAAAATAGTCGCAATCAAAACGCGGCAAGTAGGATTTGTTACGTGGTCCTATATCAGCATAAATTATTCTTCCAGTTCTTAATATTTATCATTTGTTATAGTCTTAACGATAGTGGTCACTTCCACTTCCATATTATCAGATCCGATTTTACTGTTCGCTTAGGGCATTATTGTATGAAAGAAATACAAACCTGCATTCCAACAACAGCGTAGATGAAGAACAGCATCAAGATGAGCAGGGCGACATACGGCAGTGCCTGGAAGGACTTGATGAAGGTCCAGAGCAGGGTCCTGATGCCCTCGCCTCGGGAGAGCAGCTTCACCAGCCTCATCACTCGGAACAGCCGGAAGAAGTTTATAGACGGAATCGAGCTCTCCTGGAAGGTCGGTGAAGTTTTTCATTTGATTAATAAAGAAGTCTGAGGAATAGATGTGTGGTAAACGACAGAAATTGTGCAGTTTCATAAATCGAAAGGTAACTTTTTCTTAGCATTCTTTCTTGAGCAACAAAGTTATTTGCGTTTGCTCTAATAGCAAACTTCAATAGCGTAATTCAAACTTCAACTACATGTTAAACAAATACGCTTGTTTCAGGATAGTAAACTTGATTTATACAAAATTGTAAAACATAATATTTTAATCGGTTTATGCTAAACTGTAAATATTCGTAGGATCGTATCAGTTAGGATCATAATGATCATAAAAGCTCCATTAGAGCTCATTCATTAATTTTAAAATGGTGCGATTGATTTCATGTTTCTTGACTCTTTGGAATGATTGAAATGAAATGACAAGAGAATTCTTAGCTCCTTAACTTACCCAATTAAACCGTAGGAACTAATCTAGTTTTCTAGTTTTAACTTACTTACATTGAAAATTCTAGATCAATGGCCGGCTACTGATCCAAAAGTGCTTTAACATTAACAATTCGTGTAGCAATTTTATCATTTGTGAAATGTATGGTTGTATCGATTTGCATAGTTGCATATAACGTTACTGTCCCATTGCTTTTGATAACATTGAAAGCTACGCCATCCGCATTTCAGACAACATTCAAAGCATCTATCTTAGTCCACTATGATCTAATATAAACATTTGAACAGAGCTACTTAATTGGAATTTTCTGATTGTTCTGAGATCTATTTGTATGTGTAGTTTGTGTTGTACTAATGTCACAGCTGAATCATATTTTAATGATAAATTTACAGTACCGCACAGAAAGTATGCGAAATATATCATAGAAATAAGAATTTGCCTTAACTTAATATAGTTAGAGTTCTTAATTTCTAATCTAAGTGTAAGTAATCTAATGCATAGGAGACAATATACTCATACATATAAAAAAATTGAAGTTAGTGACAGTATCAGATCGGAATTTGAATATTAAACCTTTTATGATTCAACTGTGACTAACTAGAGGTAGCGTGGAAGCGTGGACTTACCTTCACAACGTGCGCTCTTGACATTCCACTTCCCTGAAATGAACATTATCTTCAATGCAATAAATATCGTCGTAAAAGACAAAAGTGAGATTGCAGCATGTACTGTTATTACAACATCGATGTTGTCCATGCCCGGGACAGTAACTAATTACACCGACTTTGTTTTGAATCATCTTATAATTGAATGGGTTATTTATGACCCATCAAAAGTTGATAAATTATTTTCATGTTTTCTTACCGGACCTTGAGATATGAACTGCAATATTTTGTTATTTTCTCCGAAAGTCATTCATATTTATGTTCTTCTATAAAAAAGTAACTAAATCTGTTGCATATCCTTAACTTATAGGTAGTACCTTACAACAGTTATTTGTTAAGCGTTGAACAATATGGCAACTTCAAAACAAAGCGGTTTGTCGGTGAAAGTGGTAATCTAATTCAAGTGATTTTTATAATTATGTGCATACCATACAGTGTACATTACCTGATTCTTGAGTTCATTTACTTGCGACACGACGATGTCTATGATGCTACCTAGGACGATGATGAAGTCGAATGTGTTCCAAGCATCCCCGAAGTAATTCTAAAGAGAATGGATTAGGATTTAACAAAAATTATGAGACATGTAATATAATATTGTAATAATTATTGACCGAATCCATTATTGAAACTAAAGATGAGATAATTTGGAGCTTGAAAAGAAGACAACAAAGTGAGTGTTTGGCTTATTTTTACTCGTAGCTTTCTCGAACAAGCATGCTACGCACATTGTTTCTTCGTGAAAAATAAGGTAGGATACCTCTTCAATCTTGACTACATTTTAGAACGTTTTGTTACTTATCTTCATGTCATAGAAAGAATAAAATGGTCCCCCAATGGCCAAAGTGGATTTTTTAGTGGGGAGTCTATCTCTCCAGGTTGTTGAATAGAGCGTAGATAGTCCTACAGTCCCCCGCCTAATTCACCAAATGGCGGGACATGCGCATTTTCATCCACTAATAAAAAGGCCTATTTAGCGTTAAAATTAAAAAAAATCAAGACTTTACCTTAAATCTAAAGGCAGCCAGTTTAAATATAAATTCCAAGGCGAACACAGCAGTGAATATCATGTTGAGCATGTCCAAGGCCTTGCTGTAGTCGTGCGGCTGGTTGTGGTACTTCATGGCGAGCGTGATGGTGTTGATCATAATGAGCACGAAGATCGCGTACTCGAACGGCTGGGACGTGACAAACCACCACACTTTGTACTGGATGCGATGTTTCGGTATGTACCTACGAAAGCGAATTTGAAACACATTTCAAAACAGGTCAAAATGGACCATATGCCTGTAGTCATAAGACACACTTTTATGAATAAGAAGTTCTCAAATTCTTAAAGTGATTTCTGCTGGAATGAAATGCGAAGCTATGAAGCTTCGCATTCTGCAAAATCTGTCAGTCTTTAAATAATTTCTAGATACAAAGTATTCTAAATTGCCAGTTAAAAAAAAAATAAGGGTACTAAGCCTACATTTTTTTCTACAAAAAGAGTTGAATATCATTTACAATTAGTTGGTTTTAAATAAGAAACCAAATTCAGAGCTTGGGTAACGTTAAAACAGAGCATAATTACCTTCTGATCGGCTTTGCTTTTAAAGCGAACTCAATACAGTTCCTCTGATTCTTATCTAACTCACAATTCTTATACTCTTGTTCACCCTCATTTTGGAATGTCACTATGACGAAACCGACGAATATATTTACCTTAAAGTAAAATCAAATAAATGTATCATACAACTTTGAAACTGGAAATAATATTTTTTTGATTGATAAATGTGTTTTTTACCATAAAGAAGGCAATTATAATAATATAAATGATATAGTAGGCTGCAACAATTGGACGGAAGTTAGTAATGGGACCACGATCTTCAGCATTCGAATCTATAGATACATACAACAACCTGAAACAAGAGACATACAGAGTAAGTAGATAGGTAAAATTATCTGATAGACATTAAAAATCATCTATATAACTCACCCTGGCCATCCTTCAAATGTAGAAACCGTAAATAGAGTGAGCATTCCCTTCATGACATTGTCAAAATGGAAGTCATTTCTTTTCCATTCTCTGTCTCTCACTACATATTTATTACTCTCAAACACTAAATATGTCCCCCTGAAAAGAAAATTTGTATTTGAAGAAAACCGTTGTTAGCTCCTAATTGTCAATTCGCAAAAGAACATAATCTTTTACTTACTGACACTCTTCCTCTGTCATTTTTGAAATATCATTACATCTAAAAAATTTACCCTGAAACAAACCCTCAGTGATTAACATCAATAGTTATAAGTAGTAGATACTTTGTTAATACTTGTAACATGCCACGACATCTATTTAGGAAACAGCCAATTCGCAAAACGACAACACACATTTTCATCTGCAGTAAGAAACTCATTTCTCATGATGGTTATATTCATAATTTGTAAAAGCGCAAGCTTTAACTATATTCAGTCTGTGTTTTTAATACGAGAATAAGCTAAATTATTTATAAGCTTTCACTATGATGATAAATATGTTTTTACTGAAAAATAACATTGTTATTCGATTACAAGGAGTAGTCGTTATTGGCTCATCATTTTCGTTTCTTATTATCATGCTTTGTCGACTAACATACATTAATTGCAGGCAACGTAAACTGTTTAAAGAAGTATCAATTATTGATTATAATAAATTCTAATACTCATGCAAGTGAGATCTTCCATATCAAACAATTTGGGCCAGAAATTACTTGATAAAAGTAGGACTGAACTAATTATTTCGGAAAACATTTTACTGATACATTAGCGTTTTAATGTTTGAAATATGTATAAGAAGATCTCACTGATAATATCATCCAACGATACATCTAAACTAAGCTCACCTTAAATAACTGTACACCGACGACAGCGAACATAAATTGTAATAAATACGTAACTAGCATTATATTCCCTATTGTCTTAATCGCTACTATCACACATTTCACCACATACTACAAAATCATGGTACGAGGGTGCGAGTTAGTCGGGTATACATTACCAGGGCAAGGACAGTCCACATTGTCCGGTACCGCAGCGGCCGGACATAGGGGGACAAGCAAACCATTTTAATCACAAATAGGGCTTTATTAAGGACTCAGGGCTCTCTCTATGTTATTAGTCACATCATGGGGAGGGCGGCAACGTTAGATCCTAATGGTACATTTTAAGTAAACGCCAAGGTAGGGGGATTGTTACGTTTCCAACGAAATCTATGGTTTGAGGCTCGCAGCTACTACACCTTTGGGTCAACGGTCAAGTTAAACATGCCAGACGGATTTAGACGACACTTAAACAATAATTCGATTTCACGAACAAACTAAAGGGTCTAAGAGGGTTAATGTACTTCAGCTAAACATTGTACGACATGCCTAATTATAAAAGAATTAGAATTTTGTGTATATTTTAAGATATTTTATTTTCGTGTGATTCGTTAATAGAAGTCTATATTGATGAAGCGTTTCACGACATTGATTTGGTCAAAGAAATTGGAAGCTTTCCTTCTAGTCAGTATACTTCGTTTACATAATAAAAGCTCCAGTGAATGCAAAAAAGCATAAAAGTAAAATAAAAATGATCAAAAAAAATAGTCTGCGGAAAAAAGCTTAAGATAGACCCTTTGAACTAATAAATTAAATAAGTAAACTTAATCATGAGAAATGAGTGAAACAGAACAGAAGACATAGTCACAGGGTAAATGGCGATAAAACTCAAATTGAAACGATACCCAAAGGTGTAATTCAGAAAGTTTTAGAAATGTGAGAAGGATAATGTGATGTTTGTACATTTTACATTTTCATCTTGTGTTCACACCACTCTGTTGTTTCAAAACTGTGTAGTCACACGTGATTTGTTCGGACGATAATGACGATATTTATACTCTGGTGGTGTATGCCTTCAGGGTTTGAATGCAGAAAGTGCCCCCTACCTTGAACATTTGGACTCCCATGACCGCGAACATGAATTGTAGCAATGATGTTACCAACAAAATGTTGCCGATCGTTTTGATAGCAACGATCACGCACTGAACAACGTGCTATAATCATGGAAAAAATAGGTGAACAACATTTCTCTACATCAAGTTGATTAGCACTGTGCTTTCAATATATATTGAAATAAATTAATACTGCTATAGATACTATTGTATGAATCAATGCTTTATAAACAGGAAACATTAGACATATTTATCTTAACACTATTTTGTAACATAATAATATGAATTTAAGACGAATTTGTATAAAACTCACCTTAAGGCCCTTGGCCCTATTGATGGCCCTAAGAGGCCTCAGCACCCTGAACACTCGCAATATTTTCACCACAGATATACTACCAGACCTGAAATCACAATAAATTGTGTAGTTTTTAAAACCCTTAAACTTTCATAATTATTTTTTTTACATAAATAAAAAAACATCAGTAAGTACCCAAACGCATTTTAACATCAATAACGAAACGCAACACAAAAATGATGAAAACTTAATAATTTAAGAATTTCACTGTCCACAGATTTTTGCCATCACAATGGACACTGGAATCCAGTAAGCCCAAGGAAACCAATCTGGATTTAAGCAAATCAAATTTCACTACTTCTAACATATTAAGTAAATTAATTGAACACCAGTAAAGATGAACAGATAGAAAAGGACAACATACTTAAAACTCATGGAGATGAGAGAGACGCAGACGACGAGCATGTCGAGGACGTTGAACGCGGAGCGCAGGAAGGCTCCCTGGTGCAGGATCAGGCCGTACGTGATCAGCTTGAGGAACAGCTCCAGCGTGAAGATGCCCGTGAAGAACACGTCGAACTGGCTCAACAGCTGTAAAGGGTAATATTGTATCAACTTTTTACTGTCCCATAACTCTAATTCTTGGGCGAAGGCTACGATCATTTCAAATGATGCTATTTTAAACAAATAAAGGTATTTTGAAATGAGTAAGCATGATCCACCGTCTGGTTCCCCTCTAAGGGTTATGAAGTTCTGTTGGCAGTTGCTTTACTGTAATAACCAGACTCGGCAAATCCTGGATAAAACGGAATAAAAGCTAGGAGCATGATGATAGGTATTTCAAATGCTGAAAAAGGGAAAATGTTTTTCACAGCATATGGGGAATTATCGCCTGCTAGAAAGCGACATTGCGACTTGACCACTTCTTTATGGCAATGATTAAGGCCTAAAGAGTTCTTGACTCGAGTTGACTTTGGTATTTCAAGCGTATAGGCAACCAACCCTTTTAACCATCAGGCGGCTTCTAAGCTTCAGCACTAACTTTACTTGCCTTAGCCTAGTTTTGTAAAATGTTGAGTGACTTACCCAATTCCTAAACCCTTTTTGAGCTGCATCCAGAGGATCTTCAGCTGCCAACATGGCAGAGGAGAACATGATGCAGACCAGGATAATGTTCCCGAAGGTCGAGGAGGCTGACATCTTGTAGCAGAACACTCGAAACCTGGTTATGAAAGTCAAAAACGGTTAAGCGGGACTAATGATGTTGACAATAGCTTAGAATATGTACAGAGATTGAACACTTTGACTATTTAGACCTTGTAGGAGCATGCTAGGTAAATTTTTAATATTTTATATTTATTACATTATAGGCTCTTTGAGTTTCAAAAGTAGTTATATAATATAAGACAGACAACACCAAAAGCTTTATACGACACCAAACATCCAATATAAACATATAAAATAAATTTTATTTATATATTTTTTAGGTATTAAAGATATATTTATAATTCACAATGTAAAGCCAGCTTCATTATATCAAAGTAAAATAAAATCACACAGTTAGAAAAAAGCACATGCATACGATACACTGAGTCATAAAATACATAAGTAGTATCAAAAAGCTATAATGTCACTAAAGATCATGCAATCATGCTCGATTCGCCTAAACAGTATATGAGGGCTTCTAGACTAGAACTATTTTCATCTAAAGAGAGTCCATGCTGGGAATCTAAAAACGCCTAACCACTAATTCGGGATAAATGGGTACCCAGTTTTCTCATTGTTTGAAATTTTGATCCAGGTAAAACCAAATACTCGTAAGTCACAACACTCGTGCACGTTTTACACAATGGCGAACGTCACGACAATGATGTTGACAGGACAGTCACAGATGAGTGAAATGAAGGCTCGGGGCTCGACGACACAGTGCCAATCGTTCGTACAATGAGACACGGGTACCACAACGGCGGATCGTTCACCAATCACCTGTTTGTTGGTGAGAATACGAAGAAACTACTAGCGTTCGGTATTGGCGGCGTCTGATTGGGCATATTCAGTTCAGAGACCCGCCGCGGCCTGGCCGTTACCAATGTGCCTTCTTCTTCCGACTGGCCGCCATCTTTGTGAGATAGAAACATACAGTGACAGTGTCTGCACTAAACCTGATAATTAACACTACACGTATGCTATACGTTATCGCTATTTCGTCCATGCTAAGTCCTGCAAATGCTTTTGATATACTGGAAGACCTTACCTATTCTACAGTTAAACCATACCCTAAGTAGAAATGGAATTGACGCTACTGTCAATAGGCTTTGAATAAAGGTATAATACTGTTTAATATAATAATAATAAATGTATAGAGGCAAACATAAACAAAAGTGAGAATAGCTAAAAACTGTGAGAACCATAAAACAAAATATATTAATTATACTCTGAAAATATTAAATTTAAGAAAGACGATAGGCGTAAAATAGATAAAACGTTCGCCTTAGATCGAGTCATTTTGTAAAAAATCGATGATCGATCAGAGGCATTTTCTAAATTAATATGATTTTAAGAAAATAACATCTAGTCAATTCAGTAAGCTCAAATGTCCGCCGGTGCCGTCCCCTAACCTGTTCGTTTTGGAAAATATGAAGAGTGAAGACGCTTCAGGGATGGGTTTCTTAGTGTCGTGAATATCGACCTCCGAGAGGCGCCGCGGCCGAGCCGACGACGTGGTAGGCTTTCGTTTCAATCTCGGCTCTTCATCCATGTCTGTGTTCACTATTTTCATATGGTTAGCGATCATGTTTACATACGATCCAGCATATTAGCTTCCAGAACAGTGTATGTTCACGGTGCCTTGCTTTCTATTCTTACTAATATGTTTATAATATTAAACAACACAATTATTGGAAACGTTTTCGAAATACATTTTGTAAGAGTAAATTAGAATAATTAAAAAACCATTTCAGAACAAACTTTTTAAACAATTTACAAAATATAGCTCAAAATAAAAAAGTTAAATCGCTTCTTTAACCAGATTAAACTTCTAGTGTATTTATGTTTAACTTTTACAAAACCCATTCTTCCACAAATTATTATTTTATCCCCCGAGCAAAGCTCCCTATACGTACCTATATGGTTCCGCTGGTGGCTCTCCATCATCTCTTGGTCCTCGCCTCTCTCCTGTTCTTCCTCTATTCTCTCACCACCGTTCTCCTCCTCGCCTACTTCTATTTCTTCTTCTCCTTCAATCTCCTCCGCTTGTTCGCCTTCTGATCCCGTTTCTTCATATTCTCTTTCAGAGCTACAATGAGAAATCAATGTTTATATAGGTCATGTAGCTTTAATACTCATTCATTTATTGTTGTTGTGTTTACAAGTATCATACTGATACAGTATTTTGTTGGATCAAGAACACACGGACAGTTACAGAGAGATATTAGGGATTCCTAGCCTTTCTGTCTCACCCGCCCAAAGTACAGACAACAGCACTTGAGAAGTAATATTTTGGAATTTGTATAAGTGCTACTACTGAACTGTAGGTACGCTGCTGCCCGTGCATGAATGATATCAACCATATTTAGCTGTGTATCTTACTTATCTGTCGTGTACGCATCGTCGTCGTGTATGTACTCGTCGTCCGTGTCTGCGTGTCCACCTTCTGTTGCCACCACACTTCCACCTTCTTTTTCTTCTACGGCCTAAGTAAATGAAACCTCTGTATCATTAACAAAATCCAGCCAAATCTACATTTCTTAATATTTTTTGTGCATTTTTTCGTTGCTTGACTACTATGTAATTCCTTCAATAAATATATTCTCTTAATAATTCAATTTTTAATGATATATTCTTACCCCTTCTTCCTTTTCAATGTTGGTCAATGATTCGGCATCAGCTAAGTTGTCTACAGCGATAGCCAAGAACACGTTCAGTAGAATATCTGTGCAAATAGCAAGTTAAAGAAATCCTTTTTAATTTTTAAACCTCATCTCAAATTAGTATAAGTTATAAATAACTAACTTGTAGGCAGAGGCTCGTAACTATTAAAGTAAGTTCTCCACATTTTAGGTTATAGTTTGATCAATTACAAGTACAAGTCAACTACTTTATAAAGGATACAGTTGCCGCAAATGAAGAGGATGATGAAATAGATGCATGCCAGGATTCCAAATGAGCCCACTCCGCCGTACGCCTTGATGCCTTCGTACATCACAGCGTTCCAGTCTTCACCCGTCAATATCTGAGGAAACAAAAGGAAAAGAAGGTAGACTATGATAACATCCAGCGTGATTGGAGCGCCCAAACAGTATGGTCGGTAATGGGCTGATGATTATGATGAATGGCAATTAAACTAGTCCAAACCAATCACACCATATCCCTTTAAACACTCATGCTAACCTGAAAGACAGTAAGCAGCGCTTGCCAAAAGCAGTCGAAGTTATGCCTGTCCTTCTCCTCCACGGGGTCGTAGTTGAACTTGCCGCCGAACACCTGCATCCCGAGCAGCGCGAAGATCATGATGAAGAGGAACAACAGCAGCAGCAGTGAAGCGATGGACTGGATCGAGTTGAGGAGAGACGCGACCAGGTTGGACAGGGAGCGCCAGTACCTGGAGTTAAGAGAGCAATGTAAAACTGGCCTAAAATAGTACTACGTCATCCATTTCTGTGGGTGTCGAATGTAATTACATGATGAACAAAATAAAAGAGGATGATTAAAGAAATACTAATGAATACACATAACGCAATGATTCGGTAGGGTTGACGGTAAAGTAATTTTTGAAATGAATAAAAACTAATAATCCCGAGTCAGCAGTGAACTTCATACAACATGATGGTGTTTTGGAAATAATGCAAGAAACAAAGATCATTCATTTTCTAAGCAACACAGTAACAGGAAGAATGAATGATATATAGAATGCAATGCATAAAAAACCTCTAAAGTTCTAAATGGATAAACTGAGTTAATTATTTTCGGGTGAATTCAAGATTAACAAAAACTTAGATCTCACACCTCAAACCCTTGAGAGTTAGCATCTGCACACATCGTTAAATCCTTGAACATGCCTTGCATCAACTCCGTACATACCTGGTAACCTTAAAAACCCTGAGCAGTCTGACGCAGCGTAACACGGAGATGCCGAGGGGCGGCATGACCTCGGTCTTAGTCAGCACCATCTCGCTGATGGAGCCAATCACCACAAAGCAGTCGAACCGGTTGAACAACGACACGAAGTAACCCTGGGACGTAGAGAACTTAGAGCCACTTTCGTGTTACCTTCGCACTTTGGTCGGATCTAAAGGTAGTCGGGTTAAAGAGAACTTAAAATAACAACTCAAGGTTAGTAATGATGAAGGCTGACCAGAATATGATCATAAATTTACAACAATAGCTATCACTTTGAATGAACATGATATTGGTGAATAGGATACTCTTTCGTTAGAAAACGACTACAAATAACTTTTCGAACGAGTGTTGCAGTAGAATTTATTTATTTAATATAGGCACAGTAACAGTGTTATCATTAATGATTCTGGTCAAGCTTCATTCGCCTATAACAGAATGTACATTTCCCTCAACACAATTTAGATTTTCAAGTAATTTACACTTAATCATTTAATTGTTTTAACTACACCAATGTCGTCCAGAAATGTTGAAATCAATGTACAAACTAATTCATAATTGACATCTGGTACCGGTGTTTCACGATATCAGATGTCAATTAAATTAAGGCGTCTTGGAACGAAATATAAACACAATAATAAATGAAAACCAAAAGAACTTAAAATAAATAATTGTTTGCAATCGATTAGAACATGTAGCTCACCTGTAGTCCAAGACTGTACATTTTTACTAACATCTCCAACGTGAACAGAGCTACGAAGAACGCATTCCCGTATTCCTGGAATAGGTCCAGCCACTCTGGTTGTCTGTAAAATAAATTAAGCATTTTTAAAACAGTACCATCTTTAGAATTTAGGATGATTATTTTCGGGGGTTCCTACGTTTTTAAAATAACATTGTGTAACCCATAAAATGGCAGATCTGTATCATCTACTATCTAATTAGATATTACTAACTTTATAAACGTGTAACTTATAAAATGTAATCTTGTGTGCTAAATAAATCATTTCACTTTCACTTTAATGATATGCATTATTGTATGGCAAATACCCCCCATTACATTATAATAGTTACATCCCCACGTTATCTCCTCTTTATATTAGCATAAACTTTGTATGAATACATTATGTGATCATTAGATGAATGTTACGCTTTAAATATCATTTTTTACTGGACTACCTAAGCCAGCAAATTGCAATCTCAAAGCGGTTTTGTTAGATGAAACAAGTGACAGGCTGTTACAGCGTTATGTTCTGATTTGACTGGTTGGAAACGAATGTAAGACACAGCTTTAAGAATTCCGATGTTTTGGAAGGAAACTCACTTGTAATGCTCGCTGGCCAGGACCACTGTGTTGAGGAACACCAGCACTATGATTAGCCAGTAGAACGTCTGCGACTTCACCGCCTTCCGACACGCGCGCTTCATCCGACGGTTTACCTAACGAATTAATGAAATTAGTGATAAAAGAAGAAAACATACGTTTCATTTAATGTACGTGATAATAAAATAATAACAGGAACACAAAAACAGATATCACTAAATTATACATACGACACCTGAAGTCTTCTTCTTGACATGTGTGAAATACTAAGTAGGAGATTTCCGAAAATCTTTTTCCAAATTTTCGGAAAAGCATTCTCACGAATACTTGTACGAGTATATTAAGTTTTGGGCTCAAAAGGTATCTGCTATATTAGTAAGTTCCTTAGTACTAACGCTTAACTCGGTAGAATGTTCACAAACATACAGTACCTTGTCAAAGTCCTTCTTCCAAAGTTTCGTGATGGATACTTTCTGCTGCTCATTAATTTCTATGCCTAAGTGGTCAGTAGAGTCGTGCTCATTTGGAGTTGGCCCTGTAACAATAAATAATATTATGAATATTTATTTTGACAAACTCAAACTTTTATTTATTAAAGAGTAAGGATAAATCAGGAACCTACATCATTGGCGTTAGAAATTGATAATGATTAACAGAATTCTTAAAATTATTTCTGTTTTAGATAAAATATTGATTCATACAGTACCGTAATCTCTTTTCTGGTCAATGACATCGGTCTGATCTGCCAGCGGCTCCAAATACTCTGCTTGCGTGATCCAGTCGAGGTATCCTTTCAAATCTTCTTCCAACTGTTGCTTTTCTCGTAGCTTTTGAAAATCGCCCCTGTTTTTTGCCTTCTCTCTTTCTTTGGAAAACTCACTGAAATTCGATAAATAATTAAATTTCATCTTCAGATCAGCTAAAATAAGCATATTATAAACTAAGTTATAATCTGAACTTACCCAGACAACACGCCGAGAATTAGATTCATTACGAAAAAAGCACCTAAAATAACCATTGACACGAAATATATCCACTCCCAACTGTTGCCCATTGCATCTTGAATCTGAAAAGAATATAACAGATACAATAAGTGAATTGTAACAGCCTTAATTATGACAAAATGATATGGGAGTGATGGAATAGCGAGTGCACCTGTGCTTGCGCAAGTATTTAATGCACTATAATATCTGAGTTTTTGGAGAAGGCAAATGACAAACCATTCAATGAAAATTGCCAAGACAGTTGTTGTGTGTTTAATTTTCATACTATTCCTCATTATTAAGGCATCACGACCCAAGGCGGACAGGATTATCTGAGTACCCGGCTAATTGCAAAGAAGTTTATTTAGCAGTTTTATTTACATACAAATTCTTTTCTACGTTATATCTTTTTTCAAAGTATGGGCAACATAGCCTAAACAGCTAGTAGAAGAACGAAGATTGATACTTACATTATACATGACATCAGTCCAGCCCTCAAGCGTGATACATTGGAAGACAGTGAGCATAGAGAGGCCGAAGTTGTCAAAGTTGGTGATGCCGAAGTTTGGCCCGATCCAGCCATCCCTGCATTCCATGTCCTCGCCGATCATCGAGCAGTTGAACCCGTTGTCCAGGTCGCAGGGGTGGGGAGTGTCCATGATCTCATCTGGAAAGAAAACGAAAAAATACGGTAACATTTTGATCGAGAGCACCTCTCGTAATGATACAAGGCAAAATTAGAAGTAACTTAAATGAGACGGAGACACATTTGAGATATTATAACCATTCGTACATACAGACTGTGAAAACATTTCAATATACGAGTTAAAACACAAAACAGATTTAGAAGAAACAGATAAAATAATAAGCACATTACATAGTTCAAAAGCAAAAATCATTGAGTACCTGTGAACTTGTTATAACAGCTTTTATGCATCTTCCCAGAGAACAGCTCGAGACCAATGATGGCGTAGATGATGATGACGAAGATGACCAGCAGCGCGATGTGGAGCAGCGGAACCATGGCTTTCAGGATGGAGTTGAGCACGATCTGAAGACCTAGGAGCAATAAGATAAATATAGGTACTGAAGACATCATTTAAGTCCTAAAAGCGGTCAACGCCTTATTTGGTTTAGTGGTTTGTGTACTGGGCCACGACTTCCTAATCCACATTTTGCAAACATCGATTTTAATAGAACAGAATATTAAATAATGTAGGCCTTTGACTTGCAGTTGGACGTAAATAGGTAGATATTTCACCTGAAGTAAAAAGCACAAAAAGCAAAGATTTAAACATATATAAACAAATGACTAAAAGAGACATCTGTAGCAAGTTATTAAAATCTTTGGTATTTGTGAACATATAACTTATTTATGAGTGAATAATTAAGATGCTGTAAAGACAGAAGAAGTACATTAAAGATATAATTTATTGTAGGAGCCCGCAAATGTTTCATGCTACATGTTTTAGTTTGATTGTCCATTAAAATGTTTTGAACTGCTTTAGTTCTAAATAAATTTATGTTATATTAATATTGTTAATTGAAACAGAACTTATTTTTTTTACTTTGAAGAAAAAACATAGTTTCGAAACTCTGACCTACTTGTATTTTCGTACTGAACATTTCTCAAACTTTGATAAGTTAAATTGGGGCTATCACGATCCATCTATCTCCTAACTTCCACTAAATGAATTTGTATTATTTTGAATAATTTAACAGCAATCAGTAATTTGCTAACAGAAGCAATTCCAGTAGTTATTAGCTGTTTGCTATCTCATCTATACCGAATTAATATCAGATTGTGGTTTCACTTGTAGTTTGTGTGGCTATGTTATAATAGCTTCAAAGGTATGTTTCTCAATAAACTTACTTGGAACACCAGATACGAGTCGCAAAGGCCGGAGCACCCTGAATGCCCGAAGAGCTTTCACGTCGAAGGCATCCTTGAATATGCTTGATAATACTGTGCTCACCATACTGCAAAAAGTAAAGGTTTTGTGGTCATGAATCTTGATCTGATAATGCAGAATGTGTATAGGAAACCTGTTCGTTACTGTTGTTTTTGTTCCACAGTTTTCCCAGATTGGTTAGGACATTGCAGGTCTCAGTGATAGACCGATAAGAATGATTCCGTGCTTCGGAAGGCACGTTAAGCGTTGGTCTCGACTATGATCTAAATGGTCTGGTTTCCCTTGTTAAGGGTTGAGGAGGTCAGACGACTGTCGCTCCATTGTAATAACCAGGCTGGTCAATTCAGGATCATAGACGTAGCGTACCCTGAGCTCCAAGGCATGGCAATAGACAGGGATGCAACCAATAATGCGCTAGGATGATGTTAATGTTGATTACCAATTGCCATCCCGGGGGCAAGCCTGAAGGGGCGAATGGGAATTAAGGTACTGGTGGTGTAATTAAAAATGTTAACAAAAGCAACTCACCCAATAACGACTATAGTGAAATCGAGCAAGTTCCAGCCGTTCCGCAGGTACGACCCCTGGTGCATGATGAACCCGTACGCGATGATCTTCATGACGCATTCTCCCGTGAAGATGACCAGAAACACGTATTCTATTTTTTCCTGAAACATAATGATTACTCTATAAGGTCCAGCGGGTGTTGGAACAATATTAATACACAATGGGAAAACCACGAGATACCGATAGACTTACATTGGACGCCTTATTCTGTATAACGGATGAAAATAAGGAAATATGAATTGAGACTTACGCAGACTAATAAAATTTAAAATAACGTGATGACTAAAAACTTCTTGTTTGGGTAACACAAATATCATAACTGTTGTGCTATGTTTCTGCTGGTGAGTAAGGTCGCCAGAGCCCAGTTGGGGAGGGTATGGGATTTTTTTAAGGCAGGCAATGCATCAGCGACCGTTATACGGTTGTTGATATCCAGGGGCAGCGGTGATGACTTAACATCAGGTGAAATTCTTGTTCGTTTGCCTAGCACATAAAAAAATAGTAGAACTAAAAAAGTAACATTGCAAAGACTGCCTTTGCTTAGAAATTGAATTGAGATTTGAAACAATTTACTATATCTATCGCACATGTTGTATTGTCATTGATGGTGTCAATATTCTATCAAAGCAACACTTATTGGGGAAAATGCCTTCGGGAAACTGAGATTATCGGAAAGTGGCAGATGGTCACTCTCACTAACATCGAAGCCCCAAACATGATATGGGAAAACGCTTCCGGCAATATGTATACGATACCTTTGTTAGCAAACCCTACTCGTCTTTATTAACACTTCTCGTGTACACACGCGTGTCTGGTCCATTGTTACGTGATTGTCATATTCTCTTCTTGATACAGTTACATTCGATTGGGAGAATTGTTTTTTTTTTGGTGCTGATACTTAATGGATACCAAAAATACCTTAATAATACAAGGCCCTTTTTGGTGCAGAACAACAAAATGTCATTTTACATTTGTAAATTGTGTAATTTCTGTGCCAAATAAAAACTTTTTCTTTCTTTCTTTATTTCTTTAATACTGTTCTAGCGCGGGTTTATATCGATGCCTAACGGCCAAAATGGCCTAAGCGACATTTTTTGCGAAATCGACTTATATACATCATTGGAATCGCCTTTTTTTTCTGCGTCGTTCTATCTAGGTTTCGTCTCTCTAGGGCGTTATTTTTGTCGCTTAAGCGGTTGGTAAATTAAGGCTCGAAGCCTTAATTTTACGTCCTAAGCGCCCAATATTTTGTGTTTTTTTTTCATTCTGGTGGTTAGGAAATATAATATTTTGAAAAAGTTACTTAGACAATTTTGCTTGAAAACAATAAATAACAAAAATGTCGCTTAATACTTTCGGGCTGCAATTTTCAAATATAAGATATGGCGCTTAGGATTATTTGCCCTATCACATATTACTATGCATTGTGGCGCTTATCCTATTTTTTCCTCAAAACAAATGATTCAATCTATGGGTATTGGTGTCCCTGGTCGCAGACTTTCGCTGGTACAGGTTATCTGCGACACCCTGTATATTTAGTTTTTCGCTAACACTAAGACTTTTTCGTCAATCACTTCTTATGTTGGCTTAATGTCGGTTAAGCAATTTTAATAAAAATACAGATGCAATTAAGTCGCTTAGGCTAATATGAATTTTTTTGGTAAATGCAGTTACGACATTTTTGCTGTAAAAAGATAAATCCATTTGAGCATAAGCGACTAAAAGCACCCTTAGATGAATGATTTGTAATCTATATACTTATAATAAATCTGTAGAGAGGTCAATTCTGAACATTAAATATTTTTCCAAAATAACTATCAGGGGGTGTTTAGTGATCGATACTGATACCAAAAATGCAATCAGTAAAATTTTTGTCTGTCTGTCTGTCTGTCTGTCTGTCTGTCTGTCTGTCTGTCTGTCTGTCTGTCTGTCTGTATGTTCCTTATAGAAACAAAAACTACTGGACGGATTTTGACGAAACTTGGTACCATTATTCTTCATACTCCTGGGCATATTATAGGATACTTTTCATCACGCTACAATCAACAGGAGTAGCGTAGTGAAGGTAAAAGTGGGGAAAACGGGAGAATTTACTCCATTTCTTAAGCTTCAGCCGCGTGTGCAGCCTTAATGGTTAAAGTCACATAGAAAACATGTATGGCGGAAATATTCTGCATAAAATTGCCTAAAAAATATCCCCCAACAGCATATGTCTATATTTTATGGTTGACTCACAATAACACGTGCAACTCAAGATCCAAATTGGTTTGAACGCGCTAAGCTCAGGAACTACTGGTTCGAATTGACAAAACATTTTGTGTTGGATAGTCCACTTACCACTTACCATTTGTCGAGGTAGGCTTTAATTAAGCTATTGTATATTCCTTTATTTTATCATTGTAAAATGTGCTAGCGAACTATTTAGTTCTAAAATGTGCCGATAGATGGCGCACCTCGCTAGAGGCGCGGCCGCGGATCTGAATCGCGGTGAAGAGATGATTTCTCAAATGTATAAGGTCTCCAGATTATTTTTTTGATAATGATAAGCGTTTTCTGTCACTCAAATTGCCCGTTTTTTCTATCCTGAGTAATTAGTCCTATAAAAGTGTGCAAGTTGATTGCATGCATACATATAGATCGTTGTTTTATTCAGCTATATTTTTAGTAAGACTGTGTGCGGAAATCGTAACCGACGCGGACGGAGTCGCTGGCGGCCGCTAGTACTTTAATAAATACATTTTGAAGAGAAGTATCTTTTATATTTACACCTAAAATTTGGAATCTTAGGGAGCAAAACCCAACGACTTATGATTTTTTTTCGTAATTTTTCGTCTTTAATCCTCTCTCCTGTAAAGTTCGTGAAGTGGCGGTTAGGCCTTTTTGGCCGTTAGGCATCGATATGCACATACGTTAAGTTTTCTTATATCAAAGTTCAAACACAAACTCAAACTCACAATATTTTTTATTGAAATAAGCTTCATAGAAGCACTTATTAATCGTAAAAAAATTACAAAATGATGACTCTACCTCCGTAGTATTTAATGGAGAGTGTCATCCGATTATGTAAATAGTCAGCTCTTTGCATTGTTCCAAATCATGATATAAAAAAAATTAAACATGATATTAAAGGTAGTTTAAAGAGACCAGAAGCCATACCTACTAAATTGTGAGGGGATAAAAGCTGACAAGGAAGAAGATTATCAAAAAAAAAACATATATGTATCTATTTATGTACGAAGTACGATATTTGTAATACTACTGTTGATTCTGATGTCTGTAACACAAGTGCTTAAGCTACTTAACAAGGAGTCAGATCAATGTATGTGATGTTGTGAAATATTTTTATTAGCGGCCGCCCGCGACTCCGTCCGCGTGGATTTCGATTTCCAATAGCCTAAAGCCTTCCTCGTCAAACTATACAAAAATATTTTTTCAAATCGGATCAGTAGTTCCTGAGATAAGCGCGTAACAAACAAACAAACAAACTCTTTAGCTTTATATATGTATTAGTATAGAAGGTACTTACGAGCACTGAGTTGGTGTAGTTGGAGTCGCTGGCGGGGTAGGGCGTGTAGACCGCCAGCGCGATGCAGTTGGCGAATATGGTCGTCAGGATCATCCACTCAAACGGTCTGGGCTGAGTTAAGGGTACATCCACAAAACAAAGGGTTTGACAGCATTCAGAATAAATTATGAAACTCTTACATTGAAGAATAATTTCCATAATTTGCACAAATGCTACAGTTCCGCTTGCTACGAAACCCAATAGTATTGATTTGACTTCAAAATCTGGTGTCGTAGCAAAGAATTTCCTAGGGTTTCCTGCGAATGAGTTGACCTGTCAGTCAAATACCGCCGCTTGTAAAGTTGTTGTGGCAACCTTCACTTGATCAAAAACTGACCTAAAAAAAAAAATATAGCTCACCCCAAAAAATAATTCTACAAATATCATTTAACAGAATAATAACCGTAATCTGAAATAAGACGTCATCGGACCAACGATAATATCCAATCTTGCGTGGAGATGCGTGGAGTTGAATTTTTAAATATGTATATCTTTTTACTTTAAGATATTTATAAGCATTAGTCCTCCTAGAAAGTCATTTGCTACATAACATCTATCTAACTTTCTCAGAACAGTAAGATCGTCAAGGCTTAAAAATTCCTAAGGCTTCTGAAGACTTTCACGATTCTTTTTATGAAAAGAGACTTGTTTTCCTATACGTGTACCGTTTAAGCAGTAAAACTCATAATCGCTGCGATGACCCCGAATGTGATATATCGCTGACCCATTTACAAGATGCATCATGACTGACAGAAGACAGACAAATGGAAGATAATGGGCTCAAAGGGTTGCCCTGCCGTAAGATCTGTCAGCGATGTACCCCATTATAAACATATTACCAGCAAACACTAACAATCATCATCTGTTCAATATGAACCGTATTCCACCGTGATAAGGGTCAACGGTAACAGCAGAGAATTGCTTGGCTCGTCTCCAGTTCGTGAATGAATGCCATGTGCGGGCGGGAAATGCTCCTGGGTTGTCGTTGGGCCATTTTTCGTGACTATTAGCGCCACTATTTGTCTTTTATACTGCCGTTGAACGTTTGGAATTCCACGGGCATAACTCGGCTGTCTGAACTGCAGTCCTACTGTTAAAATAATCTCCCAATATATTTTACAAATAAGTCATTAGTTCAGTAATGAGGTAAGCCTTTCCAGGAAGTACATATTTTTTTGAATTTTTATCACAAATTCAAGGGAGTTTAAGACTCAGAGTAGGTACACTGTTAAATCCACAACAAAATCCAAATTTAAAACTAACTGGCTGTCTAAAAATATAATCTGGAACATTGAGATATGCACGCATCAACATCTATCAACTACACATTTTACTAATAATGCCTACTCATTATAGGAATTATTTATTAAATAAAATAACAGATTTGATTGTTTACGCAATTTTATTGTGAAGCTTGACAGAGATAGAGTGATAGACATGTTCAAATTACGAAACTTATTCTATTTACATAGTTTCGGCCAGTGTATAAATTAGTAAAGAGTATCTAATTCGAACACATTTTAAAATGTGGTGTAAAGAAATACCCATAAACCTGCCTATATCGGACATTATGCCATCAAATATTTACCGGCGCGTACCATAAAAACTTCAACTCTACGCCGATATACCTAAATAAATCTCGTTGATCGATATATTAAATTTAAAATAAACCAACCGCGGACTGAATACAGGATGCTTCGCGTCGTTTTCCATTGAATTTCAATATGTTTATGACATCGGAACTTAGCCGAATGTTGACTATGATAGCACCCGGAATCTGAATAACTTCATAAGCAGAAAATGTGAAAGCTGTTGCAAAATGCCTTTTTATGAAAATATTTATTATTATTTGATTAAGTTCAATTAGTTTTTAAAAGTAAAGTAAAGTAGTAGCCTATTAATGTCCCATTGCAGGGCAAATGCATCCATTATTTGGAATCATGTTTTAGTTACAAAGATGGGTTTTGGCTTAATCAAGACGCTGGCCAAATGTAGACAGGTTATCACAAACCTGGGTTGTGGTTGAAAAACCGACGCCAATTTGCCCGAACCCGGAATTGAACCCAGGACCTCGACCCACAACATAGTGAACATCTTTTGAAAGACCCTTTCGAAAGGATGTAGGTACACTTAAGATACCCTTGAATATCCCTTCAGTGTCCCTAGAAGAATGAACTTAAATCATTTGCTGAGCTTCCCAACTTGCTGCCAATAGCAACAAAAGAGTTGTAGAACTGTTTTAGATAAAGAAGTTGGTTAAAATTTCTGTGGACGTATAGCTACAGATTCGATACGTTTTTGTATAGTGCGATTCGGGGGTGAAGCTTCAGACAGTAGAAGTTGGTTATAATGTCTATAGACATACAGACAGCTACAGCTAGGGATTTGTTACGTTTTATATAGTGCAATTCGGGGGTTAATGCTTCAGTCAAACTCTCGCAGAGGCGCCGCTGGCAACGGTCCAGTTTTCAACCGCTGCTGGTTATTAACTATCCTCGCATCGACTACCGAGTGCTGGTGTGATGCTGAACTAGAGAGACGATCGACATGTGCGAATTATTTCCTTTCGCTGCTAAAATTGTGGCAGCTGAACTTGACACGTCATTGCTTGTGCACACGTAGATTTGAACTGTTTTGTACTTTAAGCTTGTACTATGGAAGCTAGGGAACGGATAGACATACTTAAATCAATTTATAAACATCCATGACTCGAGTACAAATCGCGATGTTCATAACACAAACATTTACCCCTAGCGAGATTCGAACCCGCGACCTTTGGTTTTGTAGCCAGGGTCTCTAGGCACTCGACCAACAGGCCTGTCGAAGTGATAGTCGGAACAAAGTCCAAACTGTTTCGTTTGACGTGCTGTTGCCTCTACTTCTATTTGCAAAGGATACTTCCACTCCACAATGTCGATGCAAAGCTTCCTCAACGGGTTCTTCAAGGTGAGGCAGAAGATGGCTCGCTTCGGGCGCTCCAGCTGCACCTTGGGGCCCCGGCGCGGCGGCTTCCTGGGGGCGGCCGGCACGGGGATGAGGGGCCCGGCGCCCTCCGCCCCCGTGGGCGTCTCGGCCGCCGCCGGAGTTGGCGGGACTGGGTCCACCCCAGTGGTTTCCACTGCACTCATCTCGTCCTGGAAGAAATAGATGAAGAACGATTTAACAGTAATAGATCTTTTATGAGTAACCGGAAGAAATAAGGATCAGATAATGATGAGCTTCAATGAGGAGGAGTAGAGTGATGTCACGCTTAACAACTTTTATGCTGTTTCTGTCAGTGAATAAAATCATCCTCTGCCAATGAGACATTGAGGGTTTATAAGGCCTCCAGTGTTCTCCAACGGATAAGCGTTCAATGCCGACAGTAACCTATCATTAGCATAATATATCTAACAAACGTTCGAGAGGAGAGATACACGTTCGAAATTCAGTGTTTAATTCATTCAGTATTTAGCATTAACGATTTTTGACACCTCTTATTATAGAACTTCCTTAAAACGTCTCCCAATCTCGCATGGTTATTGGAAACGAGGCGTAATTACCGCAGGTGACTATGGATAACCCGTGAAAGGCTCTGGGAGCGGCGACGTCGACCGACAGATGCGATTGACGTGAAAAATTGCGTGAACCTCCTTGATATTTGATCCGAAATACCAGGAGGTGCGAACCATTCATGCTAACGCGAAGATGGATATTGTTTGATTATTCCTCAAAATCGACAGGGCGGCAAATATAAGGTCACTTTAGCTTGAATTTCGTTGAAACTGAGATAAGTAAGTTTGCCATGTTGTAAACGTCTTGTTTCGTAAAACTTTGAAGTATTTATTTGATTAGTTACGGGTACCTAATTAGAACTTCTATCTGAATAATTTTGGCTACACACTTCGTCATAATCATGACGATAAGTGAATGCAGGATTGGTAAAATTATTTATATTGAGTAGGTATAGTGCAAAAATAATTGAAACAAATCTGTATTATTAATCTTCGTAACGTATTACAGCATTCTATCTAAGAAAACGTGGTCCGTTTCAAATAAAGTTATATGTGCGAGTATAAAATTTAGTTAACACTATTAGTGAGTAAATCAACGCACGTGTCACTATTAAAAGGGACATTTACGACAAAATGGCGCATGTTTTCTGTCAAAAGTGACGTTTCCCACGATTTATCATGGCCGCCGCGAGCGGCGCAGGTGCGTTTCGCGTTCTTCGCAAGTATCTCAGCAAGGACATTACATTTCATAGGATGTTAGGAGCGATAAAAGCTCTCATTTCTTGTGTTTCCATGAAATAATTTACAGATGAGAGTTTTCAGGGCAATTTCATGGTATGTTGTTGAACAACAAGAAGCCATAAAATATAATGCTGAGCTAGTTATCTTCGGTCCCTGTAACGGACTTTCAATTAAAGTAGAAAAACTTTTTATCGCTAAGAACTTTAAAGTAGCAGAAAAACAAAAATTTATTGTTTACTATGAAAGTGTGAGCTTAATAATTATACCTACCCATTTCAGCTGGCATATGGCAGGCTGAGCGATTTCTTTTGCCCTATAAATCATTAAAACAATAAATGAAGAAAATGTATTGATCGCAGCATCACTGCTAGTTTAATCCAAACAATTTATGCCATAAACATTCCTTTGCCTAATTTATTGTACCTACAATTCGATATTAAAATAGCCATAACATCAATCTAGTAGTATGAAAGCTATATTCATAAAAAAACTTGATTTTTCCACACTACTCTACACTAGATTTTTACGATACGAGTTACATAGTAATAAACAGTTCTCAGAGGGAAGATTAATATGAAAGTTAAATCTAACACTCTGTTTATAATTGAGCTTTGAGAAAAGAAATAAATAATGCTATTACCGCGATTTCCGTATTAGATAAAAACTAATAACATGTTTTTTATCGTTGGCTGTTTAACCATTATTAATGTTTTATTGTTTCTTACTTTCAATTTATAGATGCTACATCTTAATCATACTTAAGACTAATACATATTATAAATGTAAAAGTTTGTTTGTTTGGATGTTTGTCCGTCAATCAAAAGAGTCAAATCCGTCAAAAGAGAGGTAGAGCGTTGTGGAAATTCCACTCGAATGAGCCGCTCCTCTGGAGAAGTACCTCCACCTTACAAAAGACCGCAGTGAAGTATCACGTCGTAACTGTTGTGCTATGTTTCTGCTGGTGAGTAAGGTTGCCAGAGCTCAGTTGGGGAGGGTATGGGGTTAAGGCCGGCAACACATCAAGGATACCTCTGGTGTCGCGGATGTTCATGGGCGGCGGTGATTGCTTACCATCAGGCGACCCGCTAGCTCGTTTGCCGCCTCTGACATAAAAAAAAACATTCTGAAACTACTGAACGGGTTTTGATGAGATTTGGTATGCAGGCAGGGTATGTGCTGACTGACTTACGTGATAGGATACCTACTTGTTATCCCGATTTCATGCTCCCATGGGATAAAGCAGAAATCACGATAATGCGGGCAAAGCCGCGAGTAAATACTAGTAAAATCATAATAGAGTGACTTGCCATATCCAGGTTTCCTCACGATGTTTTCTTTTACCACTACCCGATATGAGTTATCCTTCGTCATACATTTTCGTTTGGGAAACTCGGTTAACTTTGTGTAACCGCCGAATGCTCCCGGAAACGAACTAAATGTAAACCAGTGCTATGTATACCCAGCAGGAAGTAGATACGCGAAACATTTCAATTCGCCGCCGCTATCCGGCGGAATTAGCAGAATCTAATGTAGGTAATTATAGCCAGTATAACAGTAATACGACGTTTCCGTTTCGTAATGTTTACAGAATACTGAACATGTGGCGGGAGCGAATGATTTAGTTTGTACTGAGGAGAATGTCATTTACATTATTATCATCAGCCTGTTGCAGTCTACTCCTGGATGGAGGCTTCTGCCAGAAGAGGGGTGATGGCCATACCATCCTATTCCTATCACTTAGTGTAGTAAATGATAAAATACAGAGAAACGCTGCCGCCATATCTGACAGAATCAGTTAGTCGCTTCTTACAACACTATTTGTTGCAATCTATGCTGGCATTTACACGGCTCCGTTTAGTTCTGGCAATAAGATGATATTAAAACGTTACTCACGCTTGATTTATAAAGACGAATACTTATAGTTGCTAAACACCAATATTTACACCTAAGTAGTTAAATCAGTGATCATGTTTATTTTTATTTCACGAGTAGTTAGCAACGTAAATTCGATTTAATACTTATTACCTAATTTGTAATCAAGTCATAAATTGTACATGAACGTTTCGTAAGTAAGGTAGGTATTTTCTTTCAGTAGTTTTTGATCGAGATAGTATCGTATCTATCCATCATCATAAATGTTCGCTTTAATATAAACATTTTAGAGTAGAACTAGTGCCCTCGTCCCAGTTTAGACAACTGGTACGAACTGGTATATTCATTTTACGTACACATTTGGTTTAATTTTATGTTGTCCAAAAGTAGGGTAATTAATTTCTTTGCCGAACTATTAAGCAATGGTAAGTTTCCTCCCTACTCCCTCAACATGGGTTCCTTCAAGAGAAGCGTGAAGAAGTATCTTGCGGGCTGTTATGGCGATACTAACGGATAGGATGCCTATTGGTATGAGACTTGAGATGAGTTCCGATTGTTTCAAGAAGAAATATAAAACAGCCTTAATGAGAAGACAATTTGCAGCCGAAAATCTGAGTCGTGGAAACGGGAAGCTCCTGCCCCTGAATATTTATTTCAAATAAATTATATAACCATTCACACACTCACGCACACACACACACACACACACACACACACACACACACACACACACACACACGAACACGTTCGTTTACTGAGTGCCACTCAAGAATTATTTTATAGATTTTTTATTTATTATTTATTTCTTTATCTAGATTGTCCTTTTTTTTTACATTAAATTTATTTATTTGTTTTGAAATGTAAGCTCTCATAACGTGACCCTCGCACAACAGCTAAGAGGGGTGGGGATGGCTGAAAATCAGCGCTGACCTCTGTCAGCACCTGCTGAGCCACCTCCATTTACTTCCCATTTTAAGTCCATTACAATGTTAAAGATTTGTTGTAATTTGTAGTAATAGGATAAGTAGATTAGTTTGTCTAGCTTAAGAAAATTGTACTTTTTTATGGGAATAATAAAAACATTTTGAATTTGAATTTGAATTTGAATTTGGTACCGTATCCGTTGTCATCGCAATTAGGGCTCTTCTCTTTTGCTTACAATCAGGAAGAGTGGAGCCAAAATATCGTACCAAAATAATTTAATATTAATTTAATTTATAAAAAAAATATTACACCAAATTTCGTAGTCATCATCGTCAGCTTGTCGACAATGTACCCAATATACGAATACCATCAAAAATCGAAAGTGTAGGAACACACTAGGCTAAAATTACAATAAATTTCACCGAAGTTCGGCGGCAATGCATTTTCTAAACCAAATTACGAGACGTTATTTCGGCATAAAGCGTCATCTTCCATTTAAAAGTGTGTAATATCATAACCAAGACGGAACATAAATTCAGCCGCGTAAATTTGGTCGCGTTTTTACACTTTGACACAAATTTTGCCTAAAATAATCTAGGTATAATTTATATCATAAAATTGGTGGACTGATCGAAAATGCTGACTTAATCTAAATTCGTTTTCAATGAAAAAACAACAGCAAACGTTTTTCATCGCCCGACAAAACTGTGACGCGGATAAAATACGCACCAAGTTCGCTTTATAAGCGAGGCGACCTAAAATACCTCGCGATTAAATTCTTCTGAACTTCGTTTGAAGTTTATAAAGCGATGAAGGAAGGATGTCTTACGAGCAATTATAGTTTGCACTTCGAACTTTCCCCGAGAACTTACTTCAGATCTTGTAAGTAAGAACGGGATGTCGGACTTGAAGATAGTTTGTAGAATCAGATAGTGTCGAGACTTTTATGATTAAAACTTTCAAGGATTATTTTTACAGGCAACTTCTCGTGGGTTGTAATTTGCAATTAATTTAAACGTCAACACATATGACACCTATTAAACTCATCAACAGTGCTCGTCAGTGACTTGAGCACTTGTGTTTTGTTAATTGGAATTATCAAGGATATTCAAATGGACCCTGGCTTTATACAACTGAAATTTACTCAAGGAGAAAATGATTACTCGAAAAATTGCAACATTAATTTCCATATTTTTTTAACTGTCGATAAACAACTGATTTCCTTTGGGCAGATTAATCACGAACTTCTGAGTTCTGTCCGTACATTCATACATATCTAGAACATTTTCAACAAAACTAACTAAGAATTAACGAATTCATCTTTGCTGCTAAAATATTTGCTTCTTTCAATCATCAGCTGCTGACAGCAAAATTGTACAATCAAGTATGATAGTGTTTTTATACGAGCCTAAAGTTTACAGTGAAGACGATATTAACAGCCAACACCTGAACTACGTCTCATAACGTTATTAAAACAACATTGAGAATGTTCTCTTTGATTTTTTGTACAAACACTGTTTTTCTGTTGAGAAATATTCAAACGAAAATAAGTCTTATGTTACTACAATAGATTGTATGACAGAACGGTACACGTTTGTAAGCTGTTACACAGTGATTGTTTATACTGTGATAAATAGCCCTTCCAAACCCTCTCGGGAATCTCGCAACATTGTTTTGTTGAACCGCGCGGCAAACTGAATCATAATGTTATGATATATCCAGGAACTAACTCAAGGTTCTTTCGAAATAACCGCACTCCAAGAGGAGATGCTATAGCTAGTGTTGTCAGGAAAAGGAGACGGGCGAATCTGGGCTTATCGTTACACAAATGACATATTTATCAAAGAAAAATTTGTGATTTTTTATTAATAATCACGAAATATTAAGCCATTTTACCATGGGGTATTAAATAAAATATATAATCATATTACTATTGACTTTCGTTACTTCCTAGCTTTACTGTCACTTTTTAACAATGTTGCCAAATGAATGAAAGTAATGATATAAATAAAGAAATGATATATAATAGAAAATCAAAGCAATGAAAGTAATTCAGTGTTTTTTTTCTTTGTATTATGTTTTAAAAAAACGTTTAAAATAATGGATTATAATTATAACAGCGTTTATAAAAACATTGTAATAATAAATTGATCAACAGGTTGTTTTTTTTTCTTGTACTGGCAACAAAGTAGAACTCATGCCCCATCAAACGTCAATTGTCAAAAAAATCATTATTTACGATGGTGGATATTTCGTTTTGTTGTGTCTTCATGTGATTTTATTATTCAATTAGTGTTGTTTTGCGACTTTGGCTACGTATAAAGGATTCTGACGGTTTTTGCTTTAACCAACAACCCACGCTTTTCTTAACGGACTTAGTTTTCTTGCCTACTCGACTTACTTCAGCTATAACGACCGGATTTCGAAGCAGAATACAATGAGTGATCAACGACTTCATTGTATCAATTGCGACATAGCTAGCTGGCGGCGTTTGTTTGTATGTTTAATCGTTTATGATGAAGTAGATGATCAATAAATAAATATGAGAGAAATGTGTTTTTCATTCATACTTATACCCATCTACACTAATGTTATAAATAGGAAAGATTTGTATTTTTGTGTGTCTATTTGTATGTTTGTAATTCTTTAACTATTAGAAAGCTAGATTCACCCTGAGTAACATAGGCTATATTTTATCCAGATACGGGAAGAAGTTGCCCCGGGACGCGGGTGAAACCGCGGGAAACAGCTAGTCTTTTACAATAATCTTAGAAACCGCAATGTGTTAATGTCCTTAAATACAAACTGATAAAATCTAGTCAGTAGTAGTTTGTAAATACAACGTGAGAGCACTGACAGTTTGTACGAATAACTTACTACGAAGCAAATAATAACACCCTATATCTTTTTTCTCCCGTGTAGCAGTTGGGAAAAAGTTATTTTATTGGAAATGGAAGGAATATCAAAATAAAATAGTGTAGAAATGGTTGCTGTAACGTCAGGCCCAATTTTGTATGGCCGTTCGCCCGGCTCCTTTGAGTCACTAACGCATAACTTGTGTAAGTTCTGAGTTGTTCGTCAAAAAATACGATAATATTTATTTAAAAATCTAAGTTATTTTTCAAAGTTTTGAGTTATTTCTCAAAACTTTGAAAACGTCAAAAAAATAAGGTATTCTATATATTTTTTCACAAAATTTCATATTTCATACAACTAGCTAGATTTAAATGAATGCAACCCTTTAAACTTACTGTACTTGCGTAACATTCACGTATATTTTAAATTTAACATTTAGTAATTATATGTTTTACTGCGAGTTCTTCCAGGAATGCATGCAAACGAGGATACTTTTGGTAAAAATCATGTAGGTTTAACCTAACGCAGTGTTGTACTTCTGGTCGTATAGTCGTACATTGGCACTTTGATACGAAGAATCACTGCAGAGTCCCATCAGACAATGGTAATTTTCTTTTCGTAGCTAGCTACGAAAGATCAGTTACCAACGTGGACCAAAAGTAATTTCCTGGTTGTTTAAAAAACATTGTTTGGTAGGTATAAAATTATTAATTTAATAACTAAAAGTTCAATCTTTGTATTGATGTTGTTTGCTCTCTAGCAACAATATGAGAGTCTGGAGAGTTGATTTCGTTAGATCATCATTCATAATAATCGCTCAATTGCCCTTCAGTCTGACTTGTATGTGTTTGTATCCTATTTTTTATCGCGATATTTATAAATAAATACAGTACGGCACGTAATGGATCTAAATTGTAGATAAGTACTTCACTCAAAAATATCAAATGATACCACGCATCAATAAATATTAAGATCAAGGTTATCCATACTCAATATATCCCTGTTTATATTATGAATGCGAATGTAAATGTGTGTCTGTCAAGCGCATAAACGCTAAACTGACGAGGCGAATTCACCCTGGCGAACAAAGTGGAATAATCCTGTAATACGTCTAGAAGGACAAGAGATTTAATTTTTAGTTTGTAGTACGTACTATTTTCTTAAAATTAAAAAAGTTATAAGGCAGACGAATAACTTGGTTGATAATATTATAAAGACAACGAATCATAACTTCACATAGGTAATGGAAGTAATGATATCTCTTTTCTTGATTTGATAAATGTATGCTATAGCTAAATCAGTGCTTTACTCCTGATTTAGCTTACACTTCAAGTAGTGTCAAGCGAATATTTTATTGTTACCCTGGCGGTTCAATATATTGTAATTAGGTATATTAATATAATGTAGCTGAAGAGTTTGTTTGTTTGTTTGAACGCGTTAATCTCGCAAAAGTACTGGTTCGGGTTGAAAACTCTTTTTGTGTTGGATAGTCCATTTGTCAAGGAAGGCTTAAGGCTTTAATATATATCACCAAAATCATGTTAAGTATAATATAACCAAGCTATGAATAATATTAAGATTTACAACGCAAACCTCGAATCCTATTGATTCTAATAACCAGGCCCGAGCTAATCCAATAAAACATACCTCGACGTCGAATAGAAAAATATGATTTCGTTCGGTGAATAATTGCGACTTATGAATACATCCGGCGGTCTTCATTCCATTCCGAAGCGTAATAAACGTTCATACAACAAAAATAAACTCGAGTCATTCACTGTACTGAAAATACAGTTTGAAAGAATGTATTTCGAGGTATTTTGGTTTCCTCGAATGCATTAAAAAATTGGCCAAGTGCGAGTCGGACTCCCGCACTGAGGGTTCCGTACAAATTCTATTTTTGACGTATTAAAAAAACTACTGAATAGATTTCGTTCGAACCAATTTTCGTTGGTAGTTTTTATGGTAATGTACATTATATAATTATTTCAGTTTTGTCATCCTCTTATTTTAGAAATTAGAGGGGGCGTGGGACACATTTTTTTCTTTAGAAAACCGGCCAAGAGCGTGTCGGACACGCCCATGAAAGGGTTCCGTAGCTAAAAGATGGCCCGACTGCTTAAGACACCATTTAGTAAGGGCAACTGCACGTCATAAGTTGGTCGAGTTGTATAAAAATAACTATGTATGATACAGAGTTCGCTATAGTTTTCGTTGAAAGTACTTACTTGGAGGTATACAGGACATTTTTTTCAGAATTATTGTAATAGTATTTCAAATGTTAAGGGGGGGGGGGGGGGGACGCTCTAATTTTAACTTTGTATTAATATATCTCGAGACTGGGGTGTTTGATCCACATAGTTTCAAGGCAAGTTTTATTGTATTTAAAAATACCTTTTTAACGATACCCCACACGATGGGGTAAGTCGAATTTTGTTTTTCGGATTTACTTTTCGATGTATGGGAGGGGGGGTAAAAATAATTATTTTTCGATTATTTTAAAAACCGATTCTTGAATTATCACTATACATCTCTCCACCAATTTTCGTGGCAATCGGTTCAGAAACAGCGGAGAACGAGCCAGGACAGACAGACAGACAGACAGACAGACAGACAGACATGACGAAACTATAAGGGTTCCGTTTTTTGCCATTTGGCTACGGAACCCTAAAAAAGTGATATTTAATATAATTTTTAAAGACCTATCCATAGGTACCCCACACGTATATGTTCAATTAAAAATAATATTTTAGTTCACAGAATACATCCACTCACTAAATTTCAACAGTATAGTACTTATAGTTTCGGAAAAAAGTGGCTGTGACAGACTGGCGGACAGACAGACAGACGGACAGACAGACATGACGAATCTATAAGGGTTCCGTTTTTTTGCCATTTTGGCTACGGAACCCTAAAAACGAACTGATGATCATCGAAGTGATTTCAGAGGATTACCGCGATTCACTCAGTGTGAGAAATGTAAGAGGATGATTCATTTGGAGTGTACTCGGTAGAATGGAATTCGTATTACAAAGAACTGAAGCAGGCATCTTTGCATTTTCCGTCGCGTCACAGGGAAATGTATTTTAATTTATGTAACATAGGATTACTTTTCTTTTTGGTGTTGTTTGTAAAAATGTAAGCTATAACTTCGGAGGAATATTCAGTTGTTCTATTTAACTTCAGCTGTCAGATAGGTTTGTATTTTTTTGTGATTATGAGTGAAATCAAGTAAGAAAGATGTACTATGCTGACTGGATAACTAATGAAAGGGTTCAATTGGCTACGTACATATTCTCCAAACACTCTCCAAACACTCTCAAAATAATGGGCTAGTAAATATACCTAACGTGCTGAGCCACAAAATTTAAACTTTGCAAACGTTTATATAAATGAAAACTTGTATTACTGCTTATTATGGGAAACGTTTCCTCCTACCCTATTCAATCAAAGTCAAAAATGACACCTCTTAAAAACATTTATTTGTAAGCGACGGAACCTCCAAAGTAACCTTTTACCACACGACCTGAATATGTGAGTTATTTCTGGTCACATCTTTCTCCTGATCTGAGGGTGAAAAAGTGTTTTTTTTCGGTTTATCTTCTTTAAAATACGGTATGGTCGTTACTCTTATGCGTCAGAATACGGCACCGTTTATGTGCCAAGAAATATATCTATCCCAAGCGTTCTCGCAAGCTGGCGAAAGGTACTGCTTAGTTGGGGTAAAGGTAATCTTACCATTATTATAAATGCGAAAGTTTGTTTTTGATAAGATTTGGAATATAGGCAAGGTATAGATTATGTTTTCTTAGGTTTACGCGACTGTTACTCATGAAATAAAACTACTTTTAAACGGGTATAATATCGCGGTATAATCTACAAACTACATATTTACATTAAAAACCCAACGTTTCGGCTCCTTCTCAGGTGTCGTGATCACGAAATGACTCATGAAACTCATGGACTCATGAAAGGTATAGATGATTAGATTAAAAGCTCCCGCAGGAATCTAGATAACGCGGGCAAACCAGTTTCGTTTTAATATTTATTTCTTTAACTTATGTCTTATCGGTGAAGACATTGATAGTGATTTTGATGTATCCGCTATCAACAAAGTTTCGGTTAAAACCTTCCTTGCTATCGTCGCATAAACTCATATACATAATAATAGCAATTTAGTATTTTCAATCAAAACTCTTTTGTTCTAGAAGTGCAGCTGTATCCAAGTTGTTACTATAGTTACCGGTGTAGTACCTCTTAAGAAAACGGGTATCCACCCCAAACGCTTTCCCCAGAGAAACGTTCCACTTACCTATACAAATCTCCGATCTGCCAAAGAATCCACTCGTGCCCTCCAGAAACTTCCATGCGCATTCACTTTATCACCACTTAAGTCACTTACACTTCACTTCACTTGACTTAAACAAAACTAACGAGACAATTTAATTGAACTTATCGGTTGGAAACGGGTGAACATTTTGTTAAGGAACTAACTACTCTTCGTATTTAGAAATAGGCGATATATTTGTTTGTGGACTAAATTATAATTAAGGGTATGTTTTATTGTATAAGTCGTTGCTGTCTTTTATTCTGGTGAAGGTTGGTCCCCTGAAACAACAGAAAAATCACTTTAATTGTATTCATGGATTTATTTGTATTCGATGTTCGATGATTTGTGGTCTGGGTGTTATATGTATCTATCTATTTAATTATATTTGTAATACCACTGTTGATTCTGATGTCTGTTACACACGCGCTTAAGCTACTTAACACGGAGTCAGTCCAATGTAAGTATGTGATGATGTGAGACATTTATTTATTTGTATGAAACGAAGATTGTACAAAGGTGTCTGTTAACTTAAGCAATTATTCTGACAATTTGTTTGCTTTACCATGTTTTTGGTAAATAAATCATCATTTCTGATAGCCTTTCGTAAAATATGTTCTTATAAAACTTGTTGCCTAAACTGCCATTAAACTACGAGTAATTGGGCTCTTTAGGCGGCGCGGCGGTGTCCTAGAAAGTCATCTGATGTGATAAGAAACGTGACCATTTGGTTAATGTAGTAAAAGATGCTCGTAAAATTGAGTTCCACAGCGCAGCCGGCCCTTACATGCTTCAATTACTTAAAGCAACATAGTGGCTCTCCTGCGCTAGAGTAACACAAATAAATAATTATAATATTTAAGACAACATTAGTTGTTACGAGTACATTTCAAAGTAAATAAATACCTTACAACAGTGGTTTTACAAACAAACTTTAAAAGATACATATAAAACCCAGACCAGGGCAAGCAGACATGTGCATGCACACAAATGTATGTTTTGAGCGAGGATCGAACCCGCCACTTTTGGTCTAACAGTCAATTTCATAACCACTACACCAAGCGGGTCGTCAAAGTATTTTTTTTTGATATTCCAACTTTGGTTCTGCCGTAACTTGGCTAATTTATAAATGTTACGCCTCCTAAGCCCGACTTATTTTAAAGTATCTACTCGTTTACTAATTTCTAGAAGAACAGTTCTTTCTGGACACCTACGGAAAGAAATGGGGTAGTACTACGAGAACTTATTCTAGGCCCTGCACTATACCTATGTATGTATTCTGTGTGCCCCTCCTAAAGTCGCCGAAATTGCCTATCACCGTTGCGATAACTAGGCATCTATCCCAGCGAACGTTCGGCCGTGTTGACGAGTCAGCCGATGTACCTAATGATCCCGTCGCGTAATGTATCGGGAGATACGCGAACCAATGAACCGAGCCCACGCTAAGCGCTCCGGAGATAACGCTTCACTGTCACAATCTTTTTCTGAGTAAAGCCTACTACATCTACCCCCTAATGTAGATAGAGATAAGTATGTTACAGAGCCAGGGTAATGGAATGCGCGCTCGATGCGGTTAGCGGGCTTGGCCTACGATTTCTTAAGTTAAGCAACGTTCTCAAAGGCCTGTCATCCTGAATGGGTCGCCAAAAAAATTCATGTCGAGCTGCTCCGTACTTTGGAAAGGACGTTGGTCCTGCGCCTGATCTCTCTATGGCCGTGACAGATTACTGACCCACCAAACTGTGAGAGTGAAAGAATAGGAAGTGCAGCTGTGCTTGGGCACTCACTTTGTACTACAATATATACCGGCTCATTCCAAAGAATATCTCATTCGATAACAATGACGCTCTACGAATACTTCAGAGACGCTGTCAAGATACCCGAGGAGCAGCCCGAGTTAAAAATGCTGATAATAAAAACATGGTAACAAACGGATATGCACAATGTTATTCATAGATAACAAAAAAGCACTTTGAAAAACAATAGGGCGATATGTTGACGGGAAACAATAAATTCTTATCTTTAATGCAACATACGGGCGGTATGCACAGACAATCAGGTGACACAAGCCTAGAATGTCACAAACTGAAAGTATTCCCCGCAAGATTCGAACCCACGACGTGCAAAAGGTTTGATCACAGCTTTCTAACCACTACACCACGGCACGGAGTCAGTCGGCACAGTATGGTGAATAATAAAGCACAGAGGAACGGTAGAGGTAGAGGTAGAGGCCCATGTCACATAATCTACTTTCAGACATTATGTTTGGCATATTTGATCGACCATTAGTTAGCGTTTTCCCTTTAACAGCCATATTTTTTTAGCGAAGGCAATTACGAACAATGCCGAGGATCTTGTCTTTAAAAGTCCCCACAAAGGTGACAAGGCTTCCATTCTCCCAACGTCGTCCGTCATCGCGTGACGTCACCAACAGTACGTCATCAGCTCATTGAGAAAGCCATAATCCCCCGGAACGAGCTAATCCGTCGAGGCGGTGTTTGCTTCTGTTGGGCAAATAGCGAGCGACTCGTGAAATGGAATCAATAGACGTAATTAATGGGCTCCTTGTAAGATGAGTTCCGAAGGCGAAAAACGTAAGTGAAGGGTTTGAAAATACTGCGTTGTAAATGGCTGATTAGAGTTTTTTTTTTGTTTCAAAGCACGCTTTTGCTGCTGCGAGCTTATCTCAAGCTGCAATTGTATTTAAATTTTTCTTGTTCAAGTGATTTGATAGATCACCAATAATGTATCCAATACAAATTGACTGACTTCCCGATTTACTAAAAGAGTGAATTAATCTTAAACCACGCTCCGCGATTTCCAGATCTCACTAAGGCAGTTTTAGAGATGAATTTTCTCGGTCACTCATCCGGTGACTGGCCTCTGCAAACGTTGCTTAACTCAGCAATCGCAGGTCAAACTCGTGAACCACTGCGCCATTGAGGTCCTCAAACTCCACTGACAACTCCAGAACTAACTATTGTGACTACAATGCGTAGTCGAAAGTAACACATCAGAGCTATCCGCAGGGTGCAGCGACAATTTATAGATCATATCAATTGGCCTGCGTGTGAGCACTATTTTAGAACTGCATTTAGGTCATAGATGCATTGCGCCCGCACAATTAGCGACGCTATTGTTGCCAAGTGCCCGAGTGTTTCCGCCGGGACACCGCACTGCACCCCGATGCTATGTATTGAGCATACAATTAATTCATTGGACTAACACACAAATTGCCTAGCCCCGAACTAATCTCGTCGCTTTTTTGGATGAGATGGTAAGAGATCACCGCTGGTCATGAACATAAGCAACCGCACAAGGGCCGCAGATGCGTTGTCTGATTTTAAGAAACTATACCCTCCCCAACTGAGTTCTGGCGATAACGGGGGGAAAATAGACAGAGAGTCACAGTCGACCGTTTCATTTCAAGCTTGCAACACATGGAACCTTCAACGTACTATTACCACATCATAACGACAGCGGACATTGAAGAGGAAATTGTCAGGGGGAAAGGGGCATATCCGGTTGTGCACGACTACAATGAAACGTGCGAACTCAGATGCAAACAGCGCGACGAAGAAGACTTTAGCTATGGATGGCAAGAGCTCGACGGAGAGAAACTGCGGGACAGACGAGTGCGGAAGAGTGGACTGGGTGAAGATAAGGGAAAAGAAAATATTAGACTATGTGCTGGACCAGAAGGGACTGTGCAACTTGAGGGAGATGGCAGCTACAGAGTCAGATGGCGAAATGGGCGAGAAAGAAGATACTCAGTCGGAGGAGGAAGCGCAGAAAGATTGGGAAGAAACAGTGACGGCGTGGAGGGAGCAGTATGCGGCGTCGTTACGTTTGACGGAAAGCCAGATGAAGAAATACGAAAACTTTATGAAGGACCTTATAAGCTCTTCGCTCTCCATAGAGGAACAAGAAGATGGCATTGGCACATTATCTACGTCAGTACAAATAAACAGTGGGGCTTTAACTCACGATTGGGACGAACTATTCGAAGAGGCGCCTACAAGACTACAAGCATTAACTGCGTGACTTGTCTACGCGAGTGAATAATAATGATGATTTCCGTGCTTCAGAAGGCCCGTTAAGCCGTCGGTCCCGACTATGATCCAAACTGTCTGGTTTCTTTTGTAAGGATTACGGAAGTTAGACGACAGTCGCTCCATTGCAAACCAGGCTGATCAATTCAGGATCATAGTCGTAGCGTACCCTGGGCTCTAGGGCAATGGCCAAGGATGCAACCGGTATAAGCGCTGGGATGATGATGATGACTGTGCCACCCGCGTGGTGAGTATAAGCAATCGATCATAATTCCCCATCAGGATGAGACCTACGCCCATAAATGGACTAATAGGCTAAATGATGATGACGATAATCTTAAAAAAATAGATCACATTTCTTATTTGCACCGAAACAAGTTTAGAGAACTTTCCAGCATTTTTAATGTTGAATAAGCAAAGGCCACATGATCCTCTTAAAAGTACGGAGCTAACGCTAGTCGTTAAAAGCCCGGGCTAATGTCGCCCTGTTTTAGGCTTACTTCCTCCGGATAAAGTGAATTTGAGACTGGGAATTTTACGATGTAATTTGTGTTCATGAAGATATAATATGCAGTTTTCACAGATATTATACAAGCAAAATGTGGCGCAAAGGTTGCGCTGGTTTATGGATTTGCTTGTTTAAAATATTTCTATATATATATAGTCCTCCTTGTCGTATCCGACAACGGCGACCTTAGTCTCTTCTTTGGTGAGCACGAATATGGCTGGCAAAACCAAACTTCGCTTTAAACACCCGATCACATTGGGGGCAGAACAGCTGACCATCTGCATTAAAAGTATAACTATAGCTTGGTTTCGGACAATTCTTGCGGGATTGGCGTTTTAGGTCAAGCTCTTTCAACCGGTTCTCTTCGAAGGCAGCTACTCCCTTCCTGACAGAGTGACGCCACTCAGGTCTTAAAACAGCAAGCTTCTCCCAGCGCTCACTAGGGATATTGCAAGCAGTCAGGTTACGCTTAAGGACGTCCTTGTACCGCAGATACTGCCCCCCGCGTTTGCGCTTACCACTCGCTAGTTCTGAGTAGAAGACCATCTTCGGGAGTCTGCAGTCGTCCATGCGGTGGACGTGACCGCACCATCTCAATTGCAACTTCATGAGTAACGCCTCCATGCCGACCATGCCCGAACGACGCAATACTTCACTATTAGGCACACGATCTTGCCAGGTGATCCGCAAGATATTCCGGAGACACCGCATGTGGAAGGTGTCAAGCTTTCTGATGTCGGTTTTGTATAGACACCAAGTCTCTGAGGCATACGTCAGTATCGGTAGGACTAGTGCCTTATACACAGAAAGCTTGGTGTGCAACTTAATGTCGTGAGATTTCCATACTCTCTGTGTCAACTTCCCGAACGTTGCAGCAGCTTTAGCTATTCGGGTTGGAATTTCTGATAAGAGGCGATTGTCGCTCCGAATCTGGCTGCCGAGGTACTTAAAAGTAGATACCTCTTCCAAGACTGAGTCACCCAAAGTGACATTCGACTGGTCAGCGATACAGCCTCTAGGTGGTTGTTTGAGCACTTGGGTCTTAGAGACGCTTATGACCAGGCCAAATTTGGAGCACGATTCGCGAAGAGAGTCAAGGTATTGTTGCAATGCCTCCAGTGAATCAGTCATAAGGCAAACATCGTCAGCGTAAAGAATGTCAACTACAGAGCTGTGCCGTACTTTGTTTTTGGATTTGAAGCGGGAAAGATCGAAAACACTTTTGTCTGTGCGTACATTAAGATGGAGTTGACGTACAGTGCAGCGAGTGAGCGCGTCATTCATGACTGCTGCGAAATACAACGCGAACAATGTAGGAGCCATGACGCACCCTTGTTTAACGCCTGCTGAGGCTGGGAAACATTCTGAAAATTCGTTGTTGTGCTGCACCTTGGCCATCATGTTGTCATGGAACTGCCTTATAAGGTTTACGAATTTTGCAGGACATCCAGCCTTCGCCAGGACCGTCCAGAGAGCTTGACGTGGAACTCGGTCGAAAGCTTTTTCCAGATCTACGAAACACATGAACAGCGGCTGATGCTGTTCAAGACTTTTTTCTTGGATTTGCTTGACGACGAATATTGCGTCCACAGTGCCTCTGGATGGTCTAAACCCACATTGGGACTCAGGCAGAATTTGTTCAGCGAGCTGCGTTAGACGAGCGTTAATAATGTGTGCTAAGATTTTGCCAGCGGAGGAAAGAAGAGAGATACCCCTGTAGGACCCACAGTCAGATATATTGCCCTTACCTTTGTATAGTTTGCAGATTGAGGCATCTCTCCATTCCTGCGGCACCGTTTCGGACTCCCAAACTCTCAAAACAAGTTCAAAAAGTTTGCCCTGGATGTTCGAGCCGCTGTATTTGTAAACTTCTGCAGGTAGACCGTCAATGCCAGGAGCCTTGGCATTTTTGAGCCTTTTTACAGCTTGAATGAACTCATCAATTGACGGAGGATCAGCAAGTTGTTCGACAACAGGTAAGTTTTGGAGTTGATCGAGATATTGAAAATCGGTTGTTTGTACTGCAGGATTCAGGACGTCATGAAAATGTTCAGCCCATCTATGCAGTATGTCATTCTGATTGGTAAGACGTTCATTACCATCACGAGAAAAAACTGGAGCTGTTTTCCTAGAAGATGGGCCGAAAACACCCTGAATGTTCTCGAAAAATTTACCTGTTTGGTTTGTATCAGCGTAATGCTTTATTTCAGCTGCTTTCTCCGCCCACCATCGGTCTTTGAGCTCGCGCACTTTGGACTTGAACAAATGGCGAATTGATTTGACGTCGTTGCCAGGATTACGCAGAGAGCGCCGGTAATTCTCAAAAAGGGCTTTGACGTCTGCATCGCAGGCATCAAACCAGTCTTGGTTTTTCTTGGGAGGTTTTCCCAGAGACCGCCCCGCACTCTCTCTGAGGTGTTTGGAGTATGTGTCCCAGCTATCATCTATAGATGCATCCGTAGCCTCCTTGAACGAAGCACCGAAATCATCGTCAAAATGTTTGCCCAGTTCTTTGCAACGCGTTAAGTTGGAGAACGCAAGTTTTGCAGACTTTTTGTGGTTGGCTCTTCGTGGAAATTTGAGACTGATGCGCAATTTGGACCTAATAAGTCTGTGGTCAGTCCAACCTTCTGCACCCCTCATAGCTCTTGTGATGAGAACGTCGCCTAGATGTTTCTTGCGAACAATAACGTAGTCCAAAAGATGCCAATGTTTGGACCGAGGGTGCATCCAAGATGTTTTATGTTTTTCCGGCAGACGGAAAAACGTGTTGGTCAAGCATAGATCAAACTCTGCACATAGAGTCAATAAGTCAAGGCCGTTCTCATTGCACTTACCGACTCCATGACGACCGAGGATACCCTCCCACGCAGTATACTCCGACCCCACGCGAGCATTAAAGTCTCCTAGCAAAACAATCCTATCTTGAGGTGGAACATACCGTAGGACATTGCGCAGATCTTGGTAGAATCTCAATTTAACCTCATCAGATGATGGCAGTGTAGGCGCGTAGACACTTATGAGATGGAGGTGTTTCCCAGTTGGAAGAGGAAGGCGCAAAGTAATGATGCGATCGCTAATCCCCTTAGGAAGATCCTGCATTGAGCGCGCTAAGCTGTTACGTACGGCAAAGCCTACACCACTGGAAGCCCTTTCCGTATCTGGTTTCCCACTCCAAAAGTATGTGTAGCCACCGAGCTGTTCACACAATTCTCCGCAGTCGGCAAGGTGGGTCTCGCTGATGGCGGCGATGTCGATGTTGTATCGTGCCAGTTCTCTAGCTATTATAGCAGTCTTCCTTTCAGGACACTGGCTGCTGTCACTGTCAAGCAAAGTTCGGACATTCCACGCTCCTATTAGAAGATCTTTACCCTTAAATCTAGAATCTTTACTACTTTTAAGTGTCTTTCGACCGCATTTAGGTGATGTCCAGATGACCGCGGTAAGCCACCTGGGGTGTTAAAGGAACGGACTATGTTTAGGCCACCTTTTCTAGGCCCCTCCCCTGATTGGGGAAAGCAGAGCGATCCTAAACAGGGCTGCTTTGTCGCCGGACGTGCTGCCGAACCCGTCTCCCCGTCCCACTCGGATTCAGGAGCGACCACTCTCGTCCGGCCGCCTACGTGCAGAGGTCAGCTAAGGCCCAGGTACATCAGACCCAAAACCCCACCACCAACCGTCCATCGCCGTAGGGCTTGTTTGCTCGAAGAACCAAAAGTATTGCCAAGGTCAACTACGCGTGAAATTATTTTAGGTGAATAAGCGGTTGCGCATCCACAGATCCACCCTCTCGTCTTCAGGATCCGGGTATCAGTGGACCGGAGAACCGGTACGACTGATAAGACCCAGAAGATGCAGCAACTAGCCATACGTCGTTTCTAGACCCCAACGTGTGCCCTTTAAGGCGTGTTGCATCGCCCTGCTGTATCGCTATGACAGTCGGAAGCGATTGCCTATCGACGGTGCCCGCCTGACATACCGAAACAGACTTTGGTACAGCATGGGAGGTCGGCCATTCAGCTATATACTATAGCCCCCTTCACTAGGTTTAGCCCACGAATCGCCGTGGTTTCCAGGGTGTGGCACGCTGTAGGTACCATACAGCTACGAGGAGCCACTAATGAAGAGGTTGAGGAGCCTTGCTCTAAGGTGTAGAAACCATCAGCACAAACCTCCATTACACCCCAAATATTTATTTCTATAACAGATGGAGTGTTAGCCTAGTTTCTAATGCTGTCAATCTTCTGTCACAAATTGTGCGAAAGGGTAGGAATCAGGATAAACGCACCATAATGATTTTCAAATATTAGAAACATTGAATTACCTGAACGTGATAGTCAAACCTTGTTTTCGTTTTATTATGATGCGCTCAACAACTCATAATTTTTTTTAATTCAATTACCCATCTTCATCAGAATCCGATAAAAAAAACCCCAAGTAGTTTCTTGCAAGAGTAAGTTAAGTATACTCGTACACTTTGTAATTTACTTGTATACAAAAGGTTAAACAAAAGCTATCTATTCTATCCACGGAGTTAATTATGTGGGAATTAGTCGAGTTTGTCGTCCTCCACGCAGGATCAAGAGAGGTTGCCGTCCCGCCGGGAAGCAATCAGCGAAGCGCAGGAACAATGGAGGATATACAAAATACAAACCTACGACGATGATTCTACTAGTCACTACACAGTTTAAAACTAAGTTGGGATCTAGCTTCTCAGCAGTCCATTCGCTTTAAAGTGTTGGAAGAATAAAATTATTGAACATTTCATCTGTTATAGAAATATTTTAAACAAGCAAATCCATAAACCAGCGCAACCTTTACGTCACATTTTGCTTGTATAATATCTGTGAAAACTGCATATTATATCTTCATGAACACAAATTATTGAAGTGAAAAGCATTTTCTTTCTTAATCAACTTGCAGAAATGAATGTCTTTGACTTTCACTTTGAACTTTGAGCTTTCTCTTGTGCATGAGATGTTAAAAAAAAATTGGCCAAGTGCGAATCGGACTCGCGCACTGAGGTTCCGTACAAACTCTATTTTTGACGTATTAAAAAAACTACTTACTAGATTTCGTTCAAACCAATTTTCGTTGGTAGTTTTTATGGTAATGTACATCATATATTTTTTTTACTTTTATCATCCTCTTATTTTAGAAGTTAGAGGGGGGGGGACACATTTTTCCACTTTGGAAAGGTCGCTCACGCAAAGTATTCACTTTAGAAAAAAATATATATTAGAAACCTCAATATCATTTTTAAAGACCTATCCATAGATACCCCACACGTATATGTTCAACGAAAAAAAATATTTTCAGTTTCAGTTATAACTATGAGGACCCCCATTTTTAGGGTTCCGTAGCCAAAATGGCAAAAAAACGGAACCCTTATAGATTCGTCATGTCTGTCTGTCTGTCTGTCTGTCTGTCTGTCTGTCTGTCCGCCAGTCTGTCACAGCCACTTTTTTCCGAAACTATAAGTACTATACTGTTGAAACTTAGTGAGTGGATGTATTATGTGAACCGCAACAAGGTTTTCACACGAAAATAGAAAAAAAAATAAAATAGTGGGGGGTCCCCATAGTCAGAACTGAAACTGAAAATATTTTTTTTCATTGAACATATACGTGTGGGGTATCTATAGATAGGTCTTTAAAAATTATATTAAGGTTTCTAATGACACTTTTTTCTAAAGTGAATACTTTGCGTGACAGACCCTCTCAAAGTGGAAAATAGTGTCCCCCCCCCCTCTAACTTCTAAAATAAGAGGATGATAAAACTGAAATAATTATATAATGTACCTTACCATAAAAACTACCAACGAAAATTAGTTCGAACGAAATCTATTCAGTAGTTTTTTTAATACGTCAAAAGTAGAATTTGTACGGAACCCTCAGTGCGGGAGTCCGACTCGCACTTGGCCATTTTTTTTTTCTATTTTTGTGTGAAAACCTTGTTGCGGTTCACAGAATACATCTACGCACCAAGTTTCAACAGTATAGTGCTTATAGTTTCGGAAGAAAGTGGCTGTGACAGACTGGTTGACAAACAGACAGACAGACAGACATGACGAATCTATAAGGGTTCCGTTTTTTGCTATTTGGCCTTAACCCTAATTATCTAAACGATTTATGTGCCGTTATGAAATTATTAGACCTACATTATGATAACCAAGAAACGGGAAACGGAATAGTTACCGTGTAGAATCCGTATGCTTTGAAGGGAAACATAAAATTTACCATAGCAAGATTTCTTACAGCTGAAATATTTATTTGTTTCCGTCCTGTGTCAATACGAAATAGTCAAATGATCATAACATATCTTAGTAATGTTCACAATAAAACAAAACAGCATCTCACAGACATTCTGTTTGAACTTTGAGAATTGTCGTACCTTTAATGTTTATAGGTAACTAGCGGCCGCCCGCGACTTCGTCCGCGTGGATTTCGATTTTCATGATAGGAATGTTTTTTCCCTCTAACTCCCGTTCCCGTGGGAATTTTGCAATATCCTTTTGCAACTAAGTATCAAGTTTACTAAGGGACCTGCATGCCAAATTTCAAGCGTCTAACTTAAGTAGTTTAGATTTTCCATATATTATATATTTACAATTAATAACACATCACAATGTTTACGTATCATAAATATATTTTCTACAATAATGAAAACTGTTGCCATGGTAATCATATTTATATTTTCTACAATAACGAAAATGGTTGCTATGGTGATATTTGAATTGACATTTGAATATATTTTCTACAATAACGAAAATGGTTGCTATGGTGATATTTGAATTGACATTTGAATATATGACACCATACAAACTTCCACCCCCCATTTTAGGGAAGTGGGGGGTTGGAATGGGTCAAAAAGTAGCCTATGTTCTGTCTCAGGGTCTAAAGATTGTCTGTACCAAATTTCATCAAAATCGGTTGCGAGGTTTAAGCGGGAAAGCGTAACAGACAGACAGACAGACAGACAGACAGACAGACAGACAGACAGACAGAGTTACTTTCGCATTTATAATATTAGTTGGGATAATGTTTATTGTCATTTTGCCATATGGAATAGTAAACAATGTCATAGCACTGTCTCATAAGGTTTCAGATTAAAATTATTAATTTCATAATTCTGTTTGGCCCTACGATTAATTTCTCTTTAATAGTTTTTTAACTTATCTAGAGAAAAATCTGGACATAAATAAAAAGTCGTTTGTGCTAAGCGTATTAGCTGAGAGTTGGATGTCGGTCTTTTTACGATAAGGTTATGTTAAAAAACTACAAAACTACATTTGACACGTTTCATTCCATAGTCACTGCGGCTAAAAAGCATTTGAAACGTTAGGTTTAAACGTAGTTTTTGTGTGTAAGCCAATTTTAGTTGTTTTATTTAATAAGGAATAGTCATGTAAAAAAAATAATATGAGAAATCTTAGAAATCATTAGGTAATCTGAAATAACATATAAGTTTCAAAATATTCCGTGAATCCGCTGCTGACCCTTATTGAGACAACCCTAAAGATTATCATTAACCGCCTCTAACGAGCCGTGTCGCATACTACCGGCGCTTTAGCAGTTTACAATGCCGTGACGATCTGACTCTTCAAAGTGTGCCAGAGCTAAGAACTGTGCGTAGAGCCTTTACCCACGCTCAAAGTTTAGTATGAGGTAAGAAGAATGTACGGGTGCGGACTGGTATCAAAATTAAAAGAAGGTTCTTTGCACCATATTCATCATCATTATCATCAGCCTATCGCAATCCACCTATGGACGTAGGCCTTTCCTAGGGCTCTCCTCTCAGCCCGATCCTCTGCATCATATTACTGTTTCATAATTTCACAATAAAACCGTTTCCATTAGCATACTTGAACACACATTTTCCGCGATAAAATCTTTATGTTCTGTTCCCTGTCATCAAACTCACAGCTCCGTATTCGAAAGAGAACTCAAATGTTATCAAAGTAAGGGTTAAAATGGGTCAATGTACGTCGAAGAGAATTTTGTTGCTTTTTTTAGTAGCAGGTATTATTAATACCTAAGTTGGGAACGTTTGCACGAGTGTGTTTATTTTGTTTCGTTTCGTTCTCTGCTGGGTTTTATGAATAATTTTAAGCTGAATAAAACGTCTGGTTTTAAGGTATTTCATCAACGTAAGTACGAACAGGACAATTTTAATTTTCGATGTAGAGTAGAAATAAAAATAATTTAACTTAAAGTGATGTAATAATGAAAATGGACTTATCTTATCAAGAAACTTTCATGTTTACTGACACATTAACACCAAACAGATCGAAAGCCCGCAATGAAATACGAAACGAACAAAAAAGAAAAACATGAAAGAAAGATATTTCACACTAAAAGTCGTAAATGATAATAAAAAAGGTTTCTTATGAACCGTAGCTTGTTTTGTTGTCACGGAATAGTTCCCTGAAGATTTCCTCGAATATGGTTTACTTACTCCTTACGTAATATCTGGGTAAAGTCCGTATAGGACGGGTCGGTTCAATTTTACATAGAATTTTAGAAGATTTCTTCGTCGAGGGAGATTTTCAGTAGGAGCTCTAGGCAAGGGTAGTTTTATTTGTACAAATTGGACTGCCAGAATAGTTATCAAAATTCTACTAACGGTCTCGGAAGCTTAGTAGTCAGAGCGCTTTCCTGGATTGCAAGAGGCGCTGGGTTCGATTCCCGCCTGGGTCACATGAGATCAGATACATTTTTCATTGTTCAGAGTTTTAAACATTGTAGTTAAAGCTATAATAATACATAGCATGAAAAAATTTATAAAACCAAATTAAAAGTGTAATAATACTAGAAGTCTTCACCGTTCGTCCTTTCGTTAAGTTCGTGTTTCAACTGAACGTGATTTGTAATTACTAGGAACTTATCTGTACAATTCACTATTTCAATTTTATCGCCCGGACAGATAGCGTGGGGATCATAAAAGTGACTGAACGACGAAGATGTACAGTCAGCAAATCAGACGACGCCTCTATTAATTTTGATGAGTCTGCTGACGGTACTCGGATGAACGGAGTCGACGAACTAAAATTAAAAGTTCGTTGCACACGTAGAATACTAAAAGAGCGCTACGTGTGTTTTTCAGAGATTTATGAGATTGTTTGTCTGTACTGTTATTATTAAGCATTTAAATCAGTTATGTTTTGAAATAATTAAAAGTATGGAATTTAGTTTTCATCTCTGTTTCAATGAAACACTTATCTATTTGCTGATGAACTTTTGTTCATGCTGAACTAATTTTTTAATTAGTTAATATTTTTCATAGAGTTCTAGGTTACCGCAATGATACATATTCTGGACATTTTATTTTGATCTCTCAATTAAGAAATTGAGAAATTGAGAGATCAAAATAAAATGTCCAGAATACGATGAAAACTTTTTCATCGACAATTCAAGACCAGATATTTACAATTGTAACTAAAAAATGTAATGATCGCCTTACCATAATATAAGAAGTACTTCCTTTTTCCATGTCAACTAAAGGTTTCTCCTTATAAATGAGCGACTGAGGAATTTCAATTAGTCTGTATGCGGTCGCCCGCCACGCGTTTTAATTTACGTTCATTTGACACCTTGTTTCTGACAATGAGGATAATTTTGCGCGATAATTAGATTGTGTTTAATTTTTCTACTTATATTTGATAATTTTAAGATGTATTTGTGGAGTGACGAGAATGGGTAAAATCAAATTATACTTTCTTTATGTAGGCCACAGTTAGGCACTTATAAATCGTCAATAATATCACAATTTAGAATGACTCTACCACCGACTTCGGAACGCAGTACCTTTCAAAAAGAAGCGGCAAGAAACTCGACAGTTGCTCTTATGAGCTAAGGAATGAGTACATAAGAGGAAGTATGAAAGTGGTCCCATTGGTAGAAAAGATTAAGGGAACCGGCTGTCCTGGTATTCAAATTCAAATTCAAAATATTCTTTATTAACATAGGCTTCATAGAAGCACTTATCAATCGTCAGAAAACCACATAATAATGACTCTACCAAAATGATGAGACCAGTATGAGCATGTGATGAGAAGGGAGAAATGTTACAAAACTAGAATCCATGTTACAAAACGAGCGATCACCATAAAGGAGAAAAGTGTGCAAGGAAGAAGTAGTCCACAGAAAAGACGTGTGAATGATAATATAAGTGAAAAAGGTGTAAATGACTCGATGACGAATGATTGGCCTGTATGGAAGAAGACAACCGACCTAAGATAAACTAAGAACAGGGCAGGCGAATGACGATATAGATCGTTTTCTTTTGCGTAACTCTATAGAACTCTTAGCGGCATATACCATTGCCAACAATTGAATAGAGCCATTTTATCGTTTCTATGCATTATGATCGATGATGAATTTCATAATCTAGCAAATATCAAGTCATCGAAACTATGATGGTGGAATTGTGTCTAATCTGATGAAGATGATAATAAATTCCCTTTTCCATTTATCAAAGTTAAGTGGAATAGTGTAGACACATCGTAAAATTGTGTCAACGCGCTTAGTTCAAAGAATGGTCAAGGCGTTTTATTAAAAAATAAATAGGGCAGATCTTTCACCCTCGGAGCGTGGTGTCAAGTCAGATGAGGAGATAAGGCACGCAAGCCCGTTTAAGCCTTCGGTTCTGGAAGAAATACTTCAAAAGAAATTGAATTTGTCCAGACAAGTATAGCAGCAACATTTTTAAATTAACTAGACAGACGTTTTGCCGTCGAAAAGTCTTTAAAGATAAGGCAATCTTATCATCGTGAAGAGTTTAAACGTTTTCAGATAGCCTTTCTACTCTAATGGGTACTTAAACTGTACTTTGTAACGTAAAAGCGACAGTCTCAATGGGACATTTCTTTCCGATAAATTTTACAGCATCAGTTGTTCAGATGGTGATTTCAACTTTAAAATATGACGCCAATGCGACTTATATAATAAAATGAAAAAGACAACTTTGTAATTTAACCTAGCGGTATCCTCTAAATGTAAATTTTGCATAGATTCTTGATAAATTAAGATAATTATTACTAGGATTATTACTAGAAGGATTACTAATGTTAGAGGCGATTAAGCTGATGCCTATCATTATAACGAAAACATAATTTATTTACTGAAAATATCATGTGGGTTTTCAATTCGTATTCTCGGTTGACCAGTAAAATGGCCTGGATTCGATGTCAAATTGAAGATATTGCCCTTAAAACTGTGTGAACCGTATCCCCTGATATAATACGATACGGAGCTAGTCCTCAATCATGGTAACACTGGATCGTGAGTGCGTCATAATGTCAGCTTTACGAGCTACTTGTGGCGGCGCGTAAACTTACACCGCGACACCAGACAAAGAGTTGCAGTGAAGAAATAAGAGCAAATTAAGAAACGATAACAAATATGGAATATCAATCACGTTAGAGAAAACCAAAGTGAAGTAGCATTTGATTACTGAGGGATATTCTGAAAGAATGGGCAGGAGCGTTCCCCTGAGTTTTATCGTTTATTTCGGTCACAAATGTAGTTCTAACCTCTCAAAGTCTCAGAAGACGCCTACATTCGCCCAGAAGTGAAATTCCATAGTGTTGATATTGATGATGTTTTATGCCACGCATACAAACGAGAGTTGATGATATTCTTATTTCTCCGCTATATTTAATCACAACATGCCATACTGTTTTTTTTTTATTAAACTGTGCTGTGTAATATGAACATATTAGAGTATAAAATATGAATACATTAGAGTATAAAATTCTTTTATTTGCTGGCTACCCGTCCTACATCATAAAAATATGAGACGTCTGTATTTTTCTGGCATATTTCTACTCCGAGATAATATGAATTGAATTTCAAATACACAGGTACCTCATTGTATTTTTTGTAAAGTAGATAAAATTATTTATAATTTTTAATTTACTCTGTACTGTGGTTGTAAACAACGCGAAACGCGACAGGATTATTAATAATAATGTATGTGAATTAAAACATCAACTCTGGAGAGTGAAAACAAAAACTTCGGAATACCTGCCCAGATTCAATAGAAAATTTGTAATGGAGAAAGCAATGGTAAACCACACCATTATGATTTCGAAGAAAGTTGGCGTGTTTTTGATTTACACAAATATCACGATCTTCAAAATGAGGAATACGACTTAAAGAGCAGTTAAGTAAAGTAAAGTAAAGCAAAGTATCAATTTCCCAACGCAGGGCACAAGCCTCAATCAATGAAAATTATGTCATAGTTACAAGATGGGTTTTGGCTTAACCACCGCGCTTATAATGGAAGAATGGAATGAAATGAACGGAATGCAAGAAGACAATTTGGTTGTTCTGTGTGTAATTTGAACTCTCAACTTAGCAGTTACACATAAAAATAATTGCTGCTTCACCCGGCAACAATCTTTACTGACAACTTGAATCCCGGAACTTGCCTTCAAGTCGTTACCGATCGTAACTTTCTTGTCGACGCGGCTATAAATGCAACTATCTTGCTGACAGTATCCTCGCACAGCTAAAACGATGGCTGATGTAATCTATATCTGCTGTATTTTCAACTACTAACTAACGACGAATGGTCATCAATACCATTAAGACTTTAGATTGTGGTGGTGTATGATCTATGTACGCAGTGCAGGAGGAGCTCGATGGCGCAGTGTGACTAAGTTAAGCAACTTTCGCAGAGGCCAGTCATCAGATGGGTGACCGAAAAAAATCATCTCTAGCTCCTCCGTGCTTCGGAAGCCAAGTTAAGCCGTTGGTTCTAAGACTGATCTCTCTACTGTCGAGGGAATAGAGAGTACATCTGTGCTTGTGCGCTCACTTGTGCACTATAATATTACCTGCGTATCTGGCTGATTGTAAGATCAAAACTTAAACTAGAGTTTAAAAAGGTTGCTCTGACACTGGTAGAGATCAGATGCAGGTTCAACAGCTATCCGAGAAGCACGGGAGTGTAATGACACTGCCTCCTTCTAACTCCGGACTACAAATTAGTTTTAAGACTTATCTTAACAGACACTTTTACAAAATTTTAACAAGTTCATAATATAAGAAGGAGTCTTGCTAGTGCAAGTTTGTTTGCGAAGCTCGCTTGATGCTCATATTCGTTACTCCGGTTTAATTAAGTTCGGGTAAAACGCCTCTAATATCATAAGGTAAGTATTTCAGGTGGTTCTCTGACGCAGAGATTTTCTTGTAGACAGGGCCGTCTTTACTGGAAAGAGGGCACATAAGATTTCGGGGCTTTACGACGGTAGTAATACTTTATTAAAATATACAAAGAACGTAGATGTTCTACTTGTTGATGATGGTATTTTTTTATATTAAAGGGTGGCAAATGAACAAGATGGTCACGTGATGGTAGGTGCTCACCGCTGCCCATGGACATCAACAAACGCACAAGGATCGCAGATGCGTTGCCTGCCTTTAAGACCAAATACCCTCCCCAACTGAGCTCGAGGCCTTACTCACCAACATGAACATAGCATACATACATACAGTTACGAAGTGCTCCTTAATGGTCTTCTGTAAGGTAGAGGTACTTCCCCAGTCGAGCGGCTCATTCGAGTAAGGCACGTAAGTAAGGCAGCTATCTGTTCACAGCTTGGTGGGACAGCAACGTGACATATTTGTAGAGAGATTAAATGTAGGACCGGTGACACGGGGGTGTAATTACATTACCAACTTCTAGACTACTCGCTTAACTGAGTTTTCTGAATACCTACATAGACTGATTGATTCAGAATTTTTGGAGGCTGTAATTCTATATGCGAACTTTCGGCTACAGAATCTTTTTCCTATACTTACTATGAAAATATGTATAATAAATAATTACTAACTTGCTTACTCCGATGGCTCAATGACCCATAATGTGTGTGGGCCTCCGATACAAGAATTCGCCGATATATTTTAATTTATTTATTTTATTATTGTAAATAGATGGAGCAGAAACTAAGGGGCCCCAAAACATCTCAGGGCCCTGTTCTCGTACCCAATGCGGCCAGGGAAGGGCCTCAGACACGTATGCATGTTACGGTTACGCCATCATTACCATACAGAGCGAGTGCTTAGGGTTAATGACTCCGCCGACCTCCGGTATCGCCTTGAATTAATTATATTTAGACGATTCCATGGCTGCGCTAATGACATTTACTCCAGCTACCAAACATCGCAATTTGCGGCCCCTAACATTGTTACTCGTGTTAAGAACCCTTTACCAGCTCACGTTTAATCATAATCAAAATTTGCTGGAGATCCTGATGTTAAAATTAGTTTAAGTGCACATGTTTTGTTTGTTTTTCCGGGAAAGTTAATAAAAAAAAAAATAATAAAAATCAATTTATTTTCCACACAACATATTGTACAGGTACATAGTTTCCAAAGATGAGTTAATTACAGGGCTAATAAGCGTGTGTGGAACTGGAGCCTAAGCTAGGGTGACCCTGTATTTCAGGACTCCAGGACCCACTCGCGCATCGACGAGGAAATTCGGGGCATGTGCCATCGTGTGTACATATGTGTGTGAGTGTTTGTGTGCGCGTGTGTGTATGTGTGAGTGTGTGTGTGTGTGTGTGTATGTGTGTGTGTGCGCGAGTGTGTGTGTGTGTGTGTGTGTGTGTGTGTGTGTGTGTGTGTGTGTGTGTGTGTGTGTGTGTTATATATAGCACGTGATATGAATTTGATATATACTACATTTGTTAATGAAGACATACAGAATAATAGTAATAACAATAGATATATTTAAGTTAGAGGGCCGGCAAAAGCAGGGATTCAACTTTGTGATAGTCTAGTTGGAGAAGCCAATTTTTTATAGCATGTTTGCACTCAATTCGTGGTTTGGAGTAAATACCCAATACCGAATTTATTTTGTTATAGAGGAACGGGGCAAGAAAGTACCATTGCCTTCTGATGAATGTTGTGCGGCAGGCAATGGTGTCGCAAACCTTGTAGGATCTACGTTTGGATTCGGATGGGCTCGCCACATATCGGAGCTCAGAATGTTTTAACAGCGTGGCGTGAAGGATGAACAACCTTCTGACAGAGAGAACTTGACATTCCTGGTAGAGATCATCGGTTGGGTAGCGAAATTCATCATTACCTTTAGAATAGATCTCTGAGCTCTTTCTAGTTTTAAGATGTTTGTTTTACATATTCCACCCCACGCACTTATGCAATAGCTCAAAACTGATTGACCTAATGCAAAGTAGACGGATTTGAGTAACTGCGACTCAAGAATGTTTCTCAACCTTTTGAAGACCCATATGAGCTTTCTAGAGCGATCTGTTAGAAGGGTGATTTGTTTTTTCCATGACAGGTTATCATCCAGCAGTATACCCAGGTACTTCACTTGATCAACTCTCTGCAGCTCCAGGCAGTTACATTCGGAAGAACTGTTTGTTCTTGTCAAGCCACATGTGTGCGCCTTGATTGAATAATTAGAAGGCTGCGCTGACTTTCTGATTGAGAAGGTTACACATTTGGACTTCGAGACATTCAGTGTTAGGTAATTCCTTCCCAGCCAGACAACCATATGTTGTAGGCCTCTCTCAGCGCAACCCCCCGCCTCAGCCCAAGTCTTACCCCTGAATATGATCGCTGTATCATCTGCATAGGAGAAGATAGTGCCATTGCTTGGATGATAGTTGCAAAGCTCGTTTATATATAAGAGAAAAAGACTCGGGCCAAGCACACTGCCTTGTGGTACGCCACACACAATGGGAAGTTCAGAGCTACTGTGCTCACCTATCTTGACTCGCTGTCTCCTACCCGTCAAGAAACTGTGAAAAAGTTTTAGTGAGATGCCTCGGATACCAGCGGTTTCCAGTTTCTTTAGCAAGATAGGCGTAGAGACGGTATCGAAGGCCTTCGCCAAGTCCAGGAAGATGCCAACACACTTCTCTTTGTGGTCCAGACTTTTAGCTATACTACTAACAAGTTGTGAAACTGCCCCCTCAGTGGATTTATTTGATTGAAAGCCGAATTGGGCTGGTGCGATGATATCCTCCTGTTTCAAATAGTTCATAAGGCGTGAGTTTATTACTTTTTCCAAGATTTTCGACAGCGACGTCAAAACGGATATTGGGCGGTAGTTGTCCAGACACTCAGTATCACCTCCCTTATGAATAGGATGTATGATTGATCTCTTTAAGCAGTCGGGGAAAACACCGTCGCTCAAACATCGGTTAAATATGTGTGTGATGATTGGAACTACTCTATCTAAAGTTAATTTAAGAAAAACGGCTGAGATACCGTCCCACCCCGTGGCAGCATCGTTCTTTAGACCTAGAATGAGGCTACCTATCTCTTTGCTGTCAGTCGGAAGAAGTACTAATGATTTGAGGTGGTTACTACTAGTTATTTCACAAGGTTTATTAGCAGCATGTTTATCTATTTTATCAGCCAATAACCTCCCCACATTCGTAAAATGTTCGTTAACTAGATTTATGGATTTCTGGGGACCGTTTGGATGATATTGCAACAACCTTTCGGCAGGATTTTTATTTTTAGACGTATTGGTTATGTTTCGAATAGCTTTCCAAGTTTCTTTGGGATTCCTGCAGTCCCTCAAAAGGGATCTCTCATGGTTATCCTTAAGTCGATGTAAGATATCATTACAATAATTTCTGTATCTTTTGTAAGAAACGCTTAGTATTTCATCGTTTGGTGACATTTTCGCTTTACGGTGAAGGGCATCACGATGAGAGATACACCTCAGAAGGCCTGGGGTAATCCAGGGTTTAATTATACGTTTTCTATTTGCGATCTTTTTTATAGTAGTGTGTTTTTGTATCGCCTGCATTAATCTTGTGATCAAGATCTCAGCGGCATCATTAGGATTTTCTATTTCGAGTAAGTCGGACAAGTCAGTGTCGTTGATATCCTTGGCGGCCTTAATATAAGCAATATTTTTTATTTCTTTTGAAGGTTTCGGATTACAAGACTTATTATTTAAATTTATTAAAACTGGAAGGTGATCTGTTATATGTGTATTAATTACGCAGGTTTGTGAGGCAAAAGGGGTCCTTATTATTATGTGGTCTAAACAGTTGTTTTCCCTTGTAGGTAATAAATGAGCTGGTAGAAGGCCATTTTCCGCTAATAGATTTTGGTAATCATCACTTCTCCTGTCGAGGGTGTCAGGTTTTATGTCAATATTTAAATCACCCGCTACAATTACAGTTACAAAATCAGCAAATAACTTTAGTTTGTCATCAAGTGAGGTCAAAAAGGTATCGATGTTTTTGTAGGATGGGGATCTATATATGCCTAGTATTGCTGTTTCTTTATTTATTTTTAATAGAAGACAGGTCGCTTCCGCTATGTCTACCTGTTCAATCTCACAAGAAATATCACAATGGACGTAAAACACCACTCCATCATTTTGATTATGAGTAACTGAAGAGTGATGTACCTTATAATTATCAATCTGAGGTGGTGGTCTAAGCTCAGATAGCCAGCATTCGGTGAGGATAAGAATATCACATTTAAGTTTTAATATATTGAGAAAAATCAAAAATTCATCCAAATTACGATAAATACTTCTGATATTTAAGGTCAGGATTTTCAGACTGTTATTTGGAGACTTGAGGTGAGTTACGCACTCCTGAGGCAAAACTGAATGGGAACTTGATATAGCAAGATTGTCAAGTTCATTGCTAATGTTATCCATATCAAGCTCTGTAAGTTGGACGGTTTAATAGAATATTTATAGGGTCAGGTGACATAAGGAGAGAGATATTACTATTCTGTATATTGAAATAACATGTATCAAGTTTTAAATGATCATGTATTGTATAGAGGTGTATTTTGTTAGTTAATATGTTAAGTGATGTAATATGTTGTATGCAAATAATAGTGATGTGAAAGTGTGTGTGATAGTATATGTGAAAAGGTATTAGTGTATTGGATAAGTTTTTGGTAAATTGTGTTGAGTAATAATAAAATGTATATAAGTTTAGAATGGTGTTTATGGCACATACGTACAAGCAATCTAGTCATGAAGTGGCATCCGTAAGAGAATTATGGAGGTCTTCTATTTTAGTTATTTTTTTCACTTTTTCATCACCGTTTTTCCGGATGAAAACTTGTCCATGTTTGGTCCAGCAATATTGATACTCGTTATCAGAGGCGAACTTTCTAGCTTGCGCGTAAAGTTTCTTGGTACTTGTTGTCAGACTTTCCGATATGTAGATAGGTTCAGAAGGGCCTGGCAAGTTGATGAGGGTCGTATTCAAGTTAATGTTTCTATTTTTTTTTAGTTTTTTGATCTCTTCTAGTATATATTCCTTCTTTATTACAGTTGTAAATTCAACAATAACAGGTTTCCTGGATGAAGATTTTGTATTAAAACAAAAAATAAGTCTTTTATCTCGTTGGTCTGGATGTCAATATTAATGGAGGTGCCTATCGATTTCACTAAATTAATAAGGTCCTCCTTTGTCTCATTTGGTTTTTGAGGGAGATTGCGTATTTCAATACTATTATAACGACTGGAACGCTCCAAGTTAGACACTCTGGTTTCTAGTTCTTGAATATAGTCCAAGTCTTTCTTTCGCTCCTCTTCAATTTTTTTTAATTTTGAGGACATTTCTTCATATTTTTCTGACATGAAGTCTATTGACCTGATTATATCCGAGTTTTGTTGCTTTATTTCGTTCATAGCCACGTACAGGGCTTCGAATTTGCGATCCTGATGCTCTAAATTAGATGAAATCATTTTTTTTATTTCGTTCATAAATGATTGCATTTCGTCCTCAATGACGTCTCCTCGTTTTCGTTTGTCCTGTCTAACAGGAATATTGTCCGTACTCACAGTAGCACCTGTTTTAACGCCGTAAAAGTCCGTGATTTTAGTCAGGTCCGGTGCCGATGTACTTGTTTCTTTTGCGGGCGATACTCCAGTCAAAATAGACAAAATTAAGACTCAAGTTTGCATTAATTCCCAACAAGCTGGATTTTTGTGCAGGCCTTGAATATGTCATTACAAATGATATGTCAAAAGTCCCCATCGATCCCGCTTGTGCGTTGTTTTTTATTCGTGGTCAAAGGGCCCAAATTTGCGTTTTTTGTTTATATCTCTGAAACTAAAAGAGCTATCGAAAAATGGTTCAGGTAAAGTTTGTAGATCATAAAATTGTCTACCTAAAAGATTTGTACACTTTTCTTGTACAAAGCAGCGCTGTCGAGATATCTTGACTTTAAGCCGCAGGAAAGTCGTATTTTCGAGTAGCCCACATTATGCAATTACAATAAATTGTGTTGAGTAGTTTATCTGGAGCAGGTGGCAGTTAAGTATGGATTGGCTCTAAACTATTATTTACCAATTTCCAGCTCCAATTTTCAGGATTTAGATCATGGAAGTCAAAAAAGACAAAATGATGTATCAAGCTTGCATTCATTCCCAACAATGGGGACTTTTGTGCAGGCATTGAATACGTCTTTACAAATGATATGTCAAAAGTCCCCATCGATCCCGCTTGTGCGTTGTTTTTTATCTGTACTGGAAATCTTCGGATCCTATTTTTAACCGTTCTGGTAGTCAAACCTCAATGGTCCCCATAGAAACTTTTACTCCTTACATGAAATAGGATCGTTTGGCGCGAAAAAAAAAATTTAGAATTTTCAGTACAAAATGTATGGGAAAAGTTTTTTTTGTTTTTTCTTTGCCAATCGATCCAATTACATGTTAGGATTAAAAGACTCTATGGGACCATTTGAGGTTTGAGTACTAGAAATATCAGAAATCGCAAAAAACTTTTCCCATACATTTTGTACTGAAAATTCTAAAAATTTTTTTTTGCGCCAGTCGATCCATTTTCATGTAAGGAGTAAAAGTGTCTATGGGGACCATTGAGGTTTGACTACCAGAACGGTTAAAAATAGGATCCGAAGATTTCCAGTACAGATAAAAAACAACGCACAAGCGGGATCGATGGGGACTTTTGACATATCATTTGTAAAGACGTATTCAATGCCTGCACAAAAGTCCCCATTGTTGGGAATGAATGCAAGCTTGATACATCATTTTGTCTTTTTTGACTTCCATGATCTAAATCCTGAAAATTGGAGCTGGAAATTGGTAAATAATAGTTTAGAGCCAATCCATACTTAACTGCCACCTGCTCCAGATAAACTACTCAACACAATTTATTGTAATTGCATAATGTGGGCTACTCGAAAATACGACTTTCCTGCGGCTTAAAGTCAAGATATCTCGACAGCGCTGCTTTGTACAAGAAAAGTGTACAAATCTTTTAGGTAGACAATTTTATGATCTACAAACTTTACCTGAACCATTTTTCGATAGCTCTTTTAGTTTCAGAGATATAAACAAAAAACGCAAATTTGGGCCCTTTGACCACGAATAAAAAACAACGCACAAGCGGGATCGATGGGGACTTTTGACATATCATTTGTAATGACATATTCAAGGCCTGCACAAAAATCCAGCTTGTTGGGAATTAATGCAAACTGGAATGTCTATTTTGACTGGAGTACGAGTGTTTCACAGACATTTTGTTGCACTGGGCAGGTAAGAGGTAAATAAATTACTAACACAGATGACGAACAGTCAAACTTGAGCCGGGAGGTCAGCTTACTTTTGCGGATATCGAGGATTCGGTACAAATTCGCTTTCCGTCCAATATAAATTTAGCCAGGGTCAGCTTACTGTGGCCGCTATCGAGCCTCTCGTACAAATAGCGTTTCCGTCCAGTATAAGTTGATATATGCAAATAAGGAATTTTAAAATGTCGTTTTGTTTTGGAACACAACCGAACACCTCGGCGATCCGCGAGCGAGAGGAAGTTAAGTTACCATGCAAAAATAATAAATTAAAATCAGAACAAAAACTGTTGTTTTATTATTAAAACTTGCAAAACTAACTGCATGAAAGCGCTATCATCATGCAATATAAATTGCACTGAATCGTCCTCCTAGCGTTTACCCCGTTTCTGTGCAGGGTCCGCTTTGACCATGATACAGGATTTGGCAAAGACTGGTTATCACAATGAAGCGACTGCTATCAGACCTTCGAAACCTTTAGAAGGGAACCAGACAGATTGTAATATGATTACATATTCAGATCAAACTGAACCAGTCTGAAGTCAGAAACTATCTGAATGTGCAGGTTTCCTCACGGCGTTTTCCTCACCGCCGAGCTAGATACAAACCCACACCTAGATTTCGAAAAATGCAGAGGTGTGGGCCCGGATTCGAACTATGTGAGGCGTGATCCTTACTACTAGGCCACCATATCGCTCTAAAATTGTACTGAACATAGCTCAAAATCCGCACATTCGCACTACGTATAGACGTTGCGTTATTCAAATTGTCCCGACACTACCGACTTTCGACATTGAAACAGTGGACACAGAGTAATCTTTGGGAACAAATTGCCTCTATCCCCCGGTCGAAGTGACCCAGTTCGCCGGGTCGACACCTGGGCTCAGTTATATTTTATTTTTCCTGTTCATACGGCGCGGCAGTCGTTACCTTAATGACTTTTAGCTGGTGAATATGATATTTGTTTAAAGTGTCACGTGTGTGTATCGCTTTACTTAACCGCAAGGGAGGGTAATTATAGCCCTGAGCGACAGAGGGTTAATATTAGAACACGGTTTTAACGAAATTGTGGATAGGTAAGCACGCACCATATTAGAAGGGGCTTCTCTTTGCAGTAAACAAGTTTATTTTAAGACAGTAGTAGACCTACCTAATTAGAGGGATGTTTTTCTCTCAATAACTATGTCTTTTAACTTCAAGCATTTCGCATAGGATATAATATGGGTTGCTTATTTGTGTGCAATCCCATCAACCATTTTATTTTGAAAGACATGAAAAAGAGAAATAATGTATCCATGTTTATTTTTTATTCTTTTTAGTTAGCTAATATTTCTTGAAATTGTGTAAAAGCCGCTTCAAAGTACGGTCATTGACTATTATTAACTGAAGGTACCTACAACCAGTTACTAGCCTAATGATACCTTAAAAAACCCGACTCATTCTATTTTATCATTAAATATGTGAATAAAAATTAATTGTCTCCAGAACACGAAAAATAGCTCGTTCGTTGCTATTCAAAGGTTTCAAAACATGCCGAAAAATAAAAAGTTCATGCGAAATTAAAACAGTTGGCAACTTCTGCTCCAAAACGGAATCCGAACGCTTTTGTGCGCGTGTGTTGCTGGGATTCCATGGGCCGTCAACTTTTTCAAAGCCTTTTTGGTTGAAATTAAAAATGTTGAAACATTGTTGAAATAAAGAGGTGGCGAAATAAGAGCTTTCTATGTATAATATTTTGAAATCAAGGAATTCAAAACGTGAATCACGTTTCGTTAAACTTTTCTTTCTTTAAAACTGCCTTTTGCTTATAATGACTCGCATATAACGAGCAAGTAACAAAATAATGTTGAAATTGCTTAAAAGACTTTCAGTGAAATTCAACAATGAACTACTTCCAATAATGAAATGAAAGTTCTTTTCAAACTTCAATGTTCAGGAAATATATTAAACAACTTTTCCATGAAAATATTGCTTTAAAAACTTTCCTGTAAGTAATTTTCGTACGGAAAAATCACGCGAAAACATAATTACGAGGGTACTATTTCACACCTTGCCATTGTCAGTAAATTGACCGTACCTACTGAAATACATATCAGTGTGAACTTCTTACGTAAGTACATTGTAACAAATTATAATTTAAATCGTTATCAATTCTGGTATTAATGAAAAGCTGTTATGCTAGCATATTTAACTATGTACGTTATAAATGGATATATTTAAAATAAGTACCTTAATAAGTAATACTCAAGCAGAGGTCCCTCATTTTTCGGGTCCCGAAGCCAAATGGCAAAAAAACGGAACCCTTATAGATTCGTCATGTCTGTCTGTCTGTCTGTCTGTCTATCCGCCAGTCTGTCACAGCCGCTTTTTTCCGAAACTATAAGTACTATACTGTTGAAACTTAGTGAGTGCATGTATTCTGTGAGCCGCAACAAGGTTTTCACACGAAAATAGAAAAAGAATAAATGAAGTGGGGGGTCCCCATAGTCAGAACTAAAACTCGAAATATTTTTTTTTCATTGAACATATACGTGTGGGGTGTCTATGGATAGGTCTTTAAAAATTATATTAAAGTTTCTTATATAATTTTTGTCTAAAGTGAATACTTTGCGTAAGAGACCCTTCCACAGTGGAAAAATGTGTCCCCCCCTCTAACTTCTAAAATAAGAGGATGATAAAACTGAAATAATTATATAATGTCCATTACCATAAAAACTACCAACGAAAATTGGTTTGAACGAAATCTATTCAGTAGTTTTTTTTATACGTCGAAAATAGAATTTGTACGGAACCCTCAGTGCGCGAGGCCGAGTTGCACTTGGCTAATTTTTTCAAATATCAGCCGGATTTTGCTTTTTAAAGACATCAAGATGTCATAACACCGTTTCATTGCAGACTCAACATATAACTTTTTTCTGCATTTCTTTTTCTAAGTCCGCGCACCCTTCCACGCCTCGATTGTCTATAGGTTCGATTCGATTTTAATTTTAATTTTAATTTTAATTTTAATTTAACTTCGTTAGGATTGAGCGTAAGATTTATATAAAGTCGATAAGATATCTATGTGTACATAAATAGTTATAATAAGAGTTTGATTTTTAAGAAGTTTATTTCCTAGGTTAAGATGTATAATGTTATAATATTGTTTTCTTTTGTATAGGTATAGAAGTTTGTTTGTTCAAACTTAATATTTGCATGCTTTATATATAAGCTAAATAGGCATAGATCTCTTTGAATTTTATACCATCTCTGTAAACCATATTTATATGCAAATAAACAATTTTGAATTTTGAATTTTGAATTCTTGAATTTTGATTCCCAGGTCGGACAAATTAGTGTCAGTTTTTCCTATTATCTTCACCTGTTTCTGAGTAACGCTTTCAGCGGAAAAGCATTCGCAAACTTTGGCATTTATACGCGTCCAATTCAATGACCTGTTTATTTTATAATTAAGTTAATTGTGACAGATTAACCGTGAACCGCTGGCCGACACTCAACCTTTCCGATTATACACTTACTAAATAATTCAACCAGCTTCGTACGAGTCCATTGATAGAGCCGTGTTCGAATAAAATATTCAATGTGACGTCACCGCACGCTTCCGCGCGTAATGGCGGAAAAACTGACTGATAAATTAATTAGTAGTAAATAGATATGGAGTTTTGGGGGACCGGGCAGCAGTCCCCTGTGACCTTGTCGGTGTACAAAAGTACTCTGTGGTGGGTTTCGTTCACCGTACTGCGGTTAACAACCCGCCTGCCGCTTATACTCGTACTCTTTCTATTGTATTAGTAGTCTTTTGACAGCTCGACGATTGATAAAGTTGGTGATGACAAAAAGTATCTCGAATGTGATACCATTCCGATTGATCCACTCGTAGAAGAAGTACCGTATATAAGATCTCAGTGAAATACCTAGCACGTAGCACTTCGTAACTGTTGTGCTATGATGCTGACAGTGAGTAAGGTCGCCAGAGCTCAGTTGTGAAGGGTATAGAGTCTTAACATAAAGGCAGCCAACACATCTGCGACCTTTGTGCGGTTGTTCATGTCCATGGCCAGCGGTGATAATATACCATCAGGGCTTGTTCGTTTGCCTCCCTATAACATGAGAATAAAAACCTGAACAATTAACGAATTGTAATTCTATTAAACGTGACATGACCGGCATATTAGTGGACAGTTAAAATATTTGATCGTTACATGTTTAACATTCTAAGACAGTTTGTACAAAGGACATGTCCATAAATGTATGGACAAAAAACCCAGAATCGACAGGAATGAAATGTATACCAATGGATTGGCATTGAAATGTAATGTAATGTTACCAAGGGGGCAACCCTGAAATCGTTATAGTATAGGAGCTAGAAGCAAAATAAAATAAGGAAAAAAAATCGTTCAAAACAATAATAAAATAAGTTTACGTCATGCTGTGACTTAATATGACATGTTTTAATGTTGTATCACTTGTGATAATTATCATAATCATCTTTCACAAGCAACAGCAACCTAATATCAATATCATATTAAATCACATCATAATAAACACTCTGTTTTTTGAATATTTTTTTCTTCTGGCCCATAGATACTTTAATTGTTACAGTAATGAGTGTACTATTATTAATTCTGTGGCTAAAGATTGCAAATATAAAAATAGTTGGTACAGTATAGGAGCATAGAGCCATGTTGTGGGTGGGAATATCGTTGTTATTATGTTGCTGTTGCTTGTGAAATGTGTTGCTAATAATCATCACAAGTAAAACAACATAAAAACAACGTCATATTAAGCCACAACATGACGTAAACTTTGTTTAGAAGGATTTTTTTCCTTATTTTATTTTGCTCCTAGCTCCTATACTATAACGATTTCAGGGTTGCCCTCTTGGTAACATTATATTATATTCCAATGTCAATCCACTGGTATGCATTTCATTCCTGTCGAATCTGGGTCATTTTTTGGACATCACCTTTCAAGCACTGGGTAGTTTTATAATGTTTTTCTGAATGTGATATCTATAAAGTATAAAGTGTTAGTAACAACATTTGGATCCTGTACGAGATACTTCATATGCATAATATATTTTAATATTTGTCGAGTTTCACTAACCCGGCTTCTTGTTAGGCGGCTATTCAACGCGTGGGGGTAAAAGTTCGGCGCGTAAAAGAATTTCTGCTGACTTAAATTGCCGAGTGAATATTTATATTTCACAGTAATGTATTTACATTTCGCTACTGCTAAGTGATGGTATTCAAATCTCATGTAAAAAGTGAGTTCTTTCTTGGATAAAACTAATTAGAGTTCCGGAGGTCAGATGGCAATGTCTCTAGTCCAGTCTCGGCAGTTTATTAACTAGGCTGGCTAAATCAGGATCATATTCTTTAAATCGTAACGTACCCTGGTTCACTTGATAATCCAATTGTGTCGGATTTTTCGAACACAGCCCGGGTTGTGATCACCAATCAGCATTTGGCAAGCGTGGTGATTGAGCCAAAACCCATCTTTGTAATGAAAACATGATGTCAAATGATCGAGGTCTTCGCCCTGCAGTGGGACAATAATAGGCTGATACTTTACATTGGATCAATACCACCTTCAATATCTACAATCATGTGAATCAAAAAACTTCGAACACAAAAAGTATCGATTGAAAAGATCCATCGATTGCTAATTAACTGCTATTGACAACCCGTTGATTATCCACCAGAGATGTTTGTTAGTGAATTACCCGCGGCAGTGATATTATAATGGCGGCTCCATTCAGAGGCACGGCGTCGTGTGCGGCGGAGCGCATCTAGGTCGGCGGGTCATGCGTGCAGGGATGGGTCGCCGGCGTTACATTATTTTTAGTCACCGACGTAAAAAGGGTGCGGTTACCGAAATCTATACGGGCTTGTAATAATTTGTCTTCCCTTAATGACGTAGAGATTTAAGCCTGGTGAGTTCGGAAAGCGGCATAACTTGGGGTTATAATACATGGTGGACATAATTTGGGGTCAGTAGCCTCGAGGGAACAAGTGGGCTGAGCTACTCTCGAGTCGGTCCCGGTCAGATGGGCCGCACGGCCAAAGACAGACGAAAAAGGAATAGATAGATCATAGAGTACCTAAAACCATTTTAGTCATATTTTTTTGTCGCAGGCTTACACACAATGTTTAAATGTCTTTAAAAGGGGGCATTTTACTTTGCTTGTACTGAGGATACCCGAGGTGTGACAAACGAATCGAATATGTATTTCAAAAACCTTTTTTATGTGGAGTAACTATTTTTTTTTAAATTTAGCTTTCTCTTTTTTTTGTGAGGGCTTACGAACAAGAAGAGTGTGCTTATTGTGGAACATTTTTCTCTGGTGTTGCCATATTAAAGGCCAAACTTCGAACCTTCATTAAAAACTATTTTTTTAATAAAACATGCGGCATCCTTACTTAGCTGTCAGCGGTTCGTTCGCGGCCGATTACTCGCGGATACGAGCGCGACCCGGCCAATGTAGCAGTTTCCACACACCCGGCTATGTACTGTACCGTACATGCTTGTGTACTGAACTGTACTGTACTGTAATGAACTGTACATTGAACACTTTGTACGTGGTAGTTGTTGGGAGTGGGAGAGACGCAATTATTAGCAGAAAGGTGACACTCGATATTTTGTATGCTATACCCGTTCTGAGGTTGTACAATATAGATTTTTTTTAACTTAGTAATAGTAGTAAAAAGCCTATTAATGTCCCACTGCAGGACAAAGACCTCCATCACTTGAAATCATATTATCGTTACAAAGATGGGTTTCGGCTTAACACGCTTGCCAAATGCGGGTTTGCTCAAAAATATCAACAAAAATTTTGCCCGACCCAGGAATCGAACCCAGGATCTCGATACCACGGCCTAGTACTTAAACCCCTAGACCATCGAGGCGTTTTAACTTAGTTACTGTATTTTTTTTTTCACAAAATATCCAATTTACTACACTTATAAACCTTTTCTTTCTCCATATGTAAGTAGAACATCGCTAAGCTGTTCTTATTTAACTTGGTAATGTTAAAAAGTAATGATCGCGTAACTTGTTCAACTGTGCGCGGCTGCACCGCGGTTTGTTTGCGATGCAGTCGCGATGCAACCGGGTCAGGCGAGACACGGGAGCGCATTACAAGCGCACCCGACTGATAGCGTTACAACTAGGCTCATATTAATAAATCGCTCTCAACTCTGAGATCGAACTTGAGATTCTTTTTGATATTAGAATAGCATCTCAGGTTTGCTCTCAACTATCATTAATTCAATAGCAAAAGATTATTATTGAAACAGCGGTTAAGGAAAGAATAGATGTAAATGCTTATATCCGGGAGAAATTTGAAAATTAATAAATCTCTCAAGTTACTGCATATCATCATCATGATCGAGTATGCAACCGGGAGAAGTGCTAGGATCAAAGTTCAAAGTCAAAGCGTACTCTAGGCTCCAAGGCAATCCTTGGAGCCTAGAGTACGCTTTGACTTTGATCCTGAATTATCAAGCCTGGTTATTACAATGGAGCGACTGTCGTCGGACCTCCGCTATCCTAACAAGGAAACCAGACCGTTTCGATCATAGTCAGGACATCTATTACCTGTTTATTTTCCTCTTTCATGAGTTGAAGAATCATTAAGTTCTAATTCTCATCCCTTGTGTTTTCCGGCCAGCCGTGCTCAACGACACGATGGAAGCGGCCGATAAATAAAATCTGATGCAGTGGAGTAGAGCGGGCTCAAAGCCGACTCTGCACTCTGCACATAGACCCTTTATTGAATGCACACAGTTTATGTACTAACCGAAGTTTTCAATTCAGGAACGCAATTACAGAACAACTGGTGTTTGCGAGTTAAACGCTCGAAGCTAAAGCTCGTTTATGAGCTGCCATTTCGTTTCATAATAACACACATAGATACATTAAAATTAAAAAAAAAATACTCAAGACTCCATCGTCAGTTTCTAACGTGCATCAAAATGTAACAGGTCATTTGTCTATACGCTTCTTACTTGGTTATCAAATAGTGGGGTGGGTATGTGTTTTTTGAGCCAGTTAACGCATCGCAATACTACATTTAAATTAAGAAAAAATAAAAGCTTGTAAAAAAAAAACTCAAGTCTGCATCGTCAGTAACGTACATCAAAATGTAACAAGTCATTTCTCTATACGCTTCTTATTTGGTTATCGAACAGTAAGGAGGGTTTGTGTCTTTAGTGGCAGGTCACACATCAGGGACCATTGTGGGGTAGTTCATGTCCATGAGCAGCGGTGATCACTTACCATCAGGTGACTCTTGCTTGTTTGCCTCCCACTTACATTAAAATAAGGGTTTCGTTTTTTGCCATTTGGCTACGGAACCCCAAAAACACATAATGACAAAAGTTATTAAAGACTAGCGGCCCGTCACGCGGTTTCACCCGCGTCCCGGGGGAACTACTTCCCGTACCGGGATAAAATATAGCCTATGTTACTCTGGGTGAATGTAGCTTTCCAACAGTGAAAGAATTTTTCAAATCTGCCAAGTAGTTTCGGAGCCTATTCAATTCATACAAACAAACAAACAAACAAAAAATCAAACCTTTCCTCTTTATAATATTAGTATAGATATTATCCTGGAAAATATGTACTTTTAGGTTCATACTTTTTCACTATCTTCGAAGAACAGGACCCGTAAAACAGTAAGGTAGCAAATTGAGTGAAACTTTCAAGTGAAGCGTTTCCTAACGAAAGTAATAAAAAAGAATATTGTGAAGCTCTGATTTTTATGATCCCGTTTCCAATAAGACGTTATTAGACACGACTGAATAAACTTCTTGTAAGTGAGATCAGTGTTAGGCGTAACCTTGAAAACTTCTCTCACAGCAAAATGAAAAATACAGTCAAATCTAATCGACTGTTTTTATGGAGCTTCAATTTGAGGAAATGGATATCACGTTCTTTTCTATTAAGGAATCTTTCTTTAAAAACTATGGCTCAAATTACACTGCGCTGTAACCGCTATCGGTCTTTTAACAATTTGGAGTAAAACTCTAACGTTATAAACTATAACGTAATACCTTGTTAGATAGTTGCCATATAAATTAATGGCAATTTCTTTATTATGGCAAGAAATATTCTATACCTGTATGAGATTTTGTTATTCCTCGACACAGTTGAAACGAAAGCCTGACTTTATGAGAGCACAACTATCCATCTTTTTACTTCTAACTATGTAGTTAACCGAAGTTTCATGTAGCTAGTTAAAAAGTATCACAACAGTAGATGGTAAATGTTGTGGTAAGTTTCCCCAGCGTTGTGTATTAAGCGCCAAAGTCACGTCCCTCACAAGCTAAGTGGCTCGCTGTTGCATTAACACACCCACTCCGACTTAATGAAGAGTTCTTAACTGCGAGATGAAAGCTGATTAATAAGGTATTTAAAATTTAATATTCGTAATACAAAAAATAATAGCATCTTAGTCGATTTCGACCACGGACTGAAAGATCTTAGGACCTACTTAGTGTAGTGGTCAAGAAGATGACTATAAGAATGAGAGGTCGCAGGTTCGATCCCCGCACAGGACCAAGCATTTATGTGCATAAACATGTCTGTTTATCTAGTTCTGGGTATTGCTGTTTTTTATATCTGTAACACAAGTGCTCAAGTTACTTAACACGCATTTAAACCAATGAATGTGACGTTACAAGATTATTATTTATTACTAGCGGACCGCCCGCGACTCCGTCCGCGTGGATTTCTTTTTTCGAAATAAAAAGTAGCCTATGTTCTGTCTCAGGGTCTAAAGATTGTCTGTACCAAATTTCATCAAAATCGGTTGCGAGGTTTAAGCGGGAAAGCGTAACAGACAGACAGACAGACAGAGTTACTTTCGCATTTATAATATTACTAGCGGCCGCCCGCGACTCCGTCCGCGTGGATTCCTTTTTTTCGAAATAAAATATAGCCTATGTTCTGTCTCAGGGTCTAAAGATTGTCTGTACCAAATTTCATCAAAATCAGTTGCGAGGTTTAAGCGGGAAAGCGTAACAGACAGACAGACAGACAGACAGAGTTACTTTCGCATTTATAATATTAGTTGGAAGTTGGGATTTCTATAAGAAAACATACATAAGAACAAAACTATATAAGTTGACAGAACTAAACACGATATTAGATCCGTTTTGTACCATTAACAAAAATTACAAGCAACAAGTATTAAAATGCAACGCGAAGGTCTAAAATAAGCGACTTCCTTTTTATAATTATGAAGTGATGTATCAATTTGGTTTACACGGTATTAGGGTTTAAAAGGTTTTCAGTTTTAATTGAAAATGGACAAGTATACCTTTCGCGTTCCCTCATGTGTAAACTGCGATATGACGAAATGTCGTAATGTAATTAACGTGACTGTAATCAATTACTCAGTAGTTTATTCAACGGTTCCAATTCCAATTCCACCCACAGATATATTAAAGCATCCATAATGAAATGACTTTTTATTTCCCAACTAGCGGCCCGTCACGCGGTTTCACCCGCGTCCCGGGGGAACTACTTCCCGTACCGGGATAAAATATAGCCTATGTTACTCTGGGTGAATGTAGCTTTCCAACAGTGAAAGAATTTTTCAAATCTGCCAAGTAGTTTCGGAGCCTATTCTATTCATACAAACAAACAAAAAATCAAACCTTTCCTCTTTATAATATTAGTATAGACTAGCCTTCCGCCAACGTCTTTGCCTGCGTGGTTACCTCGGCGTAGAAAAATAAAATTTCAGCGTTTAAATATTCTGCGGAGGTTCTAAGTATATGTAGGATTAGAAGGTTCTTAGTATCGGAGTCTATTCATATCAACCCAACAAATCTTATCCTTCCTCTGCTAATACAAAAAATGCACTATTACTCAGGATTTTCTTTAATTTTTCTACCCATTTTACATTACCAATACATGTGCTGATACAGATATTCTACAATAATAGTTTAGTCTGAGATTAATATAAAACCCTCCCGTCCGTTTTTCTGCCACGGCGGCCGATCTTACGATCAGCAAGATACGCAGGGTAAAGGTACATATATTGTGCACAAGCACAGGTGCACTCCTTATTCCCTCAATCTCATATTTCAGTGGGACAGCAACCTCAGATTATTATATTGAAAAAAGTTAAAAAAATACCTACTGACTAGAATTAGGTAATGTTATGGTGTACTCGTTCCTTTAAAAACTCATTATAATGAAACTTAAGCTTTTTCGCAATAATTTCAATAACACTAGTTCGAGTCTTACTTCAACGGGCCATAGAAACGCAAACATTATCGGAAAATAATATAAACGCGTTTACTTTTCCCTGAAAACATTCTTTAGTTGTGAAGCGAGGCGGATTTACAATTTATTTACGTACAGTCACAATTGAGCCTTTGTTGCCGACAGAAGGAAAAGGTCTTGAATAATGGAGGTGAGAGTGATTGGATCTCAGGTTAATGCTGTGATTGTTTCATTTAAATGTACCACTCGCACGTTGAAAATAAAACAAAATTAACGTACTTCGTACAAATCGCATGGAAACGTTTTGTATAGGTATGACTAGCGACAGCCCGCGACTTGGTCCCCGTGGATTTCGATTTGCGCACACATGTGTTAAATTTTAGCTTTAAGCCTTCCTCGACAAATAGACAATCCTACACAAAAAGATTAGTTCAATTCGAACCAGTAGTTACTGAGATTAGCGCATTCAAACAAACATACAAACAAACAGTTCATATTTATTATAATAAAATAAAATAAAATAAAAATAATAAATATCTCTGGACATTATTCACACAGCGCCAACTAGCCCCAATCTAAGCAATAGGGAGTATGGATTATTTGTTAGAAATACTCGTGCCTGAAAATCGTGCAGTGCTCCACCTCCTATTTCGAGCATGGTGTCAAGTTTACTATAAGAGTAAGAGAATAGAGAGTACGTATAATTGTAGGAACTCTTTTGAACGTCTTAATACCTTTTAGTATGGAATTGACACTTCGTAATTTTATAAACGCAAGTTGGCAGAAAAACTTAATGCTTCGAATTCCATTTACTACACATCTAGCAATCTTTTTAACTCCCCACACATAGCCTACTTAATACATTCAATATAGTTACTTCAAGGGATAAGGGTAGAAGGGTTATTGACTCCCCTCATCGTTCGCCATTGCCAGTCACCTCGCCATTGTTGCACTAACTAACGAAGCCGTTATCTATTCACTTGATTGTCCCGGGAATCGAATCCCCGACGTATTGATTGGCCGGCTCGGGGACCCATTGTGCATTATAATTGAATGGTTTAGACTCGCGGCGGCAGACAACTCTTTGAGAGACTAAAGGGTAAAACCTAAAATAACTATGATCTAAGATTTAAACTTACGCGTTTTATTATATTAAAACAGTTTTATTAGCAGTAAATCGTATGCATGTACTGTCCTCCTCCTTGAATCATCACTACCCTCAGTAATGAGGAGTATGAATTCCTCATTACTGAGGGTCGTGATCATTGTATGACAACAACTCTCTTGGCGATTTTAATGGAATGGTTTGCCGTTGCCTTTACCATTTCACACACTTTCTCATAGTGTGCAGGTTTCCTCACGATGTTTTCCTTCACCGTACACCTGGTATGAAATTACGTACATAGATTTTTGATAATCCAGAGGTCTGACCTGTCTCACTAGACTACCGAGCTGTGAGACATGTAATGTACTGGGTAATCAAATATCGCGTTAATTCCCGTTAACTAATATTAGTGCAAATATGATCAGTATGTAAACTATTTTTTGTATTTTTGCAGTGGATTTACTTCACTGTAATAAATAGTCGCTTCTCGATGTGTTTATGTATGCCTTAACTACAAAACAGAGTTTGATGAAGCTTTTTCAGTAGATAGAATGATTCAAGAGAAAGGTTTATTTGTATTGTACGCGCACAATATAGCAGAGGGAATCAGCATGGCACCGGAGTCAAACCGTGGCGTGGCGTTAGTAAATTCAGACAAGTATATTGTTCCATAGGCACATGTAATTTAATATTGTGCCACGTAGTGCTGGACTAGAATATCACTGTCACATTTTCATGGCAAAGAAAAGTGATTGCCGTAAAACTAAACTATTGCTTACCATCAGGACGACTCGCTAGCTCGTTCGCCGCCTATGCCATAAAAAAGGGATGTTTCGAGGAGATCATTTCCCTGTGTTTTATCGGTCACCATAGTGACACGCGTACACGGGCCACATGCCACAGGCTGATAATGATGATGATGATGATTTTTTAAATGTACAGTGAGGCAAACGAACGAGAAGGTCAACTGATGGTAAGTGATCACCGCTGCCCATGAACACCAACAACCGCACAAGGGTCGCAGATGCGTTGTCTGCCTCTAAGATACCCCACCCAACTGAGCTCTGGCGACCTTACTCACCAGCAGAAACAATTGAATTGTTAAGAACAATAAAATATTCAACTAATGCCATAAGTAGAAGTTCTTGATGTCTTCACTATATCCGACTGAGCTACACAGCTTCACTGCTGCATCGAACTGAGCAAAACGATTTAGTCTAGTCGTTTTAATGCGGTTAAGCTTTTAGTTTTATTGGCCGACTACGCGAACGATAGGACGGGTAATGAATTTAACGGGCTATGTGCTACATAGTATAAATACGCGTACCCGAGCTATCTCGCGGACGTAGCTGCCAACACACGCATTCATCGATAAATAATTCAATCGATTGCGTTGGGTAACGGCATAACATTCGAATGAACTTCGTCTGGGGAAATACCTCCACCTAACAAAAACAGAGAGTGAAATCGTCACCCTGTTTAAATACTCTTTGATACACTTTTTACTCATTAACTATAAGGTTACCAGCAAATGTTATTTTAGAGCAGGAGAACCAAATATGTATAAAGATGTTGTTGTACTCGAGTCTCGTATTCTCTACCAAAACGACGGCATTTAATAACCCAACTGATTTAATAATCTACTTTACTACAACACTAGTAGCCCATAATATGCCCAATATCTTTGTAACTATCTCAATCGAGTATATTGAGATACCTTTCCTAATGCAGACTTGAACCGCGCTAAAAATGAAAAAGTTCTGGTCTTCTTTGAAGTATCTGCCAACGCGCGCTGGCGCACACTTCAAAGAGTTCAAAAGCCTACAGCGCTGTTGGTGCAGAAATTCCGATAACTGCGGTTACTGTTAGTTTTATCTGTTAATAGAATACGAAACATGCTTGAGACTACATATGCTAATGGTTTACTTAGCCAGAAATACATAAAAAAAAGCAATAACCACATAACTGATGTGTTTTATTATTTCAGCAGAGCAGCAGAAGCAGAGTTGTAATTAATTCATCCCAATCTATTAAGGATTTATTAACCTTATTTTAGCGTATGGCTTAGAGTATGGCATTTAACGAAGAGGTTTATTCCAGAAACTTTTCATCAAAGGATGCTTTCGAAGCTGTTAAGTCAAAAAGACATTTTACCTTATATAAAATTATGTCTCGGGGATTTTGTTGGTGGGAAACAACCCAACGAAAAAGGTATATAATAAAAGGCTGAAACGAAAGGCAAGATTCCTTTAATATCGAAGCTTCCGGCGACTGGACATGTTTAAACCGTATTTTTACTCAAGAAAAATGCCTCATTTGAAGGGACCGTGTTTTTGAAGTTCTGCATTCAATTTGTGACTGATTATTTGACTAACGACTTTGGTTTGTGGTCCGAATAATTCGTATACAGGCGATCACTATTCATAGTAATACTGACATTGTAATACTAATATTATAAATGCGGAAGTAACGCTGTCTCTCCGACCTCTCAACCGGTTCGGATAAAATTTCTGACACAGACAATCTTTAGACCCTGAGAAAGAACATAGACCTTGTATTGCGAAAGAAAGGGTTCTGAAATCCACACGGACGAAGTCAAGGGTGGGCGCTAGTGAGACATAAACAAAATTGTTGATATTTTTCTCCTTTCTTTATCGTGGGGGAAGTGCTGAAGGCCAATGGTGCAATGGGCATACCCTATATAACCCCAGTGACGCTCCATCATCGTCCATAATAGGACGGAAAACATAAACAAAAGAAGCACTAAAAAGTTCCGTTACTTGACTCTTTAAAAGTAAAACAATCAAAGGGAAAGAAAAGAAAATTGAGGAAAAAAAACTAGTTCTGTTTTGTCTTCCTTCTTAGTAGTTCTTAGTAATTATATTTCGAAGGGCCAGTTTTAATGTTCATCTAAAATGTACGGAGGGGAAACCCGAGAAGAATTCGCGGTAAGTGATTAAATATTTTCATGTTTATTGACCGTCGGCTTACAGCTTTTTAACACTTAAAGTAGGACGTTTAAAGGCGTAAAATGAGATATGGTAAGTAAGGTAGATAGATGGGTAAGTTTACCGTCACATTTTAATCCCATGTAAAGTTCTAGATACAGCAATTATGATGTTGGTACAAATTCCAAGTTGAAATGAACATTTATGTTGAGTTGATGCTAAGTTATTCTGTTCTTCAACTCAATTATTTCCTGAGTCGGGAAGACGGCGTTATGACTATGTATAATCTACATATGTGTACTTATGTACGTATAAGATGGAAAGTCGTTTCAGCGGTTAGTCCTGCGCTGAAAGTCAAACAATATGAGATTTTTATTTTAAGCCAAATTAAGGAAACACTGTAATAGCATGTTTTTTCTTCTCTTAAAATATGCACTTCTTGTGCCGGTATTTAATGAACTTTGACTATTCAATGATGATAGTAAAAGAAATATTCGAACTTTACATTCACATCTTGACATAAAACAGGTAAACTAAAGTGACACATGTTTATTTACTTTGATTTTATTACTGTAATAATTTACTGTTATATTAAAACTAAACTTGCAAGGGCCCTCTAGTACCACTATCTTAGTCAATAAACTCTCTACGACAAGAAATCGCACAACCCCACGACATTACCTAAAACTTTATGCCCTCATCAACCTGTTGCAGTCCAGATAAGGGCTCCACTCCGATGGTGACATCAGTGTAGTAAACGATAAGACATGGGGGAACACTGATACCCATCCCCCGCTAAGTCCTTAGTCGCTTCTTACGACATCCACGAGAATAGATTAGAACTATTCTAGGCCGGTTCGATAACATCATTATCAACCATCATCCTAGCGCTTATCCCGGATGCTTATACCAATGATACATCCGACACTAACTCTACTAAATCACTGTCGAATTCTCTATTGTAAATGATTTAAGAGTTTCCAACAGAAAAAACAGTGAATTCTCACATGTGTGTAATTTCGGGGAGATGTCTGAATGATTTCCAAGACACGTCAGGTATTCGCCGGAAACATTGCATCAGCCGACCCGCGTCGTAAGGAAACAGGAATGCATCACATCCGTGCTTCTACCTATACGTGTAAAAATAAATACAGGACATTGTATATTACTATGATCTCAATTTAAAACGTCAAAATGCTGGTATTAAAACCTCACTAAAAGTCCCTAGATGGTAAAGATAATGGAGTTGTTTGCTGTGGCTGTATCCATTTCACACACTAAGGCTCGTATTAATAAATCGCACTCAACTCTGAGCTTGATCTTGAGTGCGAACTAGATACGTCACTCTCATACAAAACACCTCAAGTTCGAGCTCAGGATCGAGCTCAGTGTTGAGAGCGATTTATTAATACGAGCCTTACTCATAATGTGCAGGGATGCCATGTCTTCCTTCCTACACTGTGTACAAGCGTCTGACACCATCATATAAATGCGTTTAAGATATGAGTACCAACAGTGAAACTATACATACCTATGTGTACCTAAATAACAAACATCTAGACCAAACAAATAGACATGGTCGTTCGTTCATGCACACAGATGTTTGCCCTGTGCGGGGATCGAACGTGCACCACCTAATCATCGTAGAAAGCGGCCGCTATAGCATATTCGCTATACGTTGCATAAGAAACAATTTATTGAAAATGGAATCTTTTTCTTCGTCCTAGCGTTTTCCCAGTCTAGTGCCGGGGTTCTTAAAAAATAATTTTCAACCCATTTCAATACAATGTCGCTGTTTTGACAATCAATCTTGATATCCGAAAGCTCGTTATAAGTTTAAATCAAATTTATTATCCCATTCTTCATTTGATACAATAAAATAACAGATTTTCAATGTCTGTATTATACTAGCGAACAAGCGAGTTTGATTTCAATTCGGCTTTAGCTCGTTAACAATTGAGAACTTTGTGAGGGCGATAATAAATTGAATATCTATGCGACCGCTCTGGGGCGCTCCTCATTGCACCGGGCAATCTCTCATGGCTCCATTCTACCCTTACGATTCGCCAGAGAAATAATACGCAGTGTTTTCCTAATAACATTAATGTCTGTGTAATTGAACTTTACGCTTGAATCAGTAGTGATTATGCATGTAAACCTATTTTCATTTCACTGAAAGTGCAACTAAACTAAAAAATTTCAGTACTCATTCATCTACTTTTGATTAACATTTCTTGCCATTTGATTATACATATATTGTATTTGTACTCATTCAATCAAGTTATAAAGTATGTAGGTAATGTATTTAAACCTGTATTATTTTTATAAAAACCCGAAACCAAAACGACATTTGGTTAAATATAAAAAAAATATTTGGTGGTGGACGAGTTCAATTTGACTAATGAAACACAGTCTGACGGTATTTTTTATAACAACAGATAAGACAATCAAAGGAAAATAAACCTTATGGTGCGTTAGCGCCCTTGTGGAAATACGTTATTAGGACAGGGCTGGTTGTTTTCCTTTCAGAGCTACGTGGTCTTTGTTCGCAGATAAATGATATTAATCTTAATTGTCGAGCCGTGTATTGCTGACTCAGCTCACAGGAGAGAATTTGTGATAAAAGGAACATCAATCATATTTTTGATCATTATATTTAAGGTATGATTTCTCGAACTTTTGACGTGAAAAATATTAGGTAAAAATTGCTAATTAAACAGAGATGTCAATACTCACATAGGGTTGACTGTAGGCTCAATAAAATCAATTAGATAAAACTTTTTCACGCACACCACACAAACGACACACAACAATGAATTTTTACAATCTATCACTAGTCGATTAGGTCCCCGCGAAGGTCCGCGGCATGGTGGGCCTCACTCGTCACTACATCGCGAGGGCGCGTTTGCCGCCATCTCTCCGGGTCGAAAATTACCGTTTGAATTTGGAACACGCCTTGATTTTCTTTTTTTGTTGTATTTTTCGGGGAGCAGAGGTTTTGTCTCGCGGAGAATGGGCGTCTGGAGGAGCGGGCGGCGCGCGCAGCTTGCGCCGACTTCGGCCCGATGCGCACGGCGGCTGACTTCACGCTCCTCGACTGACCTAATTTTAGTGATGAATTATTTTGAAAATGGCAACGCACTTGCACGCACCGCGGTTGTTATTATTAGCGCGGGGGCAGGTGGAAATGCAGCTGGAGTTCTTTAAACTCTCAGCAGGGAATGGACGGAGCGGAATGTTTGTCTTTCCGCGCGTTTGGCATCTCGAACAGTCGAGAGAGCGACGGATGGATCGTCAGATTACTTTACACTCGGATGCACTTGCCGTCAAGTTTTAGCGATAAACGAGTATTTATTTTATTTTATTTATTTATTTTATTTAAGCCTTTCTTACATCCAAGACAAATATTACAAGAGTTTAAAAAAGTAAATTTATATATTATATATTATTTTTGAAAAGATTACACCTGTCCTGGCCCCTTTCGGGTATAGGCCTCCTCCAACTGCCTCCATTTCTTTCTGTCTTTTGCTATGTTTATCCAACGTTTTCCTGCTATCTTTATTATATCGTCCTTCCATCTAGTCTTTGGTCTTCCCCTTGCTCTCTTCTTTTCAGGTCCAGTCCAATTTGTAACGCGTTTGGACCATCTCCCGTCGGAAGAGCGGGCAATATGTCCTGCCCATCTCCGCTTGAGACGCTTAGCATAGTTTACTGCATCTATTACCTTTGTTTTCTCTCTAATTTTACAGCTATTTTGTTTATCTATGAGCTTGATTCCTAGGATACTCCTTTCCATACTCCTCTGACACGCACGAATTTTTGTCATGGTATTGTTATTGACAATCCAGGTTTGAGCACCGTACGTCAGGCAGGGCAGTAGACTTGAATCCATCACTTTTTTCTTTAGTGTATTTGCTAATTTTGATTTTAATATTTCTTTATAGCTCCAGTACTTTCTCCAGGTCATTTTTATTCGCCTCTCTAGTTCATCCATATGTCTCGTGTCTTTAAACGATATTTGTTTTCCGAGGTAAATATAGCTCTCTACGTACTCAATTGGTGTTTGATTTATTATAATGGGGGTTTCAGGTCCGTTCGTGGATACTTTTGTTTTTGAGGTGTTTAGTTTCAGGCCAGTATTTTCACTAACAAGGTTAAGTTCAGTTAGCATTTCCTGTAGCTGTTTTGCTGTTCTAGCGAACAAGACTATATCGTCCGCGAACCTAAGGTTGCTAAGGTACTTCCCATCTATAATTATTCCTTTTTTGGCCCAATCAAGGTCTTTCATAATATTTTGCAGAACAGCTATAAAGATCCTTGGTGATAGTGGGTCTCCTTGTTTCACCCCTCTACGTATATTAAATTCAGGGCCTAGTCTGTCTAGCTTCACACGACTGGTGCTTTTTCTGTAGATATCTTTGATGATGTTGATATATGTGTTTGGGACATTCTGGTGTTCTAGAGCGTCCCAAATACTTTTATGCGAAATAGAGTCGAACGCCTTCGCATAATCAACGTATGCAAGGAAGAGATGACTTTTAAACTCTACGTGTTTTTCTATTATTTGCTCTAGGGTATGTATGTGGTCAATTGTGGAGTATCCACGGCGAAAGGCAGTATTTACTGAACAATATTCAAGAATTTAAATCAAGAACCATGGTAGTAACGAATTAGATGTACATGGTACATGATATGATGAAAAAGAACATTAACAAGAACATTTGTCATTAACTGATTAATCACTTTTATAGATTCAACTAAAGTTGCATATATATAGTATGTACTTTAATTAATTGTCAATGTTGTTTGGTACATTAGTTGGATTGGTATACACCAGGTTGAGTGAGCTCGTTTGTTCGTGGGTTTGATTCGCGTAGAACAAAAAGTTTGGAATATTTTGAAAGAGTCTGTTGTCGCTATTATGAAAAAGCATTCAGAATGTCTTTGACCTTTAAAAATAAGCTAACCAGCATAGCAACTGACCCTTTGCGTTTAAAAAGTAGCTTCCGATTCTTCGCTTCGGCTTTGTTCCTTGTAAAGCGATTCAAAAGGCATCAGCAGCCCTAATTAGGGTCAAGCTCCAATTTTGGAATAAAGAACGAAAACCGTTCTGTTTACTCGAGCGCCTGACAAAGAAGTTTAGTGAAAACATTCAGCTTTGTTTCCTCGCGGCGTAATCTGGGCCGCACTCGATCCGCTCGGCAAATACCTACTCTATTGACTTGCAGCGGATGGGGGATTGTTTACAGACTTGTTTGCACTCGAATCATAAAAATATACAGCCGCACGGTTAATCGTGGGGTGGTATTGAGGTCTGAAAGTTGCAAAATAAGTTAGTTTCAGACTCGTTAGTATTTAAAGAAATAACTATAATCATTTCTATTATGGATGTTTAAATCAAAGACAAAAAATAAATATCACACAGCGTTATCTAGCTCCAAACTGTGCAAAGCTAGGTTCACTTGTACTCGTAGATAGACAATAGATATGCACACGTTTTTTTTTTCAAAATTATTGAAAATGGAAAATGGGTAATTCAGAACATTAATATTCCCTCTTATTTTTGAATCCTCTACCAAAAAAATATAGAGTTTATTAAGGAGTTAAAAAACACTATCGTCTGTTTTTAGATGATATGTTTCAGAAAGTATTTCAAAAAAAGCGTATAGGAGTTATCCCAGTATGAGATTAATTATTTTCTGTTGTCATAACAATTATTTCATCACCACCCTTTACTGTAATACTCGTAACAAGATTACGCACCCAATGTAACCCTCGTAGCGGCGTGCTACGGCCTAGCGGGTCGTAGTCGTAACGCGTCTACGAGACCCCGGGGGCCGCTCCCGGCCGGTGAATATTTCAGAGCATTAGCTGCGTCAAGGCCGTGGGTCTTACGTGACTGAGACGTACTCTTCATTTGGGGAACAATGGAATTAGTTGTATGTATGTATAATTAAACTGTTGATTCTGATGTGTGTAAAACAAATGTTTAGCTATAGTAGCTGCAAGTATGTACTTGTATCACGGAGTCGAATCAACGTATGCGATGTTTTGAGATATTTATGTATTTAGTTGTAAAACTTCTATGGTTATGGTATAGGAAATGGTGGTCTCCAGGGTTCAATTGGGGAGGGCATGGGGTTTTAAAGGCAGGTAATGCATCAGCTACGTTTGTGAGGTTGTTTATATTCATTGGCAGCGGTGATCACTTGCCATCAGGTAAATCTGGCTCTTTCGCCTCATGAGTTCAATATAAGATAAAGCTGTCTACTGCTGAAATACTGCGGCCGTTTCAAATGTAAGCCATTTTGCTCGATCTTCGGCCATATAATTGAAGTTAGTGTAAGTCCATGATATTTATTTTATGTGAACTACATTGTTAAATTTGTTTAACAATTATATTTTGTAGCCCATTTTATTTATGTATTGCCAAACGATAACACAGAAATGGTTGACCCATATATTAATTTTGCCTACACATAAGAACTATAACACATTGTTTGTCTTATTTCAAAGTAAACACGAGTCATTTCCGCAGGACAACTACGGCGTAGCACCGTAGCGCCGTAGCAGTGCTACGAGACCCTTGGGAGTGAATATTTCATGCTGGCACGCAATGACACTCTTCATTAGAATGGTGTTATTGAATAAAAAAGTGTTATTGTAGAAATAATGTACTTCTTTACATAATTATAGGTCATAGTAAATAATGTTCAAAACAAAACAATTTTAAAATCCTATATTATTTCCCTAAACTCGTAAAACAACCTCGTCGGAATGGCCTAGAACCTTTTTGTTGTGTCTGTTATTGACGGGAAGGCAATTTGAAAACAAAGAATGAGAAAGTAGAGTGACACTTTTTCACTGACATGATCACGAACTTAAATTCACTCAAATCAAATCAAAAAGTTCTTCAATTATGTACATCTGCTTCAAAGATGCACTCATATGTAATAACATAAATGTATTTAGTTTGTGCATTGGTCGTCGTACTTGCACCCCCTTTAGTACTTGCAAACTAGCTTTTTAGAATTCCGTTACATTGCAAACAATATTTTTGTTTTCCCTCGGGAATATTTTCGGGATAAAAAGTTTTCTATCATTTAATCCGGACTTCCAACTTTACTTTTGCAAAATTTCAAATTAATCGGTTCAGTAGTTACGGTGTGAAATCGGAACAAACAAACAAACTCACGTTCCGATTTATAACATTAGTAAGGGAGTAAGGATAGCAAGGATAAGGATGTCGGCCGCCCGCAACATTATTATTATAACGCGTATGTATTCTTCTCTCTCTCTCTCTCTCTTTGAGATCAGGGAACAGGTCTTTGAAGCATGCGCAGCTCTGAATGAAATGGGTACATCTGCCGGAATCCATCTCTGACTAAATATTATTATAGTAAAACAAACCACTACTCCCTATTTTACACAACATATCAACAGCCCATCTCATTTCTTTGTTCCATACGTTTCAAAATCACAACAGACACGTCTTCATTGTAAGGTGGAGCAGGGGACAGCTATCTGTCTGCTGAGCGTCGAGTGCCGAGCTATTGTGCGGCGACGTACGTTACCGCCGCGATGGGCTGACGTTATCATTCGCTTGTGTACTATGGAGCAGGAGCAGACCTCGCTGTTACAGTACGATTCATGTAGGATGACCAAACATGGCGGCCATTTACTTATAAAGTTATAGTTTTCCGCCTGCGGCTTTGTCCGCGTGGAATTCGGTTATATTGCGGTATATTATTGTATTTTGGCCCTCGGGGTTATTATTACTTGTTGCTTGATACTTATTGTACTCTTTCGAGAATACGGGTCCACAAGGAAGGAAGGAATGAAGTCTTTGAAGCATGCATGGGGCCAAACCCAAAAGCACTGAGGCTTTTTTGTAGCATTTGATCTAAATGAGATAATTGTACATCTGCTGGGTTCTATTATTATTATAGTAAAACAAACAACTACTCCCCATTTTACACAACATATCAAGAGCCCATCTCATTTCTTTGTTCCGTACGTTTCAAAATCACAACAGCCACGACTTCATTGTAAGTTGGTGGAGCAGGGGACAGCTATCTGTCTGCTGAGCGTCGAGCGCCGAGCTATTGTGTAGCGACGTACGTTACCGCCGCGATGGGCTGACGTTATCATTCGCTTGTGTACTATGGAGCAGGAGCAGACCTCGCTGTTACAGTACGGTTCATTTAGGATGGCCAAAAATGGCTGCTATTTACTTTGAAAGTTCTACCTTTCCGCCCGCGGCTTTGTCCACTTGGAACTAGTTATATTGCGGTATATTATTATGTTATGGCCCTCGGGATTATCATTACTTGTTGCTTGATACTTATTGTACTCTTTTGAGATTACGGGTGCACAAGGAAGGAAGGAATGAAGTATTTGAAGCATGGATGGGGCCAAAGCCAACAGCACTGAGGCTTTTTTGTAGCATTTGATCTGAATGAGACATGTAAATCTGCCTGGTTCTATCATTATAGTAAAACAAACAACTACTCCCTATTTTACACAACACATCAACAGCCCATCTCATTTCTTTGTTCCACACGTTTCAAAATCACAACAGACACGTCTTCATTGTAAGTTGTTGGAGCAGGGGACAGCTATCTGTCTGCTGAGCGCCGAGCGACGAGCTTTTGTGCAGCGACGTACGTTACCGCCGCGATGGGCTGACGTTATCATTCGCTTGTGTACTTGTAGTAGGAGCAGACCTCGCTGTTACAGTACGATTCATGTAGGATGACCAAACATGGCGGCCATTTACTTATAATGTTCTAGCTTTCCGCCCGCGGCTTTGTCCGCGTGGAATTCGGTTATATTGCGGTATATTTTTGTATTTTAGCCCTCGGGGTTATTTTTACTTGTTGCTTGATACTTATTGTACTCTTTCAATGTATAAACAGCCCATCTCATTTCTTTATTCCATACGTTTCAAAATCACAACAGACACGTCTACATTGTAAGTTGGTGGAGCAGGGGACAGCTATCTGTCTGCTGAGCGCCGAGCGGCGAGCTATTGTGCGGCGACGTACGTTACCGCCGCGATGGGCTGACGTTATCATTCGCTTGTGTACTATGGAGCAGGAGCAGGCCTCGCCTGTTACAGTAAGATTCATGTAGGATGACCAAAAATAGCGCTAATTAACTTGTAAAGTTTCTGCCCACGGCTTTGTCCGCGTGGAATTTGTTATATTGCTGTATATTATTGTGTTTTGGCCCTCGGGATTATTATTACTTGTTGCTTGATACTTGTTGTACTCTTTCGAGATTACGGGTTCACAAGGAAGGAAGGAATGAAGTCTTTGAAGCATGCATGGGGCCAAACCCAAAAGCACTGAGGCTTTTTTGTAGCATTTGATCTAAATGAGATATGTACATCTGCCGTGTTCTATTATTATAGTAAAACAAACAACTACTCCCTATTTAACACAACATATCAACAGCCCATCTCATTTCTTTGTTCCATACGTTTCAAAATCACAACAGACACGACTTCATTGTGACTTGGTAGAGCAGGGGACAGCTATCTGTCTGCTGAGCGTCGAGCGACGAGCTATTGTGCGGCGACGTACGTTACTGCCGCGATGGGCTGACGTTATCATTGGCTTGTGTACTATGGAGCAGGTGCAGACCTCGCTGTTACAGTACGATTCATGTAGGATGACCAAAAACAGTGGCCGTTTACTTATAAAATATTAACCTATTACTATATACTACTAATATTGACGAGCCCGTTGGTCTAGTTGTCAGGGATCCTGACTACAAAACCAAGGGCCGCGGGTTCTACTCCCGCTATGGGCAAATGTTTGTGTGATGAACATCGACATTTGTACTCAAATTATGGATTAATATAAAAGTATTGAAGTATTTCTATCCGTTCCCCAGCTTCCAAAGTAGGGACCAAATCGGAATCGGACCAAAAAATATCTTCCGCTCATTGGTCAAATTAAATGAATCTTAGTATATCGAGGCATACCGTGAGAGATAATGTTTTCTACTGATATGATTGCTTGTGCAAAATAGAATAAGGGTGCGTTGTCCTTAACAATGAAATACCACACACCGTGATATCACTACGAGGAAAGACCCTGTTTATGTGCAAACTGATAATGTAAATAGTTATAAGGCAGTAACAGTCTTGTTCCTAACTGGAAGGATCTGATCATAATGTAAACTGGAGTAAATGACTTATTGTTTTATCCAACCTAATATGAAATCAGATCGAGTAATCACGTCATTAAATGTCACATGCAAAAGCCCTGAAATACGTCAAGAAATTAAATAAATATAGGGTACACAGTCGGTTGCATGTTAACTTTTTTAAAGTTAAAAACCTCTTAATTTCAAAGCAGGTATTCAGGATAGATATCGTTTCACACAACTGGGACAGAGGCGGAATACAATTTAAAAAAAACCTTGTTTCGCGTCCAACAAATGCGGGTCGCAAACAAACAGGCCAAGTTAAATGAAAGCTTTGTAAAACTTCGTCCCATCCCCGCTATCGCTCGAAACTCGCGACTCGTCATTGAATAATATAACAGTTTTGTATGTGATTGTGGGCAGGGGCATCCTTCCCCCTACGTGGAGTTGAGGGGGGAGGGGGCAACTAAACTCGATAGTAATTAATATGGACGGAGCATTAGTGAAGAGATAATTCTGTGGAAGCGGACATTATATCCAATTATGTGTTGGGAAGTTGCGGCATGATGTTTTGTGGGACAAGTTTTTACCCTAGTAACAGTGATGCTATTTATATGGCATAAGGCAAAAATTGTGCTATATTATCTACTTCAAAATTGGGAAAAGGAATTTGTTCGGACGATTGCTTTCTTTGTAACTGGTGAATCAAATAAATGAAAAGAGTATTTTATTTCTAACTGATGAATCAAATTACTAAAAAATTGGCCAAGTGCGAGTGGGACTCCCGCACTGAGGGTTCCGTACAAATTCTATTTTTGACGTTTTAAAAAAAACTACTGAATAGATTTCGTTCGAACCAATTTTCGTTGGTAGTTTTTATGGTAATGTACATTATATAATCATTTCAGTTTTATCATCCTCTTATTTGAGAAGTTAGAGGGGGGGGGGACACACTTTTTTCCACTTTGGAAGGGTCTGTCACGCAAAGTATTCACTTTAGAAAAAAGTGATATTAGAAACCTTAATATAATATTTTAAGACCTATCCATAGATACCCCACACGTATATGTTCAATGAAAAAAAATATTTCAAGTTTCAGTTCCGACTATGGGGACCCCCCACTATTTTTATTTTTTTTCTATATTCGTGTGAAAACCTTGTTGCGGTTCACAGAATACATCTACTCACCAAGTTTCAACAGTAAAGTACTTATAGTTTCTGAATAAAGTGGCTGTGACAGACTGGCGGACAGACAGACAGACAGACAGACAGACAGACAGACAGACATGACGAATCTATAAGGGTTCCGTTTTTTTGCCATTTTGGCTACGGAACCCTAAAAAGAACATAATGAAACATTCCTCAATGAGACAGTAAAAGCTCATACTGATTTATGAGTTATGCTTTTCGCCCCACCGACACGGCTTGCAACAATCATTCAATAGGTAAGAACGCAGGCGCCTACCCTTTCATGAAGAGAAAAAAATAAATCTTTAGTGTATAATATAACAACAACCTCTTAACTAGACAAAATTTTATTTAAGATTCAACGTTTCCTTGTATGCGGCGGACTATCCATAATAATCTGTTTTCACAATCCACCATCTACTAATATTAAAAATGTGAAAGCTTGTTTGTTTGGATGATTGTCCGCCAATTACGCTGAAACCATTTCACGGATTTTGATAAAATTTGGTGTACATGGCAGGGTACGGTTAGGTGGTACAATACTTTTTGTCTCGATTTAATGTTCCTATGGAATAAACAGGAATCTCAATAACGCGGGCAAAGCCGCGTAAAAACTAGAAATTTATTAAACCATGTAAGTCCCTTAGAACTTGCTTTCTAACTGAGACTGCAAAAAAATTGGCCAAGTGCGAGTCGGACTCCCACACTGAGGGTTCCGTACAAATTCTATTTTTGACGTATTAAAAAAACTACTTAATAGATTTCGTTCGAACCAATTTTCATTGGTAGTTTTTATGGTAATGTACATTATATAATTATTTCAGTTTTATCATCTTCTTATTTCAGAAGTTAGAGGGGGGGATATTTAGACCCCACTTTCTTTATTTTTTTTCTATTTTCGTGTGAAAACCTTGTTGCGGTTCACAGAATTCATCCACTTACTAAGTTTCAACAGTATAGTACTTATAGTTTCGGAAAAAAGTGGCTGTGACAGACTGGCGGACAGACAGACAGACAGACAGACATGACGAATCTATAAGGGTTCCGTTTTTTTGCCATTTTGGCTACGGAACCCTAAAAAGAGAGGTGACAGTACGTATGTCACTTTTTAACCATATTTCACGCGCTGTCAAGTTGTCAGTTCACATCAACACCTCTAATTACGACTCAGATCCCACGGCTCATCACTATTAGCTTCTATTTATATTTCCTACATCTCTCGCGTACACTTCCTCAACACGTAACAGATAAATCCTATTTCAAATGAATAAGGTTGGAAATGCGATACCAACTTAGTTATAGTAATAAAGTTTAAAATAGATACCTATTTCTTTTTAAAATCTTAATAAATTTAAATGTTTAGGAAACTCGATTAAAATCCTCTACTCTACGTTGACTGACGTTTCCTATGGACAAGATATGTAAATGCAATGTGTTTTGTAGGCGTCCTAGATTTCAATGGAAAATTTATTACGCATATTTTTTTAATTACAAATAAACTATTTATATGAGAATCAAGTTTATCATTCATCTGCTTTATTATCCAACGTAACGTGTACCAATGCTTTAATTTGCAATACTTTAAAAGTGCAATATCAAAAAATCTGGCTATATAATGTAATACATATAATGATATGTATTTTCAAGATGAAAACAATTTTATTACTCGTGATACCCATTTGGTACACTTTTATTGGTTTTATAGTAAGCTGGCATTGATTTAAAAACGCCTGATATTGATGTGTCGCAAATGAAACACGATCAGTGCCCAGATATAAGATCGGAACAGACATACCATCACATACATACAACACACGATAGTATAAAACAAACCAACCCCAAAGCACGTCGGCTGTGGCGAGGTAAATAAATTATTGTTACCATAAATCAGACCAAATTACTAATGTAGTAGGTGGGTAATTAGCTTAGCAAGCTGCCATTTCCGTCCCTGAATCATGTTGAGTACTAGTTTAATATTAAACACATTACACCATTTAATTTATTCATCGGCGGTCGTGTAAACAGACGTGTTAATAATCGTATTCGCAAATAATCGCTTTATAAATAACGGGTGCATTTATAATCATTGGTGTCCACAATTTCCTTATCATAGATAGTTGCGTGATGACTGGTTTTTGAGGTAGCTTATTAATCGTATGAAAAACTTCGAATCATAATATTTTTTTTACTGTTGAAGAATCTGTTTTAGCTTTTAAAAGATAAGTGTCTAACAAGTGGAATGGCAGATACGTCTGAATATATCTGTTGTAGTGCGCTTGATACCAGATGTACGGTGAAGGAAAACATCGTGAGGAAACCTACACACTAGGAGTTATTGTGTGAATTGGCGAAGGCAATGGCAAACCACTCCAGTAAAATTTCCAAAAGAGATGTTGTGGGTTTCATTTCATACAATTATCACGACCCCCAGTAATAAGGAATATGACTCAAGAATTTCGCTTGATATCGCGACAACTCGGGACTTAAAGAGTTTAACCATTAGACCAATAAGGCATCCTAAAGGTTCAGACGAACGTTACTTCTGTCTTAGCATAACGTTGTGATAACATCTTTAACATATTCAAGCCAGATTCGAAGTCTTTTCAAGGCAGCTCCAACTACCGTACAATATTTAGACCCGTAAAACGAGGCCATAATTTACCATGAGTCGAGAAAGCCGACATCTTCAGAATTATGACAACCGTAAAAATATATAGCCCGAGGAACATTAAAATCCTGTTAGAGGTCGCTGGTCGCGAAGTGAACCGTACGTCTCGTAGGTACTTGTTACAGATTTACGTATAAATATAAACGTATTCTTTCAGTCTCTTTTAAATTCACAAGTATAATATTTTGTTATTTAATTTTACCCAACACCCAAACCAATTAAAGAGAACCCTGTTCGTGGCTGCTGCTTTAGATTTACTTAAAACCTTAGGTGCAGCTGGGTACAGCCCATTAGTAGGTGAGCTAGCGCTAACGAAAGGTAGCGCTAGCTCACACGTATAACAAGAGAATTGGTAACGAATATTAACAACTGCTAACGAGTAAAAACAAAAGAAGACAAACGTTCAAAAACATAATATGTGGCCGTTATACACATATAATACTTTTTTCTTTGAGTAAATTTACCTATATTACCTAAGCAACACCCACGCTTAAGCACCGCAAATGTGCCACTTGGTGCGCGAAGTGTTCGGTTGGGCGGCGTAATTTAACAACAGGCACATCCTGCAATGAACACTGACTGGCGGTTTTGAGCTAACGACTCCAATATTCACTGACTCAAGTTTCCGCTTCGTTTTACCAACCACTTAATTTTACCAACGAAAAAGGCACATATCATTACAATGATTTTGTGATTGGTAACATCACTTAGATATAATTCTGGAGAAGTTAAAAGATGAACATTTATGGATTTTATTATTCTGACCTTGAAAACATAGGTAATTTGCATGTCCACTGACGGGAGTTCTACTTGAAAAAACAATAAATCCAAATCCAAAATAAAAAATTAAAAAATTCTATACGCCTTGGAAGCATGTAAATTTAAAAAAAAAGGTAGGTATGATGTTTGTGATTCTGCTGCTTACCGGTAAACTGGCCTCCAAGCACTATCAAACTACCTTACATCGCCGAAAACATACATGCACTAACAAGAATAAGATTATTTTTCAGGTATTTTTCTCAGTATGAAAATACCGGCTGAATAATACATACTCTCACAAGATTACTACTATCTACTAAATACTTGTGAAATCACACATGAGCCGGAATAACACAACAATATTCCAAAATACAAAAATTGACTCACCGCTTCACTCAAACATTTCAGGATTCCGGCGCGGAAATTCCATTGACACTTCTCACAAAGTTCTCACTTCACTCACTAACGTAATATGTATCTATGTGTCTTCGTCATCGCACCTTATTTAAGGATTATTTCCCTGTACCCTCAGTTCCTTTGAAAATTCCTTCGCGAAAAAACAAGTCCAGGTGAATGCCTCTGCTTCATAAATATGACGATTTGTAATGAAAGCAACGTCACGTCATGAAAATGTGAATTTGTGTTCGTTCAGTCGATCGGAAGTGTTCGTTATAAATACGGCGCGTGGCAGCGCGCGCGCCGCGGCGAGTGACTGCGCTAGGACTGGGGATACCGTGCACAAATACTATCGATATCGAGAATTTAATATTCACAATTTTCTTTTAATAAATTTGTTTTAAACTACTAGTAGTTTATTTAAATTTAAATAAAACTTTTAAATTAAAATGACTCTTTTACTTGGCAAATTACACAAGGCCAACTATTTAAGTTTCATTACTTTTCATCATCAGCCTATCGCAGACCACTGCTGGACATAGGCATCTCCTAGGGCTCTTACATTGCATACGGAATCTCGTATTAAATCTATACTAATATATAAAGCTGAAGAGTTTGTTTGTATGTTTGTTTGTTTGTTTGTATGTTTGCTTTTAGTATGCTTAATGCGTAAACAAATTGAGATATTTTGGATTTGGTAACTTCAATGTGTTTTTTCCAGTTGAGGTGGGTGTCTATTGTTAGTCCAAGAAGTTTGAACGCGCTAATCTCAGGAACTACTGGTCCAATTTGAAAAATCATTTCTGTGTTGGATAGTTCACTTGACGAGGAAGGCTTTAGGCTACTGGAAATCGAAATCCACGGGGACGGAGTCGCAGGCGGCCGCTAGTAGTTGCTATAATGTGAGGACCCGAATAAATACATTTCCTGCACTTTAAAAGATGCCTAGATAAAAAACGTCGTAACTGATCAACCTTATTTCAAAGGTATTCTTTGATTGTGATCACGTATGTACAAAAGCCTAAATGAATAAATATTATGGCCACAATTCCAAATTAAATTGTTCGCACTATTTCCATTATAAAAGTTATCGACATCTCGGCACAGCACTAACTGAAAGCTCTATCTACAGACGCGCGGTGCACGCAACACCAAAGACACGGGCTATTCAGCATTTAAATATACTCGTTTACAACAACCAATGCTATGTTAATGGTTCTGTTACTAATTCAATTACATTAGGTCACTTGTTGCTGAATGGCCCAGGGAATAGATTTGGCACGCAACCTTGTTGGAGGTATGAATAAAATGTTGATGGACTATTGATGACGGTAAACTTTTCCGAGCCATGCTGCTAAATTTAAACAATGTGTTAGTACCCGATAAGCTTATAAAGTCTGTGGGTTGCCATGGGATGATTGAGTTAGTAGGTAATTTGCAATTAGCTTACATTTTTACAACGTTATTTAGTTAATTTCCACCGAAATGACGTTGCTTTGAATCCCAACTTCATTATGAACGGAGAAATATTGCAGTAAATTATCTAGGTAATTGTTTCTTCTAATAAACCTACACGCTTCTATGTAAATCAAAATATGTCCACTTTAATCCATTTTGAACTCGGCTAGATGGTAACGTGGTTATATTTAAACCGGTAAAAGATATTCCTATTTCGGGTTCATTTGCAATAAAACCCTCTTTTAGAACTACCAGAACGATGATCTTGTAAACCTCTGTTCCAACGTTTAAAGTGTAAATATAGTAAAGTAAATGCTACATTTCCCTATGTAAAGAAAGAGCATTGTTATGCCGAAATTGTAATAAATAATTTTATAGATGTCAAATCTCCTTCGCGTCAAACTCCGAACCAACTGGTCAGTTACAAATAGCGCAGACGTCCAGTCGTCAATTCAAACCGTTCCATCTGGCACTTGGCAGCTTAATCAAAACTCCATCCCGGCCATATTTTCACAGTCAAAATTCACAGTAATTAAACAAACAATATCCTTAAACCGCAGAAATAAACAGGTGAGACAGAAAAGTATTGCTCGATGTAGTTTTTATAAAGATTAGAATTATTGGTGGGTTGGTTAGATGTGGAATTTGACCCAAATAGTAACCGTTATTTGAAGACGCGTGAAGCCTTAGAACGTCTTTCGATAATTTTAAATCTCGTAAGTCATACTTCGATTTATGTATGTTACGTATCAGTGCCATCGCAAACGTCATAGATTAATTGCAAGACAATCTATGAAACATGGCACACGCAATCTTTGCGACCGTTGAGCTCTTGGTTAGGTAGGAGGCTTGTTGCAGAGTGTTCGGCCATGGTGAGGAGGTGAGAACATGGACCCGGTGCGCAGCGCCTTCTACCTGATCATCACAGCTCTGTTGTTCCTCGGCCACGCCACCGGCTGCACCAAGAAGGTCTACATCGCTTGCCGATAGCCGGCGCCTTGCAGCAAGTGAATGAGGTTGGTGATTTGTTTATAACCAGATTAATTAACTAATTTCAGACCAATAAGTAGGTATTGGATGATGTTTGAAGTTACAAATTTCAGGTTACTTTAAAGTCTAACGCTAAGAATTAAGTGTCTTTATTTGATTTGTTCTGAGTTTATTTCAATATCAATTCCAAATTATTATTTTTTGAATTTGATGATTCTTACCACTTACTATTCTAACATAAGTTTTGTTTTGTTACAGATAAACCCAAATAAATTTGACCCCCTAATTATGGGAAAATTTAACGTACATAAGTTGTACTCGGTTCTACTAACCTTCTTCCTCATGCTGATAATTGGAGTCTCTGGGTGCAGCAAGAAGCCTGTGGAGTGCAAGGGACGCGCCCCCTGCCGGCGTGGACCCTTCCGACATTAAAACTCCCCATGGCTTAAAAAGAAAACTCCATAAAAACTCATTAAAAAACAGAGAGAATGTAAGATGCCACAGATTATGTAAGAAGCCACAGATAACATTGAAGAACCTAACATGCTGATTGAATCAAAAGGTGCTACAGTCCGGCAACGAAAGAAGAAACGGATTTAAATAGCTGATTCAGTCAGTTTGACAAGATCATAACGTAATGGCTTTATCGTCTCCTTGTGTTAATTTTAAGCTTCTAACTAAAGGCAATAAATAGTCATCCACGGAAGCGGTTTCATTCTTTAAACTTGTCCTTTGTGCAAAAGAAAAATAACGGTTTGGGTCAAATTCCACCTTATTACCATTTAAGTAGGATTGTAGTTTCTTAGCTGTTGGTAGTTAGTCTAGTTAAGAGTAGACCTCGGTGGAATGACTCAACACGTTATTTTTCATTTGCAGGAACGGACCGGCGACTTGAAGAATGGGAAATAAATAAAAATAACATAATTCTTCTAAAAGGAAACAAAAACACTTTAAATGTGAGTACAATTTTACTGTATTTCACAGGTAAATATTTAATGTTCCTCTGGTCACATCTTCTCATTTAGACCTAAATGTAGACAGTCAAACATAAAATATTTTTTTTTTCTAAACTTTTGTTTTTTGTTGAGTCTGGCGATATCTTAGTGTTATCAAAGCATTTAGGTACTACGACCGATTTGATTTATTGTTCATCGTAGATCGTAGAAATCTCGCCTAGGGTGCTGGTAGATTTAAAACCGGCTCTGCCTCTGTCCAAGATGTATTTCGGTCGCCGCTATGCTACATTTCAAGTATTTGCTTGGGAAGTTGGGACTAAGATCACCAGCTACCGGGTACTTAACCAGATGTATGCAAACTCTTGTCTTACAATACGTACCTACTTGCATTATCCTATCCTGTCCCACTCGCATCTGAAGCAAAGTTGAATATGCGTGTTGTAGTTTAATATTCAACTCTGTTTCAGATGCGGTGGGCGCGGGCGACGCTGCTGCTGCTCGCTCTGGCGCTGTGCCTGGCGCAGGCCGCCGCGTGCGGCAGCAAGAAGATCATCTGCGGCGAACGGCCTCCTTGCAAGAAGTGAACCACTAGGTCGGGCAAGCCCTTTGTACCGGCGGCAGCAGCAGCGGTTGCTGGCTTAAGATAAGAGCTAATAGAGTAAGCGACTTGCTGTCCACAAGTATTGCTGATTCTTCCAATCCGTATTGCTGAATTTACTTCGGCTTTTAAAGAGCTGTTTTCTCGTCTTTCTGCTTGTGAGAACAAATTGGTGAATGTATGTAACACAGCCTGATAAACGTAGATCACTGCGTTATTTAGTAGTTATTGTGCCGCACTGGTCACAATAAGCACGTGCCCAGGGCCCCGCGATCGATTGGGCCCCCCAGACTAGGTTATGGGGCTCAAAGTTTACCAAACAAGAGGTTTAAAGGCCCATATGCCCAGGGCCCCTTATAGGTGAAAAATGGCCCTGTTGTCCCATCCCGTCTTCTCCTATTCACGTCCCTTCTTAGTGAGCTAATTCACATAAAATAATGTACAATTTTCAAATGCTAATGTAGTAATGTGCGTACACTAATAACTCAAAACACCGACCGACGAGTCTAACCGTTAGAAAACCAAACTAACACGTAAGTACTTGCATTCTTTCCGATCCCCTCGTATTTCCTCGAGAATGCGTCCTTATTCACAGCCGCGATGTTGCAGCTATGAACCCGGGCAATGGACACGGAGCTCCTGCAAGAGGTGGTGGTGCTGGTGGTGACGCTGCTGCTGTCGTACCTGGAGTCGTGCCTGGCCTGCACGCGCCACGACTACGTGACCTGCAACGAGGCGCAGCCGCACTGCGATAAGAAGTGAACCGCTCAGTGTAGCTGAACTGCGAGAGGTTAGTTCAAAGTTGGAATAGTAGGAGGAAACTAGTTTTAATATTATTCTTGAGGGTGTGAGTGTTCTGAAGAACTGGTTTCCCTTATCCCCCATTCCTCATTCTGTCAGAGAACCACGCGCGCCGGTCAAAGTTACCATTATTTTACCGTGGCCACTATTCCACCGCGAACCAAGAAGTTTGGCGATTCATTTCTTTGCCGACCTATTAAGCGATGGAATGCTTTGCCAGCGTGCGCGTTTTGCCTTTCCTATAACCTGGATTTCTTCAAAGAAGCGTGAATAAGTATCTTGCGGGCCGGCCGGATAGGTTATCATCTTGATACCACATCCGTTGTCATGGCAGTAAGGGCTCCTCTTTTGCTTACCATCAGGCATAGAGGAGCCAGTGTTCCGAGATGCTTTAAAAAAATGTGCAGTTTTATTTTTCATGGTTGTGCGGTCGTTGATATCCATGGGCAGCGGTGATAACTTACCATCAGATGACATGCGTGTTCGTTTGTCTCCCAATCGCATAAAAAATTGGTAATTCATTCCTCAATTTCTCATTGTCAGGTTTTCTCACTTACCATTTGATCACATTTCAGATCAGTCTAGCAGACCTACTTACAAAGTGTTACGAAGCTGAATCTCCAAGATGTACTTGAACGAGTTCGTGCTGCTGTTCCTCCACATCGCAGTGTCGGTGATGGACCTGCGCCGCGTGTGCGACCCGCCTTGCCCCGACAAGATCGGGAAGAAAGGCAAGAAGGACAAAGCCGCCGGGAAAAACAAGAAAAACAAAAATAAGGTGTGGAAATTGTTTCATGTTTTACCCTGTGGTAATTAGAAATTACAACAATTTTTACTTAGTCACGCAAAATAAAATTCTTTTATGGCTTTAATGGCTTAGTCTCGGAACACTCTTACTCGAGTTGCCATTAGTAATTGTTTATCTTACAATGCACAGTAATTTTCTAAAACAACATAGGTACCCATTCTACTCTCTATCTCTCCCCTCCGACTCTCAGTAAAATTATGGCACTCTCACTATCAGACTTTTGAAAAATCCTCTTCTTTTTTTGAAAAATGAACTTACATGCTTTCAGAAGCCGCTGTGATTTAACAATGATTAACGATTCATACGCGTATCTCTATTAATAAGCTAACTTATGTTGGCTTTGCAGAATGAACTGTTGAAACTGTAAAGATGCTCCGCGATAGACTACTGACCCTACTCCTGCAAGCCTGCCTGTGCATAGCGGAGGCCGCCGCGTGCCGCCGCCGCGGGCGACGCCGCTTGCCCAAGTACTGTCTGCCCTGCACTTACAAAGGACCGTACATCAAAGTCATTTACCCCAGGAATTATGCACTGGTAGGTCGACCTTATTTCACAACAAAATGCTAGTGAAAACAAATAGCTCATCGTAACACTCTCAATTAGTCAGTATCTATGTACTTATTATCAAGAAACGCATTTATAACGGGGAGTAGGTACATATTATTTTCAATTAAATTTGCTAAAAAAAAACCTTTTTTAATATAAGTAAAGACCCATACTTCACTTCAAAGCCTTTCAGGTGCTCCTATTCTTTCTACGGAATTTCTTCGAGTGTTATTATTCTCCTAAGACGTTTTCTTAAACGACTCTTAATATTATCTTTGTTAGTTTTAGAATACCAAAATACCGAGATCAGATGCTTTGCAATGCTGACCCTGTTCGTTCTACTGTTTGTCCACGCGTGCGCCTGGCTATCGGTGGCGGCCTGCAAGCGGCGCCGATGCCCCGAGCCGTGTCTGCCGTGCAACTACAAAGGACCCATCATTGAAGTCATCTATCCTAAGCCGGTGAGAACAGTATGTCATGGAAACTACAACACATGATAAAATTTACACGAAGATTCGTTATAAAGTTTTTTCGCACACCAGTACTAGACCACTAGAATTGCATGTGTTTAGACTAACAAGAAATAACGTATTTAGCTTAAGTCCTAATAGCTAGCTATCGCCAACCAATCTTTTTCTTTTCCAGCAAACATGAAGTAACTTAGTTCGACATGGGACAGTGCTCTTTCAGCCAGCCAAGGAGATCAAAATACAGGTTCTGAAGAATATTAGTCTTGTAAAGGACATCATTTGAGCTTAATAAAGAAGTACTACGTACGTTACTTGTTTACTGTTTTTTACGCTAGTTTCTCGTGGTCCCAGAAATTTTGTTCCGTTTTACACTAATGTAAACACCACTGGTAAAACGCAATATCATAACGCCTCACGGCAAAACAGGTTTAGTGTAAGAACACACTTGGCGTTAAAACGCGACCAAAGGACTTCCGCCACATTAGTTACTTATGCGCAAATCCAATCACACACCATGACAATCACAAAAAAAATAGCATAGTGAGAAAAAAAATCTCTACACTCTCTCTCTCTCTCTCTCTCTGGATACACCGGTTCTGACTTTCTTAGTCAAGGGTGTTACCACTAAACTAAAACGACGAATTGAAAATAATAATGCCAATATATTTATTTACAATCCATTACAGTCGCGTCTTATTTTACTGAAAATACATACAGGTATAATAAAGATACTATCGCTCAAAATATCATAACATAAGAAACAGCTATACGAAAACAAATTAGGTTAGTTATTAAATATTACCACATAGTAAATAAAGAAAAGCTCGATCTCGTAAAATACAATCAATATCATAAAGCATAATAATATGTGAGTGATACACCCAATCACCAAACCATTCTAGCGATAAAATATATCTAACGCCGTAACACGTCACAGCGAATTCGAATTAACTTCAATCAAAATACTTTTCTTAATTTACTATGAAAAATAAAATAACGAAAAATAATAACCAATTTCTCCAGCAACATCACGATTTATATTATATTTTATTACTTTACAAAATTACTAACCTACTAATTCATAACCATTAAAGTTTCTAACTCGCCATAATCTTGAAAATACTCTATGCTAAAGGTATTTTATTAACATGGCAACATTTTTAAGCACCACAAATATAAATAAGCTACATCTCAGACAGTAATAATCTATCTGGAATTAGGAATCTATCATATTAATAATTAAGTGTTGTTTATTTCTAGCTTCGCCTAACGTTAAGCATTGTTAATTAGCTAACTTATATTTGTAGTACTGTCACAATATTGGTCAGTCACTTCAGTGTTGCCATTTTATATTAAAAATACTCGATAAAATACAACTACGTTTGTTGCTCCAATACACAATTTCTATTCTTGGTAGAATTTTCACGGTAATACGATTTTCATTTAACAATCATAACAAGATAATATCGACAAAATTCACTATCATACGTATCCGTACTATAAATACATGGAAGGATAATTGTTCACTATTCTGATAGGTACTATTATTTAATACGTGCACAAATTCCCTCGAGGGTTTTAACGACTTTGAAACTGTATTATGTTTCCATGTGATGTTATAGATAAACAATGTTTAAGTAGATGAATACCACATGTGTGATACTGATACAGAACACAACATGTCGTAGTTACCATTTGTCAAACATACTCGTACCCTAAGCATATTTTAAAATTGTTACAAATCTTCTACCGCAATTAACCTTAATTACGAATTGTAAACTACTACCGTGAAATTTCTACCAATGAGGGCAGTAGAACTAAATGTCATTTCACATTATCATCCATCGTTTTTTTTTCACAACAAGATGCAGTGATGTAATTTTCACAATTATTCAAATATTTCAATAACTTTGACACTGTACATGCAGTCTGAATTGGATATTTTAATCCCAACACATTCTGCGAATTGACAAATAACGTTAAAAGTACTTCACTGCAAGAACATACTCGTCCATTCATTCACACGAGCTCGGCTTGCGCTGTTCCGCGGTTCCTCGTCATTTATTACTCATTCGTACGTATACAGCTCCTGTTGATTACTCTTTTGTATCTAATTTTATTCACAACACATGACCCGATATAATTATTAATCCAAGAAAATTAAAAAGTAACAGGTTTCTGATCGCCAACCCGCATTTGGCCAGCCGAAACCAATTTTGTAACGAAAACAAAATTTCAAAAGATGCCTGAGAGGGGAAGGCCTTTGCCCTGCAGTGTGACAATGATAGGCTGATACTTTACTATAAATACGTATTACACGTACTATCATTGCGTATAAACAGTTTTGTCTTCACCGTGGGAAGCACATATGTATATTGAAAGATCAAGATTGATTGTTTGCATATACATACCAACCCCATGATAATTAAAATGTATCGTGTGTCTGTACATCTCAAAAAACTACCAAAATCGGAGAATTCTAAAGAATATGCATTTTGGAATAATCAGATAAGTTATGGTGGAAAAATAATTTCAGCCCTCGTCAATGGAGATTCCAAACGGGTATAACTACAACGGGCAGAAACAAACACTAGCATAGTACAGGAGCCATACGCCACATCGAGTCGGATACGAGGAGTTCCCGGGAGGCTGCGGAGGCGTGGCCGAGCCGCTAGTAGAGGGGCTATAGCATGGCGCGGATCTCCTTGTGCACGTGGCAGAGGTAGTCGACGTAGGAGGCGGCGCCGTCCACGCCGCGGTCCTCCACCAGGAAGTGCCGCAGCACCGTCTCCAGCTTGTCGTGCTGCCGCATCACCGTCAGCTGCAACCACACCCATCAACGTTATAACGATACATCGCATAACCCTATCATACTAATAAAAATAATGTTGTAAAAGGGAAAGCTATGTCTTTGCTTGAATTGAATGGGCCCTGAAAGAAACTACATGGAAATTTTGAGACAAAAAAAATATAGATATAGATATAAGTTTGATAGATAGATATGAATAAATGAATAAGTTTATCCCTGATGAACATTAGCTAGTTTGAAAACTAATAATCAATTTCAGCTTAATAATTATGGATTTGAAAATTACTCATGTTTTGATTTTTTCTATAACTGATAACTCAGTTAGTTTAAAGAGAGTTGAACGCAACGGTTTTTTTCTAATTATTTAAAATAAACTAAAAAACTAAATCAAATATAATTATGTCAAATAGAAATTATTAAAATCCAATAAAAAATCTAAATTTCAATTACTAAACCTATAATTTCCAATCACCGTTTTAGATTAAAAACATACACATTAGAAACATCAAAATCGCAAAAGAAACGTTTTTACTTATTACAAATATACACATACTCACAAAATATCTGAAACATAAAATCTTTGGATTTACCAGAAATCCGACGGGACAGCCCGACACATAGTAATAACTAGTGTATAAATGTATTGTGTTTTAGGTGTAAAATAATGAACTCACTAATGGTAACTATTGGCGCAGTATAAGCTGTTGTGTTAACGGGTAAAGGTCTATACTAGATATCCGTTAACACCGCCATTTATGTTGTTTTTTGTTGTATTGTATAAATTTAGTTAAAAATAATGCATATTTAATTGCTAATCGATGAAGACATACAGCATGAATGATGACGATTTGCGAGATGTAAAATCAAAACTTTCCTTGAAATTTGCCATAATGTCACATATTTCTTTTTTTGGCAGAAAGTGCATAAACCTATGTCTTTTAGCACACGCAAATCAAAAGAAACAACTATAAAAACCATAGAAATCCCGACCACCGACTAACGTTGAAATGAAACCAATTAGCCTTATCCTGCTGTCCCAAGCCTTAACCATAAATTATTTTGAAGCCTTATAAAACCAAATGAAGAAGTATCTTGCGGGCCATTATGTTGATGTCAACGGTTAGGATACCACGATGGCGCCGCATCTGTTCTCTTGCCACGGCGAGTACACTCTTTGTTTCCAAAACGCCGAGTGAAGCCAATGTTCTTCCCAAAGACGTAACCGTAAAGTTTCCCAAAGCCTCAACCGTAAAGCAACCCAGCCTCCCCCAAGCGGATTCGCCAGGCACCGCGGCACGTACGGCTAGATCATCTTCTGCACGGTCTTGTGCACGGCGAGCAGGTGGTCGGTGTAGGAGGCGCTGCCGTCCAGCCCGCGGTCCTCCACCAGCAGCGCATGCAGGCGCGCGCACTTGTCAAACTGCCGCACCACGCTCAGCTGCGACACCGCCCACGGTACACCGCGTTAGACCCAACACACCACGTAAGACTATGCGCACGTCAGACCGTGCACGTTACAACACGTACACGTTTCAGTTTCACCCCGTGCACGTTTCATCACGCGCACATTTCATCACGCGCACGGTTTACCACGTGCACGTTTTACATCTTGCACGCTAACCCAAGTGCACATTACCCCATTTGCGCGTTACCCACGCACGTAATACCATACACCGCGGCACGTAAGACTCAGCGCACCATACAATACGGGCACGTTATAGCTCGTGTACGTTAGACGCGCCTTCTGGCATCTAGGTGCAGGCTTACCCGCCCTCCGGCCGTTTCCCGACCATGGCGGCCGATCTAACGATCAGCCAGTCACGGAGGATATATTCTAGTGCACAAGTGCGTGCGCAAGCACGGGTGCACTCCATTTTCCCCCACTCTCAAAGTTCGGTAGGACATCGATCTGCCACGACCGTAAAGAGATCAGGAGCAGAACCAACGGCTTAACGTGCCTTCCGAAGCACAGAGCAGGCTTACTGCACCAGTAGCCATGTATACTTCAGGGCTTTCGGTGCTATGGAACATTCCCACCTCAATTCTTAATAAGATAAATTCAGGCAGAAAAAATGTGGGACAAGCTCATCCTTTGCCACATAGTTAACGCCCCGTCCACTCTGTTTGTTGCAACCTTGCAAACGTTGAACATTAAAATAACTACTAAATTATCGATGAGTGCGCCTTTAATGATATGAAATCACTACTCGCTTACTCCTATAGCCGAATTGAACCAGTACAACTGAATTTAAATTGTTTGTGGTGAGCACTTAGATTAGGTCATATTAATAAAGGGAGGGACCCGGCAATATGTGTCTCCATGTAACGGCCTCTAATTAACTATAAGCAAATTTTGAACGGCAAAGCAGTACGGCTTTTTCATGAACGTATGATAAAGATAAACTTATAAATGGCCCCACACATAAACTGAGGCGTAAGCAATCGATTCAAGGTGCAGAAAGTTTCCACCCAAGGAAGGAAAGAATAGGTCAACACATGCAGATATACATGCAGCGTGCTTCATTACCGCAGTTAAATAAATAAATAATAATAAAATAATAATAATTAATAACATGTATCTCGAGTGTTCTAAAGTGAAATATTTGATTACCATGCTAATTGTAATTTATTGCTTATAATCATGGGTGAATCTAATGTGATTGTTTATTAAATTAACACGTCAAAGTGTTGTGTGATTTCTTAAGTGTGTATAACGCATACAAGGTGGAGAAACTTGTCATTGAAAACTTAAATTGATTAGAATTAACTAAAGCACCGTATGCAATAATTATCAAAAAATAGGTATAAAGGTTGCCGCCATGCGTTAAGGATACATACATCACACCGTCGGTTTGCGAACGTTTACAAAACGTAACGTGTAGATAAACAAAAATAACATTGCATGATCTGATTCTGCATGTCGGCAGCGTCTTTGCACTACGCTAGTGGAAGGCGGACCGTGAACATAATATATTAAATTATGTCAAAGGCTCGTATTAACAAATCGTTCTCTTGATCTTGATCGATCTTGAGAGCAAACTTGAGATGCTTTTCCAATATAACACAGCAACTAAAGCTAGCTTTTAAGATCGATCTTAGAGTTGAGAGCGATTTATAAATACGAGCCTAGGTCTCCGTCTGTAGCGGCGCGTACTCACCCGCATTGCATTGCGGCGGCGCGTCCTCGCGTCCTGCACGATGGCCCGCACGGCGTCGCTGGCGGGGTTGTCGCGGACGGGCAGCTCGGTGACCTGCGTGTCGACCTGCGCCGCCGCCGCCGCGCCGAACACGTCGCGCACGAACTCCGCCGCAGCGCACGACCCCACCCAGATCAGCATGTGCACGCCGTTCTCTGAACACGTCACAGACAACATCAGTACACAGCTACACACGAGACGGCCGGGATGTCTCCTAAAGAAATAAACCGATCAATAGAAATGAGGGTTTTCGCAAATGAAAAATTCGCTAGATGGCAGTAGGTAGGCGTAGGGTCTAACTGGTATGTGATTGTAATGTCAAAATACGTACTGCCATCTAGCAGATTTTTCATTTGCGAAAACTCTCATTGGGGAGCAATAAACACATTTGACTTTAAACACATCAAATCCATACATCAGTGCACAGCTACACACGAGACTGCCGTGACGTCTCCTAAAGAGATAGACCGATCACCGACCGTTTTGGACCATCGGAATGTTACGCCATCTAGCGGAAATATAAACCATCACCTTCAATGATGACTATGGTCTCTGGAACTCTGGTAGATACCTTGCTGATAGAAAATATACTTTTGAGAAGTGATGGTCCTTTCCGAACCGGATTCTCGTATCAGTGTTATTGATACCATTTTTTCGACTAACAGAATCTGCAACCAGGGGCGTGTAAGCTCGCCGAGTCATCGTAGCTGCAGAAACTGTTGGTAGGGGTGCTCAATCTGTCGTTATCGTCTTCATATACGAAAGCAGACAGGGGCGCTCAACCTGTGCTTACACTGTAACTATACCAACCTAGCAGGTAGACGCCCTGGTCGTGCATCTTGTCGACGGAGGCGCGCAGCGGCGTGGGCGGCTGCTGCGGCAGCGTGTGCAGCGGCAGCAGGCGCGGGTACGTGTACACCACTGACAGGTCCACGTCCGCCGTCAGCGCGCGGTACATCGCGCACGACCGGTCGTCGCACGTTATGTCTGGACCTGATGAGACGACACATTACATTACTGACACATCTAACTTATACACTTACACTGACATTATAAACCATTTTATTATTAAGCATGTGTGATGTAACAATGTTGGCAGACCTTTTAAATAAATAAATAAATAACTATGTGACGGTCCAGACATCTAGTCTAGACATCTAACTTATATTTATAACTAGCGGCCGCCCGCGACTTCGTCCGCGTGGATTTCGATTTTCATGATAGGAATGTTTTTTCCCTCTAACTCCCGTTCCCGTGGGAATTTTGCAATATCCTTTTGCAACTAAGTATCAAGTTTACTAAGGGACCTGCATGCCAAATTTCAAGCGTCTAACTTAAGTAGTTTAGATTTTCCATATATCGATACCTTAAATCTCAAATGGCGTAAGCGCCAAATTGGTCAAAATGACTTTTGAATGCAGTTTTATTCAGTTTTTTTTTCTCTATCGATCTGTATATTTAAAATCCTGAAATTCGCAAAAAAATGGTAATTACGACCCGATGTTTTTTATAGATTTGAACACTTTTTATAAGGTAAAGAGGTCGTAAGCAGCTATAAATTTCATGCATGAACAACGTCAGGGCGTAACGAGATATTTTAATACATTAATATGGCGTATCACACATAGCCAATTTTACTTGGTGGTTACGCCCTAAGAAATTATTGTAAAGTGAAAAAAAAAAAGTAAAAACACACGGCGGTAAGGGACATCATTTTTCGGTTTTGGCGTTTACACCACACACAATTTTTATTATTGAAAGGCGTTTACACCCTATAAAAAACACGATTTTTTTGAGATTAAGGTCGTATCTCCCATAAATTCATAAAAAAAATACAAAATAAGGGGTATTTTCTTCATCTTTTATTGAATTTGGTACATTAAACGAGTAAGAGGATTTTAGGAAACAAAATATAATCTAAAAAAAGCCTAAGGTCGAGAGAATAAGAAGGCCTTATTCGATTAAGCAGTGTAGTGGTAGAAAAACGACCCTTATTCTTAGCAACAATGATTTCTACTTATATTAATATAATATTTACGTAATAATCAACTTTAAAATTCAATTAAAGTCCTAATGGAGTTAGAAAAGATTACAAAAATTGTATTAATTTAGGAATCAATGAATCAAGTAGCTACGTTCAAAAAGTAAGAGATTTTAGAAAGCCTTATTTTAAAATAATCAGTCAAAAAAATTAAATTGAAACTATCAAAAACAATCAAACATAAAAAAACAGTATTTTTCTGTGTCTGTAACTCCGTCCTCTATATCAGTGCCTGGTAATACATCTGGCACATCTTCTGCTGTTGGTAATCGCGGGTGATATTCTTCATGATATGATTTTGGGATTATGCCGTCTGTGCACAATTTTAATTATAATTTAGGAAATCAGAGTGAGCTGATACGATGACATTATAAGGTCGTGGTGTCTTTCTTGCTGATTAAAAGTATGTCGGCCATCGCGATGGGAGGTAAGAGCCCATCGCAATGGTCGTGGCGTAGCTACTTGATTCATTGATTCTTAAATTAATACAATTTTTGTTATCTTTTCTAACTCCATTAGAACTTTAATTGAATTTTAAAGTTGATTATTACGTAAATATTATATTAATATAACTAGAGTTGCTAAGAATAAGGGTCGTTTTTTTACAACTACACTGCTTAATCGAATTAGGCCTTCTTATTATCTCGGCCTTGGCTTTTTTTAGATTTTATTTCGTTTCCTAAAATCCTCTTACCCGTTTAATGTACCTAATTCAATAAAAGAAGTAGAAAATACCCCTTATTTTGTATTTTTTTATGAATTTAATGGGAGATACGACCTTAATCTCAAAAAAATCGTGTTTTTTATAGGGTGTAAACGCCTTTTTGTCATATTTTCAGAAGTCGTAACCGACTTCTATTTTTTAAAATATAAGATTTAGGTGCAAATAGTTCTAACTGAAGCCTTCATCTCAAAATTCTAAGAAATTTGATGTATAAAACATTTTTATAGTATTAAAATATATAAAGTTATGATTTAAACAAATATTTTTTTTTTGTTTTTTTGCTCTCCTGTAAAGTTGTGTTTTGGTGGTTACGCCATTTGAGATTTAAGGTATCGATATTATATATGTAGGCACGCGGTACATATTAGAGTTTTACGTCTATGTTCAAGGATGGCTTGGATTAACACGGAGATATAATTGCACAACGGATTGTAAAATAACTAGACATTCCTCAGAACGCGTGGTATATGCGCAAGATGCCAACCCATTATTCCATTGGATCTTATCCCGCACGATACAACCAACGATCTGAGTTACGTCAAGCGAGCTGTCACTTTTCCCGCCAACCTTCGTGGCCAACCAGCCAGTGACATTCGCTTCCCTCCAAAGAGTTCGGTATTCAAAATTCTAACCACAGAGTTTGGTATCGATTATTAATGTTCACAATTACAACTGCGCCGGCACGGCCAAACCTGACATACGCACGTCCCTGTGCGTTCTACGTCTTACAAACGCAGACTATCTGGTAGCAACTACGCTCGTCCATTCCTGACTCAAATCAATACCATAACAGCTTGGAAAAGAACAACGTTCACATGACTCAGACATACGCTCCAACGAGCTGCCCCCTCTATCCCCACGGGATAAACGGAACAAAGAAGACGGTCTGGACATTGACTCTCACGAGCAAGCCCATACGTCATTACCTCACAGGCGCACATTCACTCATTGAACCAATCCTCCATCTCACGCAAAGCGTAGACGCACTCATTGAGTTCACCCTCCATCTCACACAAGGTGCAGGCTCACTCATTGAGCTTAACCGACATCTCAACAAGGCGTAGACTCACTCCTTGAGCCTACCCACCAACACATCAAGGCATAGACCCACTCATTGAGCCTGCCCTCCAGGCGTAGACTCACTCCTTGAGACTACCCATCATCACAACAAGGCCTAGACTCACTCATTGAGCCTGCCCACCAGGCGTAGACTCACTCATTGAGACTACCCATCATCACATCAAGGCGTAGCCTCACTCATTGAGACTACCCTCTATCTCATCAAGGCGTAGCCTCACTCATTGAGACTACCCTCTATCTCATCAAGGCGTCGGCTTGCTCATTGAGCCAACCCTTCAATCGATCACACACACAAACACTTGTCTCAGAATGCTACGTATCAGCTTGACCGAGGACGTCGATCGCTAGGTCAGTCCTTCCAATCAACTACACGCGCAAATCTCTTAGAATGCTTTGTATCACTTCAACCAAGGACGTCGACCACTAGGCCAGTCTCTCCAATCTACGTACACGTGCATCACCCTCACACACATTTCTGACAAAAATGGAACTGTCTCACCAAATAAATGTCACGAATTTGCTTCTAACTATCCATTGATCGCGGGGCACAATTATTGCACAATTATATCTCGCTCTAGTGTATCACTTTAGGGGTTTCCATGATTGATTGAAGCGATTAATAATTTCGATCACGGTCTGCAATGCAATTGAGAACAAAATCGGACAGAGACACGTGATCACTATGAGTTAGTCCAATCGATCCTCGCCTTAACAACTCCGTCGAAGCGCGCGAAACGTTAGAGAAGCCTCGAAACGTAGTTCCCGCCGTATTCGCTTAGCGCCCTTGCATCTAGTCGCTCATAAACTTTGACCGAAACCGGTTGCAATCTACGCAGCCACGATTACGCTTAAAACTATATATCTTCCAGCTTCGATAGATGGCAGCACAGTGCTGATGCTCCGACACGGTCATCCTGCGGGCACATGTCCTCGTGTGAAGTTGTTGGTGACGGTGGACCTTCATCGAAGCGCCATCTCGCCAGCACTTTTACACGTGAAATGTCCTTTTGCGTATCTGAAAAAGAAACACGACAGCAGTATACTTTGCCACCACTCGGCCACTCTTGACCAAGCTTCTACAAACATGGTAAAATTATCGAAGATCCGAAATCATTAGCCTGGATCACGCAATACTGTTGCTTTTGTTTTTATATCAGCGGAAGACAAACGAGCAAGACGGTCACCTGATAGTAAGTCATCACCACTACCCATGGACATCATCAAAATCACAGGGGTCGCTGATGTGTTGCTTGTCTCTAAAACATATCATACCCTCCCCAACTGAGTACTGGAAACCTTAATCACCAGCAGAAACATAGCAAAACTGATACGAGGTGGTACTTCAACGCTGTCCCCTGATAGGTGGAGGTACTTCCCCAGGCAGTTGCTCATTTGAGAGGTAGTACACCATTAAGCTCTACCCATTTTCTACTACAACAGAAACTGACAGTACCTCTCGAGTCATACCCCTTACGCCACGATAACTTGCAGATCTTCAATCCTATTACTCTCACACATTCAACCAGTGAATCGGTTTATATCTCTCAGTGATTAGACACTCCAGTCTCGTCTCTCCAGGCCCCGTCCTCCTCCAGTGTTATACGCCTACCGCTTTCCCACGGGCCACTTGAGTTGCCTTTAGAGACACTGATTTCCACCGGGCTACGACTACGTAGTAACTACTATGGAACGGTCAATCACAGGAGCACCATACTCGAGTTTTAACACACAATTTAATCCATCTTGTCATTATTCAAATCACTATCGATTTCAACAGCTACGTGAACCACACAAACAACCGACTTAACATTTGTAGGTGTATGCAAATCGTTACAAACCCCTTTGTATTACAGATTTAACAAGACTCATAATGTATCTACCTACAGTGAATTAGGTGAAGTATACAATACTCTACAATTCAGATGCTCCAGCACTCAATGACAGCCTTTACCCGGTTATCACTCCAAACTGTATCTCAGAGTATCACACTCAAGGGCTACCTCCATCTGAACCTTTCCATAACGCAGCACCTCTATCCGGCGATCCAACTGGTCCAATAATTCACTTCTCTGATCTAAACGCATGTCACTCACAAGCGTGGCCGCCTAGGGATCCGATTAATGCCTACGTCTACAAATACACCGAAGATGTTAACAATCTGAGCGACTTGCATACCTACTATTGAATCAACAATAACCAAAAATGAGCCATAAGACCATTAAAACTAAACCAAGGTATATCTCAGTCAAACCAGCATTGTCTGGCTATTCGCTGTCTCACACTCTTCGTATTGCCACAAAACAAATTCAACGATAGTGACGGATTAAGACTGCGCTTTAAACCTTTAATATCTAAAGCTACTTCCTATTTTATAATTAAACAAATCGTAACATATCCTTACAAAGCTGAACGCGTATCGCGATTCTATACAGCAGAACGCATACATCGAGACACACACAACCTTTCTCAGGAACAATATTCTCTTTGTAACTCTAGAAATACAAGCAAAACGCGTCTCTTGAGCGATATGATTTCAATGCCTCTATCAAGCGCTCTTGTAACACCTCATCACCTTAATCACGCGATGTGTAAGGAACTTCAGGTACCTATCATCGTCATTGTTATCAACAACTCGTCTACAACTAACCTTCAGGCATCCTTCTCAGTCTATCTCGGGCATATTTGTTTGTGATGATCACCACATAATTACTCAACGACCTCAAATAATGTCTTGAATTTGGGGTCCAATTTCATCTGGTTACGCTGATTCTTCCTATACAGAATGGAACGTAAAACAAACCTTCACGTTATGCTTCTTCACTAGAAGAGTAAGGCTAGCGAACTGCGAACAACTAGGCTTAATTATTTTTGCCTATAACAACACCTAAGAATACACTCATGGACTGGTAGGTCATCGTATATGATCATCACTTCACTGTGTGACAATTAATCTAAATTAAACCCTGCCACCATTGCCTCGCGTTGTAGGCATACCGGTAATAAAGTAACAGGTAAATCAAACTAAAGTTCCGAAAGGCTAGCGAGACTAGATTTGTCTCCACATTACGGGTACAAATCTCATTGAATTTACTTTAACGCACCTCTATTGCTGTCATATTCCCAAAAAATGCTTAGCGTAATCCTCAAAAATCAAATCACACTACCCATACATGATGTCACTTTGTAATTATCTACCCTGTAAAGCGTCTAATAAAATGTAAGGATTAGGTACTCTTTGTTCACGCAAGCAGGCACCTAGCCACCGACAGCGGAGCGCGCGTTGCTGCTTTACCATCAGCGTCGGTTGCCATGACAACGCTACGCGCCATTGTTGTTATTTTTTATTCAGACATTTTCACTCTTCATTTTATTTAGTCTAGGAACTAATTATGTACACGATGTTATACGCCGTAACTCATGCCAAGCTCGTTTACTTCAACTAACTTTAAACTTTTTTTAATCAACGTGAATACAAAACTATGAAAACAATACAGCTCACCAGATCATGCTCCCAAGTGCACTCGAACAAGGCAGAAATCCACGCGCCGCTCACTTGATCTGCCTGCACCCGCTCCCGGCCTGCGGATGTGCCGTCTTGTTGCCCTCTTGTCGCTCCCGCCGATGTCGTCGTCGCCTTCGCACGGCCGCCGCCGCGCCGTCCGCCGTTCTCGAAGTAGCCGTCTTCATCGCTTATATCAGAGCTTTAATCCTGATTCTACTGCTCCACAGACACGCACCACATTCCATTCATTACGTTATTTTCCGTAACACGTTGTTCGTTTTCACAACTACCACCGTAGCACAATATGAGACGTTGCAGTTATGATGCAACTGCATTTTTCTGCTAAAGTTCCTCCGCCATTTTTCACAACTGGTTTCTTCGTTTTGCTGTGCGAGCCTAAGTTAATCCCGTGATGTGAACCCCGCCTTGTGAGCTTGAGTGAATCCCACTTCTGATGTAGGCACGCGGTACATATTAGAGTTTTACGTCTATGTTCAAGGATGGCTTGGATTAACACGGAGATATAATTGCACAACGGATTGTAAAATAACTAGACATTCCTCAGAACGCGTGGTATATGCGCAAGATGCCAACCCATTATTCCATTGGATCTTATCCCGCACGATACAACCAACGATCTGAGTTACGTCAAGCGAGCTGTCACTTTTCCCGCCAACCTTCGTGGCCAACCAGCCAGTGACATTCGCTTCCCTCCAAAGAGTTCGGTATTCAAAATTCTAACCACAGAGTTTGGTATCGATTATTAATGTTCACAATTACAACTGCGCCGGCATATATTTACAATTAATAACACATCACAATGTTTACGTATCATAAATATATTTTCTACAATAATGAAAACTGTTGCCATGGTAATCATATTTATATTTTCTACAATAACGAAAATGGTTGCTATGGTGATATTTGAATTGACATTTGAATATATTTTCTACAATAACGAAAATGGTTGCTATGGTGATATTTGAATTGACATTTGAATATATGACACCATACAAACTTCCACCCCCCATTTTAGGGAAGTGGGGGGTTGGAATGGGTCAAAAAGTAGCCTATGTTCTGTCTCAGGGTCTAAAGATTGTCTGTACCAAATTTCATCAAAATCGGTTGCGAGGTTTAAGCGGGAAAGCGTAACAGACAGACAGACAGACAGACAGACAGACAGACAGACAGACAGACAGACAGACAGACAGACAGACAGAGTTACTTTCGCATTTATAATATTAGTTGGGAAGTTGGGATGATGATCCTAGTATCAATTACACTTATTAAAAATGCTCAAAATGTTTTTTTCCTTTGTTTATTTCTTTTACTGAGAGGCCTCGATGGTCTCGTGGCTTAAGTACCGGGTCATGTCGAGGTCCTGGATTCAATCACTGAATCGCGCATAATTTGAGTCGATTTTTTTGAACACAGCCCGGGGCTCGTAATACCATCCCGCATTTGGGAAGCGTGGTGATTAAGCCAAAACACATCTTTGTGACGAAAACATGATTTCAAAAGGAATCCTTTGCCCTGCAGTGGGACTTTAATAGGCTAATATACTAATCTTTACTTTTTTTTCTGTGGGGGCTCGAAGTCGCATCGCAATTTTTAAGCAAACTTTGTCACGAAATATTGAACTAAGTCAAAGCCATAAGATTCCATTTTCTAGAGCTAAACGGATACTCACCGCCAGCGATGGCGTCGCATCTCAGCAAGCAGGAGGTGTAGAGCGGCAGCAGCTTCATGGACTCTGGCAGCACGAGCTGGCCGGCGGAGGAGGGCGAGGCGCAGTGGCGGCGGTACGCGGCCAGCGAGCGCGCGCAGCGGGCCGACAGCCCCTCGCGCACCGCCCGCGGGCCCGCGTCGCGCAGCGCCCACACCGCTGCAAGCGATAATGACACTTATGCTTATAGGGATAATGCCGAGTATTGAATACAACATAACAAAATTAATAAAATTGGCAGGTACACTGTGTAACAATAACGCGCTGTCGCGTCGCGCAGCGCCCACACCGCTGCAAGCAATTAACACTCGTAAGCATTTGATATACGGCCGGTTATTGACTACACCGTGTGGAGTATCAAAATTAAGAGGCTTCATATCTGTGAATCTACTCTGTATTTACACTGTTTAACAATAACGGGCCGTCGCGCTGCGCTCACCCCTGCAACGTGCGATAATGACACTTATGCTTTTTGGGATACTGGCGATTATTGACTACACCGAGAGAGTTTAACGTAACAAAATGAAGAGGCTTCCCAGGTAGGTACACTGTTTATCAATAACGGGCCGTCGCTGGAACGTTTCCAATAAAATGGCACATATGGTTCTAAGGAAAGTGGCGGATATTGAATGCTCGTAGTGACTTTTAGCGAGCATAAGCGCCGCGGCTTCTAGTACGTTGCTGTTAGTAGCGAGTGAGTGATGAGAGATGTGTAGTGGGCCGTATTTCACCTATTAGGGGCCCCAGGCATGACGGGCCTTTACACCTCTTGTTTGGTAAACAGAACATGGTCTGGGAGGCCCCAATCGATCGCGAGGATCTGGGCACGTGCCCATTGCGCCCAGTGGGAAAGAGGGGTCTGATTGCAGGCGTAGTCACGTTGAACTTCGGTCGCGTTTTTTGGCTATCAGTGTTTCTACACTTAGTGACTTAGGCTCGTATTAATAAATCGCTCTCAACTGCGCTCGATCTTAAGTGCGAACTAGATATGTCATTCTCATACAAAACAGCACCTCAACTTCGCGCTCAAGATCGAGCTCAGACTTGAGTGCGATTTATTAATACGAGCCTTAGAGCATAAACCCGGCTACGAAGGCTATGTATGTTATTATATGGCGTACCCTGCTTGGTGAGGAAGTTGACGCAGGCGTCGAGGTCGACGCTGCGGTACACGTCGGCCAGCTGGTGCGCCACGTTGAGCGCCAGGTTGAGCACGCGCAGGCGCCGCTGGCCCGCGCGGTGCGTGTACAGCAGCGCCGCCTGGACGTACACGCCCTCCTCGCCCGTCAGCTTGTCGTCGTGCTTCAGCTCGATGCCGACAGCTTTGTCCGCGTCTACGACACATACAGACATTGTTTAAGTCGTGACACGTAAAAAAAAACCGCGTTTCAGAAACAGTCCCAAAAAACGTAGTGTAGGACGCCCTCAGGCCAGGTGGAGCGATGATTTGCGCAAGATGGCTGGATGCGAGTTGCCGAGGATCGGGCTAAATGGAGAGCCATAGGTGAGGCTTATGTCAAGCAGTGGACTGCGATAGGCTGATGATGATGATGATGATGATGATGACGTAAAAAGAGCGCTGGTAGCAGTGGAGAGCGGGGTGCGAGATCGACTGCTGAACCGATGGCACCCGGGCGAGCATGCCGCACGCACCCCATGCCATAAGTTTTACCGTCCCATTATTTTTACGTGCTGCGATACTGGGGACGTTGCAAACGAGCTAAATCAGTCAGAACTCTCATGAACACTTGTTGTGTGGAGCATTCAAATGAATTCCAATAGTGAATAATATGGGATAGTTTTTTTGGAAATAAATAAAACCAGGCTCTGGTCTCTCCGAGGGCTCAGTATCGAACGTAATCTAACAAAAAAAAATCTTTGTATATCTTTTTGTATATTTATTTTAAGCATGTTTACATGCTAATTTTTTATTGTACCTTTGTGTTTTTAAAATTAGAAACAAAGAAATGGGCATCCCCGGATTGCAAGAGGCGCTGGGTTCGAATCCCGCATGAGCCATCTGAGATCGGATAAATAGAAGCTTTTCGTGGTAAAATAAAGAGTTTGCACGTCCTCACCAATAGCAGCAAGCTCGACATCTGTCGTGTTGGACATGAAGAAGTGTCCGAAGAAGTCAGTGGCGCGCACGCCGGTGGAGGTGCGCACGCGCATGACCGCGTCGTGCGCCGTGCCGCGCGACACCACGCGCCGCACGTCCGCCGCCAGCCGCGGCCCGTCGATGTCCGCCTGGGGAATAACATTCGTTGCAATCACTCTGTATCATTCTCCTGTCCATTACATACTATCATTGGCTGATTTTAAAATAAGCCAGTTTTTGTAAAAAAAAATCGTCATCAAAACTAAATACGAGCGTAACTTATAAATACATAAATTATGCCATTCGCAACTCATATATATAAACGGTACGCATTGCCCGTTACCAGCAAAGTTTTGGGAAGAACGAGCACGTATGAAACTGGAATGGCAGCATACTGCTCAACAAAACGATAACCTATACGAACTGCAGCGCCTTGAAAACCTCGACGCCAAGCGCCAAGTACGGGAGACTCAACCCAAGTTCTCAAACACTTTCACAGTCAACAGTGCTAGCCAGCTCTAATGCGTAACCTGCCAGCTTATTTTTAGAACCAAATTTACATGTGCACATAACGTCCTCACCGTGAAGTAGGTGTACTTGTGTATCTGGCCGCCGGTGAGGCGCGGCAGCTGGCCGATGGTGGCGGCGTCCACGTACGCGTTGTTGCACACGAACAGCTCCACGCTCACGCCCGCCGCCGAGCACGCCTGCCCAAGCTCGTTGTACGCCGTCGTTTGAGGTGCTACGGAGGAACAAACAGCACAATATCAGCAATGAGTTTTGCCGTGCAAAAGAATTGACTAAGTAAATCCAATCACCAAAAAAATCATTTCATTGCAATTCAATATTTCATTTCAGTTCAATGATCACTTTATTCAAAGCTTCTCCGTGCTTCGGAGGGCACGTTAAGCCATTGGTCTTGTGGTGTGAGCCATCCGCTCCGCAGAATAGACCGGTTAAGCTGTAGAGGTAGCCTTCTGCCGCCACTAACAACGAAGTCCCATTCGAAAAAATACCGTTGGTCCTGCGCTCTCTACGGTCGTGTCAGATTGCTGTCTCACCGAACTAGGAGAGTGTGGGAATAGGGAGTGCACATGTGCTTACGCACTCACTTGTGCTTGTGTATTCTGCTTACATGGCTGATCGTAAGATGGCCGCCATGGCCCAAAAACGGCCGGAGGGGTATTATACTATCAGCAACCTGTTGCAGTCCACAGCTAGACGTGAGCCTGCCCCAGATAGGGGCATTACGTCCATAGTCCATGGTGACTGATAAAACACAGAGTAATGCTGCTGCCCATCTCCCGGATGTTACTTAAACACTTTATACGTCACCTGCGAGAAATATGATAGTACTGCCCTATTTCGTTTCAGACAATATTAAGCATTACGTATCCCACAATCCACACACGCAAATGCCATTATGGATATTAACGAATTTTAGTATACAAAATCCATTTACAATTGTGAAATGAATACCATTAAAAGTTTTGTGCAATAAAATGAGCGATTTTAAGCATTCGGTCAGTGTCGGTAAGGTCGAAATTTAAAATGCAACAAGTATCGTAACTCAGTTAGTAGCAGATGGTTCATACCAAGTATAGTCTTCTCCTTGTCGGTGCCGAGCAGCTTCCTCTCCTCGCGGTTGTTGAGCTTGCCGGGCGCGTTGTAGGTGGGCAGGCTCGTGTGGAACACCAGCAGCTGCCCCGACGTGTCCGCCGCCTTCAGCGCCTCCAGGCCCGCCTGGGGATGCAAATTGTGTTTTATATGAGAGGGAAACAAACGGGCACGAACGTCATCGATGTTTGATTTATCTGAGAGAGGAAGAGCTTAGTGGAATATCCACTCAAATGAGCCGCTCGTAGGGGAAGTACATCAACCCTTCAGGAGACCAGTGCCGGAGCACTTAGTTACTGTTGTGCTATATTTCTGCTGGTGAGTAAGGTCGCTCAGTTAGGGGGGGTATGGATCTCAGGGAACGCATGTGCGATTATGGATGTCCATGGGCAGCGGTGAACACTTAACATCAGGTGACCATCTTGTTCGTTTATATCCCTATAAAAAATAAGAAAAACTAAACTAAGAGGATATCTAGAGATCCACTGAAGGCCCAGTCCCTAAATCTTAGCACGCGATGCCTGTTTTGCGTTCTTGGCCTATTAGTATGGTCTGCTAGAGGTCGTCGTTCCTCGGGCTCTCGTCGGCCGCAGTCAGCGCTGGCGCGACCGTGCGGCGCGCGCTGTCATCCTTCAGTCAATCACTTTGCTATTCGACCCTGTAGCTTGCGGACGTGTCTCCCTTGAGATGTCGCCCTGGCTATCTATAGCATATCCTAGCAGCCACCCGCTACTCCGTCCGCGTGGATTTCGATTTCCAATAGCCTAAAGCCTTCCTCGGCAAATGGACCACCTGAGATAAGCGCTTTCAAAGAAACAAACAAACATACAAACATACTCTTCAGCTTTATATACTAGTATCGAAGTATAGATAATGCTGAAGAGTTTTGTTCCTTTGAACGTGCTAATCTCAGGAACTATTAGTACGAATTGAAAAAATATTTTTGTGTTTGATAGTCCATTAGTCAAGAAAGGCTTTAAGTTTAAGCTATGGTATACCACTACGTGTGTGGAAACCGAAATCAACGTGGACAGAGATGCGGGTGCCCGCTCGAAATCTAAAATCCCGCGAGTCCCCTACATGGACTATCAGTACATGCGTGTGAGTGTCAGCCGAGTACGGCGCGTGTACCTGCACGGCGGGCAGCAGGATGGTCTCTGTCTCCTTGTTGTCGCGGAACATGGCGGGCAGCTGGGCCAGCAGCTGCTGCAGCACGGCGCCGCTGTCCTCCGCGCGCGTCAGGAAGCCCTCCAGCAGCGGCACGAACATGTCGCCCACGTCGCCCACCGACAGCATCTGCGGCTGCGCCAGGCTGCCCTGCAACACATACCACACTTACGATAAAACGGTGCCGTTCCCTACCAGCCTTCATGGATGTTCAAGCCACCATGATGACACGAAGTTTCAATCAGCGCGCGAAGAGGCTGGCCACAACTTTTTTTATTCTACTTTCAAAATTCAATATTCGAAATTTGTCCATACGTTCTGATTTACAAAATTTGATAGGCGACTACTCATTTCACGATTACAATGCTTTTGTAATCGTGAAATCGCTCATAGTCTAAAAACACAAATGTAGACAAAGTTAATTATTATACATTACCTTAATATTATAGAAATGCACTGTTGAACTGTATGTGATGAAGCCAACTCTGGTCCATGACTGGCCTGTGTGAGGGTCCTTCGGCATCGCCTGTAACATTTATTATTAAAGTAAATATGAAATATTCATTAAAACATTACATTTCATCTTTAACCAGGTTGTGATAACATAGAACCTTTATTAAACTTATAATGGTCGTATCTCAGGACAGAAAACAAAAATAACGATGATACGTGTGATGAACCCTAGTCATGGTTAACCCATCTACCGTATTACAATGGCTTAAGGTCGAAATTACCTCGATGAAGCTGGCGATGTTCTCGCAGACGGTGTCGACGAGCCCACTCTTGACGGCGTTGTATGACACGTCGATCACGAACACGATCGCAGGGGCGTTCGGCAGGGTGTTGTTCTGTCGAGACCAACATTCATGAAAGTTAGTGCAAACTGTCCTATATGTAACTGGTCACTTGAAACATTGTTTCTTTATAATAAGAGATTATTTCCACCATTTTTTGCGAGCCAACTGTGCAGGAGTATTTACATAATACTATGTTCAATAGTCAAACTATCACTGGAAATTTAACTTTATTTAATAAACTGTCATTAAGTCAAGTTAGTCTGGTCTGAAAATATACTTTTATTGGTGTTTATGGAGCATTGACAATTATTTTACCCCATTTAACACCACATGAAACGCAAGAAATGCTTTTGTTTTATTGACCTAACAAGCAATAAAAGTGGTGCCAGGTACGTACCCTGCAGTACTCCTTGGTGGCGACGATCTCGTACGCGCCCAGCGCCATCTCGGCCGGCATGCGCCCGTACTGCTGCATGCTGTTGATGTACTGCGTGTACTCCATTGGCACTGCAACAAATAATTAACTAGATCATCATCATCCTAGCACTTATCCTGGTTGCATCCGTGGCCATTGCCTCCGAGCCCAGTGTAGGATACAACCATGATCCTGAATTGACCAGCCAGATAATACACAAGATTATTGACAGAAAGCTTACTTTGAGTCGTGCTAGGGGAAACGCATTAGTAAATAGGGTATTTTACACCATGTAAGAAAAAATATAAAAATGCATTTATGTGATAGATTTTGAACAAAATAATTAAAAAAGCGTTGATATCTTACCAAAATCAAATGCGTAAATTTAATAATTTAATTTTGAAGATCGACATTTTTAATCTGTTTTAAATGTGTCAAAAACAGCAAACGCCATTTTAGAATCCGATATGACGTCACACCGATAGTTTTTATGACTAATGTTGGTACGTTTTGTTAACTATTTCACTAACCGAGTGAAACGTCATGGCGGCTAGCGTTTTCGCACGTCAATGTCAATTCCTAATTTTAAACATAAATTTAGACCATTTATCGGTAATTAAAAATCAAAATAAAATATTTGGTAGTACATTACGGCACAAAGATTGATTTTAAGCAGTTTTCAAAAATTGGTGTAATACCCTATTGTTCCAATTTTACTTGGAACTAATAGGCTGGCGCAGTCTACGCAAATGTCTACGCGCTGCACAAATACCTTAGAAACTGTACAGCGGTATCGGTCAAACTATGGTACTATTTTAGGCCGGCAATACATACACTAACGGTCTCACCCTATTTATTTATTTAATCTTTATTGTACTACATCAAATATTGTACAAAAGGCGGACTTAATGCCTCATGACATACTCTACCGGCCAACCTTAAGACTAAACAGAAAGTTAAGTAGGTAAACCTTCAGTGGTAGCCTTGCAGAAGGCGCACTTGAAGTGCCGTCCGGCATCAATGAACTTCATGTTGGGGCACATGTAGGCCTTGCAGCGGCTGCAGCGCACCGGGCCCATGCCGGGCGAGTTGGTCAGCGCCGCGAAGTCCAGCAGCGGCGGCTCCGCCTCCGTGCCCACCGTCTCCGCCATCGGGGATATCTGCAACACGCGACCAGGCGGTCAACCATCGATTTTGCTAAAGATAGAGTACTTTCTCTATCTGCATACACAACATATGGCGGCGTTAAGCCGTTGGTCCTGCGCCTGATCTCTCCACGGTCGTGTCAGATTGCTGTCCCACCGAATTATGAGAGTGAAGGAATAGGGAGTGCACCTGTGCTTGCGCACTCACTTGTGCACTATAATATATCCTGCGTACCTGGCTGATCGGGAGATCGGCCGCCATGGCCGAATACGGCCGTAGGGTATTATTATATTATTACACAACATATTAACAAAATTTATCAAACTACCACAGATATATTACGATGTCATATACAGAATCTCCAACACATTTTATTGTGCAACTGACCATATATATGAGCTTATTTAATTCATTTTAGTTTAAGTACTGAGTAGCTTACTAACCAAAGAGTTAAGCAACGGACACAGTTTAATTTTTTAATATCTCAAGGAATTGATTTTGCAGACTTCTTCAAACCAAGCATGCTGTTAATGGACATAGAGCATAGTGTGTATGAAGGAGTTTTCTATAGGCAATTTCGTCAGATGGTGTAGCGTGTGGCATTACTTACAACTAAGCAGAATGGCATTGAAGTTTGCTTGAGAAGGTCGGCCGTGACTGGCACGCTGTACATTGAGCTTCTTATGTATCTGGGACCTGGAATATAACATAAACAGTAAAAAGGAGTACCTAACGTTTTCCTAATTTTCTGGATAAACTTAGCATGTATAAAAAAACTTACTAGCATTTCCTTTGTCGTCAACGATGAAATCAGTGGTCACAAGGGGCGGAACCAAGCCCTTCTCATTTGTCACAAATATTCCTCCACGGTTTTGTTGGTCATCCGCCATCACTTGAATCTAAAAACAACAGTTGAGAATTACTATTGGTTGTTATTGGTAAGTTTTGTTTCGTTAATTTTAATACAAATCAGGTAAAAATTGTAAGCTGTTGGTATAGAAAACTATAAAACTGTTTAAAAAACTTTGAAATACATTTAAGCTTGTCATGTTGCAGTTTGTATCACAATCAATAATTTATTCATATTAAAAATAAGATACAGTATTTCTATTGTAGTCTTCCATCATCTTTTAAATTAGTCAATCAAATTGTGAAACTCACCGGGCTTGGCATATTGTCAGGGTCCAACCTCTTCTGCTGCGGCTGTTGGTACTGCTGTCCTGGGTAGCTCGGCTGCTGTCCAGGGAACGGCGGCTGCGGCGGGTACCCGGAGCCGGGCTGCTGGTAGCCCTGCGCGGGCCCTGGCTGCTGGCTGACGGGCGCCATGCCTGGGTACTGGTTCTGACTCAACGGCGGCGGCATGTGAGGGAGCCCCGGCATTTGGTACTGCTGGGGTGCCATCCCAGGTTGCGGTGGCATACCCGGTTGTGGTGGCATGCCCGGTTGTGGTGGCATGCCGGGTTGTGGTGGCATGCCTGGTTGCGGGGGCATTCCTGGTTGTGATTGCATGCCAGGCTGTGGTGGCATCCCAGGTTGTGGTGGCATCCCAGGTTGTCGTTGCATACCCGGTTGTGGGGGCATACCCGGTTGTGGAGGCATACCCGGTTGCGAGTGCATACCCGGTTGCGGAGGCATTCCCGGGTGTGGTGGCATGCCTGGTTGCGGAGGCATTCCTAATTGTTGTTGCATACCAGGCTGTGGTGGCATGCCTGGTTGTTGGCCCATACCACCGGGTTGTGAAAGCATTCCTTGCTGAGGTAAGCCTCCTTGGCTAGGCTGTGGAGGAAGGCCAGGTTGTGATGTCATGGCGGGTTGCGGCGGCATTCCCGGCTGAGGCGGCATGCCTGCTCGAGGAGGCATGCCCGGTTGAGGTGGCATCCCTGATTGTTGCATGCCTTGAGGCTGCATTCCTGGCTGGGGCGGCATTCCAGGCTGAGGTGGCATTCCCAGCTGAGCAGGTTTTCCGGAATCACTATGTGGTCCAGATTGACCCGGTCCTTGCATGCCTTGAGGTGGGAATGGGCGATCACTTCCACTCGAATGAGGTGGGAGGTTTTGCCGCATCGGTTGCGAACTTGGCGGCATGGAACTAGGTTGAGATTGCGGAGGTAAGCCAGACTGAGCAGAATGAGGAGGCATGCCCATCTGTGGTGGAAGACCAGGTTGTTGCGGGCTCTGCCCCATATATGAAGGCATACCAGCACCAGGTTGTCGAGGCATGGCCCCAGGTTGCGTTGGAAGACTTTGAGAATGAGGTGGCATCTGTCCTAACCCTTGTTGACCCATAGGTTGACTAGCTTGACTCATAGGTGGACCTTGCATTGACGGGGGTCCTTGTGAAAACTGGTTTGGAGGTTGACTCGAGGGTGGCATAAAACCAGGATGAGATGTAGGCACAGGGCCTGGAGTGGAGGATGATACTGGCTTCGGAGGAGGCATTTGAGGTGCTCCACTGACTGGTGGTTGGCCGGGAGGATAAGAGCCAGGAGGCCTTTGACCAGGGGGACCTTGAGAATAATTGGATGATGGTGGGTAACTACCACCGGGAGGGAGTTGACCTGGTGGAAGCTGAGAAGAGGGAATGTTTGGGAATCCAGGTCCATTAATATTCATATTCTGCATTTTCTGAGACATATCATTTTGTTCAAATGGTTTTGATCCCATAGGTGGCCCCATTTGTGGGCCATTCTGTGGCTGCTGGCTGTAATTGGCGTTTTGCACTCCATTGAAATCTTGTCCAGATGGTGGGTATCCGAGTGGATTATTTGGTGCATTATTATTTTGCCCAGGTGGTAAATACTGAGGATTCATCATCTTGTCGGAAGCCAAATAACCTGAAAACAAAATTTTATACATCATTAGATATTTCGGATGCACTGAATGTCTTTTAAAATCAAAATTTAACTTAAGTACTTTTTAATTTTTTTATCATGGTGTCATAAAAGTCATGTAACCTTGATTCAACACAATAATAATAATATCTAATTGCAATGATCTAAAGTGGTATGTCAGTTCATAAAAAACTAATTGAGAAGATATCAAAACACAAGCGTTGGATAATTGTGTCATCTGCTCTGATAAGAAATTGTTTGTATTCCTATCTTCATTTTGTAAAAAATAATAAGATTGTGCAAAAATATACGTCTGTGACTTCCACGTGTATTTATACAGTTCAATCACCGTAATTTGAACAAAGTTAATATCACAAAACTGGTATGTAATTAGGTAAAACTAGCTTAGACATACCAACAAAGTGTCTGCAATATTATCACAATTTCACCGAATTTTATAAAAAATTGCACTGTATGTAACATGCACACTTAGCCTTTGATATTTTTAGGTATGATAAACTGCATCACAGGTATAAATTCACTTAATTTTGAGAAATCTTGTAAGATGATTTTTGACAGCTGCCTCGTAACTTAGTTATGATTTTCTTTGGTGATTAAACACATTTTCAGGACGCAAATTTGCATACAGCACATCTCTTAGTATTATCGTTCAATACTTACGGCTTCGAAAGTAATTTTACTCGGAATAATTCGTTAAAAAATATAAACAAGGGACACAAATCACGTAAACCTTCGGGCCACGTATTCTGGCAGATGGTGTTGTCAGTGGCTCGCCGCTTATGTGGAACTTTTGAAGTTTTACCCATTTCACGTAGAACGGAACGCAAATCAAGCTGATGAATTGCACACATTTTGAATAAAAATGATAACAATTTGTACAAATATAAGATAATATAACTGTGAGTATCAAAATATATTTCATGATGTTAAAAAAATATAAAAAATTGTTAATCTACTTATATAAATGAAGTTCCGAGTTAAAAGTTTATGCATCGCACGGAACATTTTTATTAACCATGGCAACGTATAAAGTGAAATGTCATTTTCATAATCTGCTCGACAAATACGCACTTTTTTGCAATTAGTTAAAGTCCAGAATTGCCTAATAAAATTTTAACATATGGATGAGGTAATTTTGGGATTATGTATTTTGTTTTGCCCAAATTACTTTCATATTTCAGACTTCATCTAAATACATAATTTGTAAAAAATATGCGTGTCGAATTGAGAACACGCCTTTTTTTGAAGTCCGTTAAAAAACGGCACTTGATGACCCTTTTTAAACGACTTCAAAAAAAAGGAGTGTTCTTAATTCCACTCGTATTTTTTTTATGTATGGGACCCTGGAGAAATCGAGGGGAACCCACATATTTTATTGGCACTATTGACACATATACCGCCTTTTACATATTTTCTGAAGTTATATTGGCAATCAAAATGTTATGCTGCTGAGCTGATGATGGACGGTGTGAGGCCTCAATTACTAAATTACGAGTAAGGATATTATGTTAAATAAGTTCTTTCAACATTAATATATGGATTTATACTCCTCTTCGTAGCTTTTAAGAAGAGAAGTACAAGTTTACTAAACATTTCTTTTTCTTTCAATTAAACTAATTTTTAAAATAAAAAAATTGGCCAATTGCGAGTCAGACTCCCGCACTGAGGGTTCCGTACAAATTCTATTTTTGACGTATTAAAAAAACTACTGAATAGATTTCGTTCGAACCAATTTTCGTTGGTAGTTTTTATGGTAATGTACATTATATATTTATTTCAGATTTATCATCCTCTTACTTTAGAAGTTAGAGGGGGGGGACACACTTTTTTCCACTTTGGAAGAGTCTGTCACGCAAAGTATTCACTTAAGAAAAAAATGAGCTAAGAAACCTCAATATAATTTTTAAAGACCTATCCATAGATACCCCACACTTATATGTTCAATGAAAAAAAATTTTTTCCGTTTCAATTCTAACTATGGGGACCACCCATTTTTTTATTTTTTTTCTATTTTCGTGTGAAAACCTTGTTGCGGTTCACAGAATACATCTACTCACCAAGTTTCAATAGTATAGTACTTATAGTTTCGGAAAAAAGTGACTGTGACAGACTGGCGGACAGACAGACAGACAGACAGACAGACAGACATGACGAATCTATAAGGGTTCCGTTTTTTTGCCATTTTGGCTACGGAACCCTAAAAACCACTTCAAACTACTAAAACATTTGTCTTTAATAAAGAATAAAGTCGGTGCCTGCCCAAAAGCAAAAAACACAAGCACCACACCTGGCGCACATGTGCCTTTAGACCTCATGTTTTTTTCACTCGTGGGGCCTCAGAACCTGGTCTGGGGCCTCAATCGATCGTGGGACCCTGCGCACGTGCCTATTGGGAAAGATGTGTCTGGCTATAAATAGAAACGAAGCGTTCGCAGTCAGACAGACATATACCATACCATAAGATATGGAAAGTAGGTACATGTGGAGCCGGCGCGGCAGACAGCGCCGAGTGAACAGGTAAGCAGACAGGGAAGATCTGCGGCGCGCGCAGGCGACCACGCATGCGTGGCGTGATGGCGTCCCCGGCTTGTAGAGCTGAGCTTAGCCGTATCATACTCGATTGTCCAACGTTATTTCAATTTTTCAGCTTCCCGGAATAAATATATATCGTGCGCACTAACCAGGGAAAGCAGCCCGACCGAAAACAATACTTAAAATTAGATCTAATTTTCATTCGGGAAACCCGGTAAAAACGAAGTCTTAGATCCTGCACTTATTCTCTTTTGATAGACTGACATAAAATATGATGTTGAAGTTATCGATGGTAACCCAGACAGAAGACGCAGCACTAGTCCAGCAGCCCACCCTCTATCGATTTACAGGGTGAAAACCTGATTTTGCTTGTTTGCCCTCTCTCCTCTTAATACAACAGGATAATAATTACCACAGTCTTTTAACTTAATTCTCAACCTTACCGATACTACAATAGAAACTATTTTTAAATGCGTATCTGTGAGCTCACAAGACGCTTTTGGATTTCAGCCTTGTCGTCAGGAAACTTCCAGCATAAATGGAAATGTGCCTACTTTGCAAGCAATAAAGTTTATTTTAGGGTGCACGAACTTGTGCAGGGTGAGGACCATAGGAGCCTGAAGCCCCGTGAGATAGTAAAAAGTATTTGTACTGAAAATGTGGAATCTGGTATGGATCTAAGTGCAAAATGGTGGAGCTTTGACCACGGGGACGAGTGAAGTGGCAGGGTTTTTGAGAAATGTGATGAGTGTCGTAACCTGTGAACTTGGGAACGTTGTACATAACTGATATATTGGTTTTAAGGTCATCAAAAATTCTCCAGGTGAGCAGACATATGTATTTACGCACAACCAGTATAGAATTTAATAAACGCCATGGTATCCCATGAAACAATTTGCTATGCCGGTTTCGACAAGTCTAAGAAGATATTTATTATGAAATAACTTAAATTGAATTGTAAAGGTGCCGCTTCAAAATGCGGACAAGCGCTTCTCTATCAGCTAAGACTAACTTGCTTTTAGTTGTTGGACGGTTCTTCAACCATCCAGTGTGAAATAAAATATCATTGCACATCTAACTAAGAGTAAATAGGTATACTAAGGTCGATGAAAGTTATGGTGTGCCAAGTGAAAATCCTTGAATAACTGAGATAAAACAGGCGCAAAATAAATAAACAATATCAAATCCAAGGAAAGGTCGCAATATACTAATTTCAAAACTTTCAAATAAGTGCACGTAGTCCTAACAGCATTGTAGAGAGTTTCAATCATGTCACTGGTCACAATGTCATCAAGTGCAAGAATAGTACATTCCCGTTGTCCCTACCAGGCCTGTCCCCACCAGTGGGGACATCGCGACTTTTGAGTAATATTACCTAGAACTTACCTACTCAGCAGTCAACAATTTTGTTTCAACTTTTGCTGGCGCGATATGAGGTATTATTTTATATTTTATATGTGTTTTCCACAGTATCACCATGTTGTCGCTGGTTATTCTAACGCTGGCCAGCATCAGCGAAGGCACTCCGCAGAAGCCTAACCTAGACGCCATCCTGAACCGCAGGACTGACGTCTACATCGCCGGCTTCTTCCCCTTCGGCAAGGGCGTCGAGAACTCAAATACTGGTATCTATCTATTAATAAATGAGACGGCAGCTATCTCTCAGTCTCAGTCCACTAACTCCTTACAATCCCAATAACAGGGGAGTCAAAATCAAAATCCACTTGTGTTATGTTTCTGCTGGTGAGTAAGGTCGTCAGAGCTCAGTTGGGGAGGATAAATATGGGGTCTTAAAGGCAGGCAACGCATCTGCGACCCTTGTGCGGTTATGTCCGGTAATCACTTATACCATCAGGTGACCCTCTTGTTCGTTTGCTTTCTTCGAACATAGAAAAAACCTGTTAAAAATTACATTATTAAAAAAAATATGTCAGTAAAATGTTTTAATTATACTCCTGATTCCCAAACAGTACATCGATCAGTAGGTATGACATTGTACACAGGTGTTCTCAATTTTCCGTGAACACTACCGTAGGTCGCGGGGTGATGCCGAGCGTCAAGCTGGCGCTGGACCACGTCAACGAGCACGACTCCGTGCTCCGGAACTACCGCCTGCACATGTGGTGGAACGATACTGAGGTATTCTATTTTATTTGTGCCAGTATCACTACTGAAATACATCGGTACTATTGGGATCGCTATTCATATCTGGAACGGTCAAATGGCAAGCGATCGGTTGGCCGTCTAAGATACCGCTGGAAAGATGCAATTTTATTGAGAGCCATCTGCGTAGCGCGTAGCCTCTTAAAGGACGACTGGTATACCGCAGGAACGATCAAAACTGAGATTCTTACTATCGGAAGCGTCATTTATTCGATGCGCAAACCTAGTTGGTAAAGATCCACAGAAATGGAACCGCAAATGTTGAGTTCGAGTCGAAATAACTATTTATTTTCCATGTAACAGTGCAATGCAGCGGTTGGCGTCAAATCATTCTTCGACATGATGCACAGCGGGCCTCACAAGCTGATGCTGTTCGGAGCTGCTTGCACCCACGTGACCGATCCTATCGCGAAGGCTTCAAAGCATTGGCATCTTACTCAGGTACGAAGTATTCTCCAACATAGTAGAACATTCTTGTGTTTTTCTTTACTCATAGATTAAACATGAGGTTGCGAGAGCGTAGTTTCATACAATATTTCATGCAATAACGGACCATAAAGACCTAAATATAATGGAAATAAGTCTTGATTTTACAACCATACATAGTCGGTTAAGCGATTGGCTAAACAAACACATTTTCTTTACTTTCAGCTGTCGTACGCAGACACTCATCCCATGTTCACAAAAGAGGCTTTTCCTAACTTCTTTCGCATCGTGCCATCAGAAAATGCATTCAACCTTCCGCGCATCCGCCTCTTGCAACATTTCAACTGGACCAGGGTTGGCACCATCTATCAGAACGAACCGAGATATGCACTGGTATGTATCTAAACCACTTAAAAACATTTTCGTCCTTATGTCGCCTTACGAGTTTTACTTAAGACTCCATTGTAAGATCATAACACAAACGGACAAAATAACTGTATACTATAAGTATTACTGCTTTTGTACTAGGCTCATAATCGTCTTCTTGCTGACCTGGACACAAACGGGTTTCTGATAGAGGAAACGCAGAGCTTCGCTACAGAAGTGAAAACTGCGTTATCGAAGCTAAAAGAGAAAGACGTTCGCATTATTCTTGGCAATTTCAACGAGACGTGGGCTGTAAAAATATTCTGTGAGGCTTACAAGTAAGTATTGACAAAACGATAATTAGGAGACTTCCCAAGAAGGAAACAACTGATGAAATGCTATTTATTTGCAGGTTAGAGATGTACGGTCGGGCATACACGTGGTTACTACTAGGCACGTACAGTAGTAAATGGTGGATGCGTCGTGCCCCTTGTTCCAAAAGAGATTTGTCAGCTGCGTTGGATACCACCATATTAACTGACTTGCTACCACTATCTACTACGGGGGAGATGACTGTTTCAGGCATTGTGAGTACTCAAACACACATAAACTTTTCATTTACTCTTTTTAGGGTTCCGTAGCCAAAATGGCAAAAAAACGGAACCCTTATAGATTCGTCATGTCTGTCTGTCTGTCTGTCTGTCTGTCTGTCCGCCAGTCTGTCACAGCCACTTTTTTCCGAAACTATAAGTACTATACAATTGAAACTTGGTGAGTAGATGTATTCTGTAAACCGCAACAAAGTTTTCACACGAAAATAGAAAAAAAAATAAAAATATGGGGGGTCCCTATAGTTAGAACTGAAACTGAAAATATTTTTTTTCATTGAACATATACGTGTGGGGTATCTATGGATAGGTCTTCAAAAATTATATTGAGGTTTCTAAGCTCATTTTTTTCTTAAGTGAATACTTTGCGTGACAGACTCTTCCAAAGTGGAAAAAAGTGTGTCCCCCCCCTCTAACTTCTAAAGTAAGAGGATGATAAATCTGAAATAAATATATAATGTACATTACCATAAAAACTACCAACGAAAATTGATTCGAACGAAATCTATTAAGTACTTTTTTTTTAACGTCAAAAACAGAATTTGTACGGAACCCTCAGGTCGGGAGTCCGACTCGCACTTGGCCAATTTTTTTGTCACTAACACAAAATATTTTAACATTTCAGACGGCGAAAGACTATCAGGTTGAATACGACAGAAGAAGAGGATTGGAGTATTCTAGATTTCATGGATACACTTACGATGGTAAGTCTTTTAGAGGTGTTTCCGTTCTACAAAAACATCAAGTGAATTGCCAATATACAGATTACGGTTCTTCTTTCAGGCATTTGGGCGATGGCACTAGCCATACAGACAGTAGCTCAACAAGTAAAGCTTAAATACAAGGAGAAGACCGTCCAAGACTTCAGATATCGCGATAAAGAATGGGAACAATTATTCCTTGATGCTCTGAGCAACGTTACATTTGAAGGAGTTACTGTAAGTTACCTTATTTTGATATTTGATTGATTGATTCATGATTTGTTTCATGATTTTGATTTGATACGTTAATTTGCCAATATTTTATTAATTAAATCAACAACAGCATTTATAAAATATCCAAGCTATTTAAGATTAGAAAAGATTTTGAAACCATCCTAAAAAAACTATTAAATTCAGAAATATTCATTATTTATTCCAATTAGGGGCCAGTGCGATTCTACGACAACGAAAGAAAAGCGTCCATATTGCTTAAGCAGTTCCAAGGGGATCAAGTGGGGGAGGTGAAGGTGGGCGAGTACTGCGCAGAGAGAGACCACCTCGACCTGAGCAGTGGGGAAGCCTTCAAGTGGATCGGCAAGTAAGTCACGTGTTAATTAATTAACTGAGAAAGATGACAAATAAAAATAACGAACAATCTCTTAGTGGCTCATAGTGTTCTCAAGAACGACGTAACCAAAAAAAATACATAAGTTAAATGATTCATCATACGGAAACATTAATCAAACAAGATACCTGTAATGTTCAGAAACCCGCCTAAAGACCGCACGCTGCGCCTGATCGAGCACACGCAGGTGAACATTACCATCTACTTCGTGCTGGTCTCGTGCTCCGTGCTCGGCATCCTGCTGGCCACCGGCTTCCTGGCCATGAACATCCACTACAGGAATCAGAGGTGAGCCCCTTACTCCCATTAGTGGTTAAACTGGATCTGATGATCGTTTTTGTTAGTCAAAAATATAATGTTATTGCTACTTAAAGATTTTACGCATTCACTTACAGGTACATAAAAATGTCTTCTCCTCACCTCAACAACCTGATCATCATCGGCTGCATGCTGACGTACCTCAGCGTCATCTTCCTCGGGCTGGACTCCAGCCTCAGCAGCATCGGTACGTGTTCTCACTGTCTCTCGGCTTCCAATCTGTTGTGATCCTAACCGCATTGTCATCGATATCTCTGTTTCCTCTTTCTTGACGGACGGAAGGTAACTCATCAACTCATTGCATAACATTCCTCTGCGGAACACACTGATGCTTCTAGTCTTGTTTTAACTGTGACGATAGATTCGTTTCGGTTTATGAATTGTTGCAATCGGAAACAAGCAGTGATCATAAATACCTTAGTTATTGTACTCGTATTATGTTTAGATGCCAATGTATTTTATTCTATATTCAAGTGATTGTTTTTGCAGCAGACAGCAATGATGACTATAGGTACTTCTGTCGTATATATCGTTGTACTCCGTCAATCATTACAAGCGCGTCGAGACCGATATTGAACCGCCACAGTACCGTCTAGTTTTTACAGTTAAATCAAGGCTATTAAACAGATCAATTAAAAATAAAACTAAACCGAAGTCTTAAACCAAGCACATCGATCGGCATGTCGCTAGCACTTCATTGATCACGCGTTGTCATTTATGCCATTTGATCTCATCCAGTTCATGTATCCTTAGGTCTTTCTCAGGAAACGCCACACGGAGGTAAAGAGCCTGATCCTGAACCCCCGGCTTGAGCTTAACCCTTCGATGTGGATCCCATTGACCAAATTTTGGGAACTCAACCCTCTTTAGACTAGCTCCTCGGTTCTGAGAAAGACCTAGGCCGTTTTCTAGGTCACAGGAGTCGACAGCATGTTTCCAAGTTTTGGTTTCTTTGATTCCTTTGGCTTCAGTCGCGAAGCTTTTGTGGTTCAATGGTATGTGACTATTTCATGTATTTTTTAGCTTGGTCATCTTCGTAATGCTTGGGTATGTGATTTCAGCTTATAACGTTCTTTGCGATGCCTTTGCCACTTCACTTGTGTCTTTCAAGAAATATGTAACGTGAAGAAAGCTTGTTCGACTGTTCCTTTCTACTTGTGTGGTGATTTTTATTAATTTGCTTGTAACATAACGCGCGCATGAACAAAAATGATAATAAATAAATAAAAACTTTTAAATGATACCTTTTAAACTAACGAATTTTTGTACCTATATTTTGAAACTTTCACCTGTACAGATTTTGTATGAAACACTTGTACATAAGTGATCTTTGGTCAAACTGACACTGACTTTGGTGACCGTAACCCTGGTGTCCACAGCCGCGTTCCCGTACATCTGCACGGCGCGCGCGTGGCTGCTCATGGCCGGGTTCAGCCTGGCCTTCGGAGCCATGTTCTCGAAGACTTGGCGAGTCCACTCCATATTCACCGATGTAAAGCTGAATAAAAAAGTAAGTGATTTGTTTTAACACTATTTCTAGTTTTTAACCGACTTCAAAAAAGGAGGAGGTTCTCAATTCGTCTGTACGTATAATATTTTTTTTTTTTTTTTTTATGTATGTTCATCGATAATTTCGTCAAATATGGACGGATTTCAAAATTTTTTTTTTTGTTGGATAGAGTTCAGTTCTGAGGTGGTCCCATTTTCACCAGTCCAGGATCTGATCATGGAATCCAGGAGAAATCGAGGGCAACCACCGAAAATTGTATGCTCGTATGGTGTTTTTGTTACGTAATCATGTTTTACTCAGGTATATGCTTCAGGGTGTTAACATTTGATGCTGCTGTCCTGATGATGATGCTACAGTACTCCTTAGCGGTTAGGAGTTGGAAGGCAGAACTGCAATTGGTCGATGGAAACTATTTAGTAGTATGTAGGGCTTAAATGTTGCTTGTGAGGTATGCTTGAATCAACATCTGATGCTACTGTGGTGATGATGAAGCTACAGTACTCCTTAACGGTTAGGAGTTGGAAGGCAGAACTGCAATTGGTCGATCGAATGTATGTGGGGCTAACGTGATACTTGTGTATATTACATCCAGACCCACGGCGAGAAATCTCGCCGAGAAGTCTCGCTGGGCCTTCTCGCGAGAACAAGTAATTTATCCACACTCTCATTTACTTTTAACAACAACTAAGTTCCTATTAATAATTAAGTTCACGACGCTTTAACACAACTAAAAATCATGAAATAAAGTGACTTTTTAAAAAAAAATTAAACCGACTTCAAAAAAATCGTGAACACAAAAATAAACTAAAAATTAAAAAATAATTCCTAATATCTATTACCTAATACTATAATCTTCCTAAACTATGTCAAAGTAATCTTAAACAAACTAACTGAAGTCGGTGCCTGCCCAAAAAAGCAGAAGAGAAAAAGCACCGACTTCAGTTAGTTTGTTTAAGATTACTTTGACATAGTTTAGGAAGATTATAGTATTAGGTAATAGATATTAGGAATTATTTTTTAATTTTTAGTTTATTTTTGTGTTCACGATTTTTTTGAAGTCGGTTTTAATAGGACGATAATGCATTAGTTTTATGGCACACAATACCTAAATAGTGTTGAAAATTAAGAATGCCTTTCCCAAACATCTATTTTAAATTGGGCCCTTAACTACATAATATATTCCACAAAAGCTCTTTATAAAGTTATTAGTATATTTACCTGTTTATTCGTTTTCTTCCAGGTTATAAAAGATTACCAGCTCTTCATGGTGGTAGGCGTTTTGCTCGCCATAGATTTGGCCATAATGACCACTTGGCAGGTGTCCGACCCTTTCTACAGAGCCACGAAGCAGATGGAGCCTTATGTAAGTCAAAATCATTTATTTTCCATGTATTTTTTTTACCTGTATTTTGTTATTGTCGGTCACCAAATACATAAACGTTTAATTATAATCTAGTAATGTATTATATTACAGCCTCACCCGAGCAGTGAAGACATCGTGATAGTCCAGGAAAACGAGTACTGCCAGTCAGAACGAATGTCGATTTTTATAGGAATAATCTACGCTTACAAAGGACTTCTACTGGTAAGTCCTATAAGATACTTGACGAGACAACTTCCCAGTGTCTGTCCCTACGTAACTATAGCTATTGAAGTATTTTTAAGTACGCAGCGTTATTTTTTAGTAAGCGACAGGAAAAGAGTCGTATATAGATTAAGTAAATCTATTTCTCCTGCAAAGCCAGGGTCTGCTTCGGAAATCATCTAACCTGGCTATAGTAATAAACCATTTAGCTAATGAAAATAGTAGAATATTTGGTGCTAACCACAATCGCACTGGCAGGTTTTTGGAGCGTTCCTTGCGTGGGAGACGCGCCACGTGTCCATCCCGGCGCTCAACGACTCCAAGCACATCGGCCTGTCAGTCTATAACGTACTCATTATGTGCATCATGGGCGCAGCCATTGCTCTGGTAACAAATCCACTATCAATATAATTTATCGCAAAATTAAAATCTCATTAATAAATTATGCGAACCATCTGCCAACCGCCATACGAAGACAAGAAACTCGATGGTCTTCGCTGATTAACCAAGTAATACGGTGGCCTCCTGTAAATCAAGACCATGAAAGTGGATCCAAAAATTCAAAATTCTTTCTATTGTCATTGTTCAGTGATGGTCTTATTTTCATTTCAATTATCAGTAGACAATAATTTGTCATTCATATTGCCAATTATTCAGCCTATTTAGAATTCTAGATGTGGTTTCTTTTTGCAGGTATTAACGGACCACAAGGACGCTTTGTTCGTCCTTATCGCCATATTTATAATTTTCTGCACCACCGGTACTTTGTGTTTGGTGTTTGTACCAAAGGTAATTTTCTTTCTTTCTTTCAATTTAACACTTTCAAATTAACATTATAAAAGCAGCAATGTAATTATAGCAATGTAATTTATAGTTCCTAGTTCTTCTCCAGAAGAATGATAATTTGATTTTAATACCATTCATATATGTATTTGAACGTTGACTTTCTCATGATTTGCGATTCCAAAAGTCTAATTAATTCAAACTCCCTTTTCAGCTTTTGGAATTGCGTCGCAACGGCCAACCAGGCGCCGCTCCCAGCAGGATACGAGCGACCCTTCGCCCGGCCTCCACTCACGAGTGCAGGTCTCCTGGCCCAGAGCTTGACAGGAAATTGAAGGAGCTCCGGCAGTACAACAATCGGTATAGGCGCACGCTGCAGGCGAAAGAGAATGAACTACAGGTGACTTTCATGTTAGAAATAAAAAGTAAAATAATTCTTCTCCCCAGACACGTATGAATGAATGACACTGAATGAACAACGAACAACTCAAAAATACTTAAATTTTCTTGTTCAGTGTAGCCAATATTATTCACATTGGAATAGACAATACAAAACAAAATTGTGATCGAGGACATTCTTACTTTTTCCAGATGCTACTGAGTAAACTCGGAAGCGATGCTGGTTCAGAATCATCCACAACGCGCGATTCACGATCACCAGCGACGCAGCGAACCAGACTGCCAGTTCCAAAAGAAAACATTAGCCATCCGGGTAAACGACATATACTTAAACATATTAAATCAAAGCAATTAACAAAAGTCAAGTATGAGAACAAAAAAAACTTAACCCCAAAGCATTAAAAGTTAAAATAATCAAATTAGCAAAAATTTAATAGACAATGAGTGTGAAATGTAGGTGATGATTATGACGATGTACATATGATTGGTTACAGAAACCAGTGACATAACATCAGTGTGCAGTCTGAGCGCATCGGCAGGCGCAGAAGCGGAGTACATCAACTTGCAGAACCACTCGCATTCGCAGCCAGAGAAGTAAGATTTTCGCTTTGCTTCGCCACTTAAAAGTATTGCTATTATCAAAGAATGTTTCAATAGCTTTTTGACATTGTAATTACAGAATAAAACCATCAGCACCCCCCGAACCTATAAAAGAATTACCACCGAAAGAACCGAAAAAAGAGCAAACGAAGAACGTATCCTTCAAGAATCATCTGGATTACACCAGCCCGCCCGCATCCAAAGCTGTTCCTGAGAAAGACCAGCTTGCGAAACTTCCCTACGGCTGGTCCGCGGAAGTCGTAAAAAATGAGGTAAAATTACTGTCTCTAACTCGTTTTTTGGAAACTCCACCTTTCCATCTTGTCCTTCACACCAGCACTTACGAAACCAAATCACTACAATTAGTATTCGCACATGACTTCCAAGCAAGTTATTTGTATGATATAATTTTTTTTATCATAATCCACAGCCTTACCCAAATTACTGTTTCCTCTCAGGACGCAGAACCCCCTTCCAAAACTAAAGTACCGGAGCCAGCCAAAGCCGAAGCAAAAACCATATCCGCCCTAAAGCCAAGTGACACCCCCACTGCCAAGTCGATGCCTGCCAAAGTCCAAGAGCCTATGTATACCAAAGCCGCCACGCCAAAGGTCAATAAGGTATGAACCACAGATAACATGTTTAAACCACAGATAAATTAGAAGTATGAACTATGACAACAAATTATAACAAAAGAGATGTCCCATCCCAGGCCCGCACCATGTACGTGGTACCAAAAAATCGGTAAAATATTGCTATTTCCACTAAAAATACAATAAAACATTTTTGGTCCGTAGTTTAGTGGCTTAAAAATAAAATCAAATTCATAATTGTTCACTTTACTTCGTAAAAATGGCATCTGTAATTTTTTTCTTTACTGGGATTTACAGCTTTGACCCCAGCCTTTTTCGGTCGTTTGTAACCTAAAAATATAAATACTTTGTGAAATAAACTGCATACTGTCAAAACAAAAATAAACTGACGGATAAATGACATAAACGTCATTCAAGTTTGAAAGATGCGTCCCAATATATATTACTTTACTCTATGATGCGTCCTTCGCCATATTGTACTGAGTTGCAATATTGTGGTTTAATTTATTGTTTCTGCCAAAAAACTAAGGTTTTCCATAAGAATTGGAGTAATTAAAACCGTAGTACACTTATTCGCCTATATTTAGGTATAGCGTACATGGTCCAGGCCGAGGCTTCATACATTTCTGGGACATCTCTTTTATGGGACCATTGAAACACTATCTAGAACTTTATTACACTCACCCATTGCTTCTCCATTAGAAACCATGATCCAGAATAACGCAAGTCCAGTTATTTTACATGTAAAGTGATTTCCAATTTCCTTGGCAATTTTCTCACGATGTTTTTGTCATCATAGTAGAGTCAACTTTTAAGCCATTTGCTGTCTGTCTTCAGGATTAAACATCGTTGTGTTTTTTATTATTAAGCTTCGCAAGTATTATACCTCTTGCAGAAATGATACTAACTCTGTAATACGAACACGTTCACAGACTCCAGAACTCCAAAAGAAAGCGGTGAAAGCGCAAGAGTCGGTGAGCAAGAGTACGCCGTCGCGCGAGCACAAGTCGTCGCGCGGGCACCGGCGCATGTCCAGCGTGGGGCAGGGCGCGCTGCTGGCCGACCTCATGCACGTGCCCGTCGACCACGACGACCCCGAGCCGCCGCCCGGCTTGGAGAGGAAAGTCATAGGTCGGCGTTACCTCCTACTCTTATTCTTCAAAGGCAAATAAGCTCAATCTGTGCTGGAGACGCACTACAGATCAACGTTTTTATGCGTTCTATCTATGGTCACCTGTTATGGAAAGTAAGCGCCGTCGCTTACGACTGTCCACAGTCTTTATGATCCCCAGACCTTACTCAACGACAGGAACATATCAAAATAATCAGAGCCGGCTAACTGTGGTGGTCAGGTATGGTGATAGTTAGTTGATACGTACCTGATTTCGATACTCCGGCAGACGAGGACTCAATCGAGTGGGAATTCCGTTATGTCGTCTATCTTCCTATTTTAAATTCGCTCGCTCATCCGTCCGTACCCTCATTCACGTGCCCGTCGACCACGGCGACCCCGAGTCGCCACCCGGCTTGGAGAGGAAAGTCATGAGGCGGCGTTACCTCCTACTCTTATTCTTCAAAGGATAATTGAGGAGCTCTATGGCGCAGTGACTAGCGCACTGAGCCTGCGGTTGCTAAAGTTAAGCAACGTTCGCAGATTCCAGTCATCGGATGGGTGGCTGAAAAATCTTGAGCTCCTCCGTGCTTCGCAAGCCACGTTAAGCCAAGGGTCTTGCGCCTGATCTCTTTACAGTCACGTCAGATTGCTGTCCCACCGAATTATGAGACAGATGGAATAGGGAGTACACCTGTGCCTGCGCATTCACTTTTTGCGCTATAATGTTTTCTGCGTACCTGGCTGATCGTAACGTAAGGTCGGCCAGATACGGCCGGAGAAGTATTATTATTATTCTTCAAAGGCAAATGAGCTTTAAGGTCTCCAGCACAGGTCAACGTTTTTATGCGTTCTATGGTCTCCTGATGTGGATAGTGAGCACGGCCGTCTACGACTGGACTGTTTTTATGGTCGCCCCCCCCCCCAACCTTCCTCTTTATTTTACAGGAATATCAAAATAATAAGTCGACTACTTAGGTCGGTCACTCACTGAGAACTCCGCTTTGCTCATCTTCCTATTCTACTTACCATAAATCATGAAATGTAAAGCTACGAACTACTTACGGTTAACGCGTTCCTAGGTGGGTAGGTATGATGATATTTTTCTGATTACCATCGTTATTTCATGTTTTCCAGGACAAGAAAGAGATCCACCTCCTCCTCCAAAGCAAGAACCAGAAGACATATTGGACACAGATCTGGACTACTCGTCCGCGGAAAGAAGAAAATCTTGTAAGCTTATTTATTTACAGTTCATTATTATTGATTTGGATACAAACAATTATTTTTTGCTACAATCCCTTTGTGGCAAAGATAACCGCCAAAATTTCACAGCTTTCAAAAAAAGTGATACCAAAGTATTTTTCAAAATACTACCATAAATTCGTGAAACTACATAATAGTGTTGGCTCAATGATTATTATTATGACTTGACTTTTTCGTAAAGGTAAAACTGGTGAGTTATTACCTATCTATCATTTTACAGGTCAAAGAAGAGACTCGGAAAAGAAAAAGAAGGAAAACTTCATAGTAGTACAAAGTGACTTGTGGGATACGAATACGTTTCAATACACTTGTCAGAAAACGCCACCAGGTAAAAGTTTCTTTTTAAATAATTCATATTGCCTTAAATGTGTAATTTACTTACATTAAATTTATCATCTTCAGTAACAAGCCATCACCATTCTCCGATGCAAAGAAGTGTATCTGAGAAGAGTAGGCAACAGTCATCACCCCATCATCAAAGGTAATCTAAAAAAAATATTAAAACAAATCAGTGGTTCCAGTCATTTATATTCGAGTTTATCTGAGTTTTTATTATTTGTTTGTTATAGGGAAACAGATACTAGAACAATAGAAAGAAGAGCATCAAATGCATCAATTAATTATGGTATGTAGCTATCACTCTGCGTCGTGTGGATGACACTTTACCCAGACCATCACCTTCAAGAGTGTTTTTCATTAATTTGTCACGTTTATTTTTCAGCTGGAACAACAAGGGGTGGCACTCCTGAAGGTTACAGGGAAGCAGAAACATTAAGAATGACGGATAGATTATCGAAAGTAAGTAGGAACCTTGCTAATTGATAACCAATATTTTGAATTGCACCTTGGATTACGACCTCGTATAACAACACCTTTTCACTTTATTCTAGCGTCGTGGTTCTGAATTCCCTCAGCCAGTGAGTACACCGCCTCATCAAAGTCAATCAAAACGAAGACAGTCTTCAGCTCAAGTAAGTTGAATAGTCATAAAGATCCATTTTTATTGTATTTTATGTGAAAAGCATTGTTCATGTATACAATCTCTTTTAGGTAAGGCCCTATACTGAGGATAAAAAAGAAAAAATAGAAACACCTCGAAGACATGACGATATCCCAAGAAAACAACCGTTACCAGAAGCACCACAAGAAGTAGAAACTTATAAACCAGATCCTGACACTATTAGGGTAACCAAGAGCCAAGATTCACCTGCAAAGAGGTTACGGCAAGAAGCTGAACCTCTTAAAAGAGCGAAAGGAGTAGGTGATTCTCCCCGCTTAACGCAAGCTACACATACTGCTCCCAGACCGGACCATCATAAGAGCAGTCCTAATGTAGCGTCAAGACACAAAACAGGTATTTATTATTACAAACATTTTGTGCTCTTTAAATTTTGATTACCTCATTTCACAGATTTTTTTTTAAAAAAAAAATGCCTTGGACTAACACACCAATTGCCTAGCCCCAAACTAAGCTCGAAGCTTGTACTATGGAAGCTAGGGAACGGATAGACATACTTAAATACTTTTATAAACATCCATGACTCGAGTACAAATGCCGATGTTCATCACACAAACATTTGCCCCTAGCGGGATTCGAACCCGCGACCTTTGGTTTTGTAGCCAGGGTCTCTAGCCACTCGACCAACAGGCCTGTCTTTTTGTACAAAAAAAGCATTTAATGTAGATCAACTCTTACTTAATTCCTCATCGATATTTTTTAACATATTTATTTCTTATTATTAAGGATCCCCAAGCACACGTGAAGAGCGTAAGTCAGCCACGTACGGAAGAAGCGATTCAAAGCGCCAGGAGTCAGCCGAGCAACGCAAGATGTATACGGCCAGTTCGGAATCTGAACTCTTCGAGTGTGCAATCCTGCCTATCTTCCACAAGTTGCTCACCGAACGCCATAAAAGCCAACCACATGGTCTGAACTTAAGCTATGGTGTCAGTTGCCCAAATATATCTATCAAATGTGACATCGTAGAGTATTTGTAACATTGTATGTACTATGTAGGTATTTCATTAATTGGTACTTATTAACACATGTAAAGATATATATTCATGTTTAAATTCAATGGTGTCAGGTTGTATGAACCTCCTTGATGGTTCCTGTTCTACAAATAGTCATGTTTTTGTTAACAGTTATACAAAAAACTTAAAAGTACCTACGTAATGATTAATAGTTTAGTAAAACGTGTAGAAATCAATTTGTAAATTCAATTTGTATGAAATAGGTTATTTTTAGTGGAAGTCAACATAGTTTACTAACTATATTTAGGAAAATAATTTCAACGACAAGTTCGATAACGGGTCTCTAATAATAATTATTTGTAAAAAGAGAAGAATTTTTAAATTGAAAATGTTCGAAGAGTTACAGAAACATCGAATGCGTGTAAGATGCACAAATCATATTGTTAACGCACACAGTTTACTAAGGCGTGGCATCCCTAAGTTCAGTTTAAGTATTCCTAAAAAGTTAAGCACGTGCATACAAACATGGAACTATCACTGTGAAAAGTAATTGTATGCAAAAAAAGTATGTTACATACATACATACATTCGTGATGTAGCTATTGAATTAATTTTATATCAACTCCTGCCCAGGACCATTCAATGCCATCATTTTTTTTAAAGAATGAATATGTTGTGCTTTGTTTTTCTTCTATCAAGCAAAACTTGGCATAGTTCTGTTTTTATAAATGCAAATAAAATTTTAATACCTACCTAAACCACGTCCATAAATTTCCCCATAACCTCTTATTTTTTCATTTAAAATGGATTTGAATCTGGATGCTGTGCCTCTTTAGCTCCTTGTTATGTCATTTTGTGATATTAGTAGTCTCTAAGTAGTTGTTAGTTTGAAAAGTGTTCAATTTATTCGTTGTTTTATGTAATGTAACAAACAACACTGTAGTTAACAACTCCTATAGTGCAGTTTGCCTATGTTTGAGGAATCTTAAAAAGTTCAGAAGAATGTATCTATGTATTATTTAATTAATAATACTTATTGCACGTAATTTAAAGACTTGATAGCAATTTAAGATTTTAAAATAATAATTATTAATAAATTTATTACAAAAAACATTATTTTTATTTATAATTATGTAATTATCTCTACAAAAAGAATGAGGAAATCTGATATTTTAAACAGATTTACCATTATAAAATAATTTTAATCGCATTCAATGACACTTACTATGTTACATGCAATAAAAGTATCATACAAATACAAACAAACACACACAACCATATTGAATTATGTTTAATTAAAAAACTACCAAGCATCAGACGACACTTAACTGGCAACATTAAATTCCTACCGTCACAGGTAATAGAGATGTCCACACAGAATGTCAAGTCTCGATAAACTCCTAAAAAATTTACAATATATTATCAATAATTTTTTGATACTATTACTCGTATTTTGGTATTTGAGTTTTTTCAAATATTGTCTTAAAATAATTAGTCATGTAATAGAGATGTCTGAAAAAAAAAAATTGTAACAAAATGAGTTTGTAACAAATATTCAGAGAATCTTCTGCTACGATTTTTGTAAAATATGAAAAGTGATGGTACCTATAATAGTGAAAGAGTAGGTACGATTAAACAGTCAAACTTCTTTTTAAAAAAAAAGACAGTCAGTATGTCTTTCCTCTACCTGCTGGTAAGCGAATGTAAGGTCCAAATATAAATGAAAAACCAAATATAAACGAAACTAAATTTACTAGATAATAATTAGTATCAGTTTCAGCTTCTTTCTTGTTACAAGTTGTAACAGATGAAGACAAGTATCGATATCGATGTGACAGGAGAAACAAGTGATGTCGAATACATCACTAGTCAGTATTTTTCTGTCTGCGTCGCCGTTCGGTTGTGTTATTTATTATTTTTGTGTTTTTAGTGCGATAACTGTGTTATTTGTGTTTATTATCCCATGTAGATAGGGTGTTCAAATTAGCAAGATGCCGGTCTTTCACACAAAGATCATCGAAAGTATCTTAGAGCCGGTAGCTCAACAGGTATAGTTGAAATATTATTTTTAGATTGTTGCTGCTCCAATTTTCGTATGTAGGTGTGAAAGATTTTTTGATTATTGTTTACTGTTAACGCTGGCTACGTTATCGGGCATTATGTCATCTTCGGGCGGGTTGAGACCTGGGCAATTAGTTACTCGAAATGACCTAACTTGGTCGGCCGGTGGCATGTCGGATAACCTTGTAGCGCGGCGAAGGGACGTTTGTTTGCCGAAGTTCTTAGTCATGTTTCTTATACCAAGTGGACTCTTATTGGAGTCTTATAAGTCTTCATTTAGGGGCAAGCACTTGTTCAAGTTTAATTGCATGAATCATCATTATGAATGAGAGCACCTAAAACAAAACATAATTCGAAGTTATAGGCATCTTGCGATTTATAAAATCAATTGTCTTTGTTAGGAATTCAGTAAAACTTTCATTAGGTACCTACTTATATTTGACAAATATTTATTATTGTGATAATGCAGAAATAATTTCTAAGAACCCAAACATCCTCATTGAATCATGAATAAATAACCAATATTTAAATTTTTAACTAACTTTCTACTTAAATTCAAAATTTAAAATTTTTGTTTATCTCTACACTGTACAAGTCTGCCTTGTTTTATTATTTTTATTAAAACCACAAAGCAGACTTGTTTATTGTAAAGATACTTAATATTAGTTCTAGGTGCAGATTCATTGTACACCAAAATATTTCCCAATCTCTTTGCCAGTAAAACCATTATTAAACTATTTTGTTCATATAGGTAAAGTAGTAAAGTTGAGAAACAATAGCAATCAGTCACACTTTTTTATTGGATAAATAGATATGGGAACCCTTTCACTTCCAGAGACTCATGCTGTAGCTTACTTTAGTTGATTGTAAGCAACTTTTACCCACCTACTTAGAACAGATTATAGAATGGAATATAATGTACTCGTAAGGATTTGATTTTATTAAAAAGTTCATTGAGGAGCAGGCGAACAAAAGCGGACTTGTCCAATTAATGTTTTTTTACAGGAGAGGCAAAATTTTAAAATATGCATATCAAATTTTAAAGAGGACAAGTCCGTTTCCGATTGAAAAAGCAAATTTCGAAGTAGTTTTACTATGAGAAAGAGCTGGAATTGATTGACAATATTTCGGCAATACATAGATGTGTACTTTCTAAAGTAAAATGTAAAATAAAAAAAAAAAAAAACTGATAGTATGGACAAGTCCGGTTTTGTTCGCCAGCTCCTCAATTATATTTATAGTACTTTGTAATGTTAAATTTAATATAACTTTTTCTAAAGTAGAATACATTTTTAAATGTTCTCTAGTAGTTTTGTCAATATAAGGCTTAAAATACTTTCGTACCATGTTTTACATTGTTTTAAAGATGATTTTCAAGATGCATGTGAAATATTGTGTGTGAAATTTGGGCCTACTTTTATTACCTGAAAGTGCCCAACCATCTTTGTTTTGGCTTCTTAGATAAACTCATCATGCAACTTTAGAGTTTTATTAAGTACTATTAGTAGTTAGTATTTCATTTTATACCAAATTCCACGCGGATTGAGCGGCCTCCATTTGTGTGGAATTCCGTTTTTGCACACATAGTGTTATAGGTGCTATAGCTTAAAGCTTTCCTTGTCCAATGGACAAAAATATTTTTTATTCAAACCATTAGTTCCTGAGATTAGCGTGTTCAAACAAAAAACAAACACTTCAGCTTTATTATACTACTAAGTATAGATAACAATAGGTAGGCACATAAGATGAATATTATTTGAAGAAACTATCTCATGTCCCATCATCCAACTCATACTACTTACATATTAAAGTGCAGTAACCATGAAATTAAGCTATAGTTTAGCACAAGCACTGCAAATGAAATCACTCGGGAATCGTCAGAACAATGGACTTGTGTGAAATGAACCAAGAATTATAGTGGGTTCAATGTCTTGCTATGAGCAATGACAGGTCTCTAATTTGAAGCATTTACAAAGTAGTTTCAGTGCAGGAAATTGATGTCTTAATAATTACAATAGTCTCGGAACAGACTGGTTTTTAAATGGAAGTACAGTATTGAAAAATTACTCCATTGTATTTGTTAGGAACAATATTGTTATATTGTTCAATTTTCTATATTGCCTACTTTATTTGGCTATCAGCCTAAATAATTGTGGTAGTACTCAAATTCCCAACCGGGAGTCAAACTATAGGACCTAATAGCTTTCTTTGCAGAATGAAATCCTTCACCATCTGCTAGTATCTTTTCTTAATAGGAAGTCACCCCACTCAATAGGATCAATGATTTATCACTCAACCATCCTGTTCCATCTCTCATGCATAGGAGGAAATAGTTGTAAAAAAAAACCTGCCTCCTAATTTGATCATTTGCTGTATGCAATAGTATGCAGTACCTAGTATGCAGAAGTTTTAGTAACAGTAAGAGCTAGCTCGCTTCACAGTTTTAAAAACTTTTAGTGTGCATTCGAATTATTAACATGTTAGTTTTTTTAAGGCATGTTACATACGAGTATCAGTTATATTTAACAAATTAACATTGAATGATTGGTCGCCGCGTTTGTTTATACCGTACATTTTTTAGGCAAACGGCTTGTTCATGTATTGGCCTTCGATGGGCAGATGTCGAATCGGATAAGCAGGATGATGCCGAGAGCGAGCGTGTCTAAAGTTTGGCAAAGGCACCAGGTGCGGCTGGCTACTATCAGTGTCACGGCCGCTCGTGCTGTCATAATAGCGCTTTCCGCTGCGGAGTAGGTAGGTATGTTGCTGCAGCGTGTGGGTGGTATCTTTACTGCTATTCAACTCTGTATTAGTAGGGGTATGTACTCTTAGTAGGGGTAATCCAAGAAAAAATCAGACTCCTAAACAGGGTATGTATTCTTTGCGGCGGGCGCACTAATGGTGAGCGATAGATTTCTCCTAGATGTAGTACCTACAAGTCGCACTTGATTGAACTTAACTCGGATTTTATATGTTAATCCGGCTTTTTCCGGGAGTCCCACAAAACCCTCTGTCGCTCCACGGTATAGGGTACTAGTACGGATATGAACAAACCAAACCAACAAACACCCATGCGAATCCGGTGCGGGTCGCTAGTATTAGAGAAGAAACCAATACAAAATGTACAAACGGATACACCCTGCATTACTTTTCTTTTAAACAGGCAGACTCTTTATGTACTGATCCAAAAAATATTTCGGTTGGCTCCACTATTGTTTATTATAACAGATTTAAATTCGGATGGAATCCAGACGGTTATCCCATCTGCACCAACCGCCAAGGCAACTTGCACCTTGTTCAATGAAAAATGCACTATCTACCTCAGTACCTATTTCTTTGAGTCAGTCTGTAACTCCTACTGTTTAGAGAAAAACAGTTTTGTATCTTTGTATAATTTTTACCTGCGTGTCTCAGAACTCTCTCGTACTATATGAACTGGTGATGTAAACATTTTTACGATGAGCATTAAAACTTCAATAATGCTGCTGGCTAGGTCGGAAGCGAGCAAATTACGAGTATTAACTCGAGTGACGTAATTTCTAGTGTTTGTACTTTACTACTACTTCCATTTGAATTCATTGAGGTGTCAGGAGAAAAATTGCTGCATATTTTTTTAGGATTGTCTAAAATCCTAAATGATTTTCGGAACTTTATGGGGACTGGCACATTCTTTCACACTTGTACAACCAGAAAGTAGTTAAGTATTCGTTAACGAATAAGAGCTTTCTGGTGATAATGTGATGTAGCATGACTTGGAGGAGGGATGTCCAAAATACATCTTGATAGGCTTCCTCGAATGGATATATATGATATGAGCATGCTCCTTGTAACACATTAACAGCATAAAGCATTGCCAGTTTCATTGTCATGTAGTAGGGCCGACCATTTTTATAGGTAGCAGAATCTGAACGCTTCTGGCAGCTATGTATAGCTATGGGTAATTAGGGCAGGTGGGCAGCCTCGCCGCATCCGCCTGATCTTGTGAAACTGTCTTCAGTGTTATTTATACATTTGTTCTGCATTGACGGGGCCCTTCACGGCGGAGCGGCACTGGAAGGTCACGCTTTATTTACCGAGCTCGTTTAACAGATCTTCTTTGATGTAAGAAGTATCTTCTTTACCGCATCAACATCACATTTCACTTTGCATTTCCATCGCGTTCTGGTGAAAAAGGTGTATTCCAAAATTTCCAGAGCCGCTACTTAGGTACCATTCACACATTCTTTCACCTGCGAACTGGAATTGATGGAAAATACGTGTGACTCATACAACGAAGCAGTTCCAACAAGTGTTGTCTATTTCGATCTTTTGACTCGAGTCTGTTTATTTCGTATCTGATCTGTCACTACAGTTGCTAATTCTTTGCTCAATCGATCGATTAATGGATACCATATTTGGCCAAGAACTTTAGCGTCGATTAATGGGTTCATTGGCTCTAGCCGCTGTCAGAATGCAATGAACACGGAATTAAATTCCGGAGAATCACTTCACTTCACAACATTTTAGCATTCACAACATAAAGTGTGAAATATAATGTGCTTCTGACGTGATATTCACCATTAACAATATTTTTAGATGGACCGTGAAATCGATTGAAATCATTCTTCACGCGGTTAAAACTTCTTTGATTTCCGCTGATGTTCTTTGGCGAGTACCTGATGACTGTGGTGTCTGGTTTCTAATACCTACATCCACTAATTTAAGTTGCCACGACTTCCCTGCGGAGCTGATCTTAGCCACATCTTCAAAAGAGTCTTAAACTGTAACCAATGATTCTTTGATGTTTATTTTTCAACGCGAATCAGTCCATCCAATAAATATGAAAAGGGCACGGTCCTGAAATAACCGGCCTGCCGTGCCCTGTCCATGCCTGACCGTTATTTATAGAGCCGCGAGTGAATGCAGCGAATGTTTGATGGGGATCGCTAAGTTTCACTTTTATTGATTTTGTATCGTATCTGGATTTAGACTGGAATGTCGCCGTCGGCTGGCGCGGAGCGTCCTTGTACGTTAGGAGTAGGAATAACATTTCCCAAGAACAATGATTAATCTTGCTTTGCTGTAATGGTTGAGTCGAGTCACAAATAAAAAAATGATTTTTAACAAAACAGCCTGTCGTTAATGACTCAATTTCAAAGGTCACGGGGACAATTCTCGTAAAAAGTAATTTAATTGCTCCCACGGTACACGACATCATAACATTTGGTGTTGCCACATTTATTACTATTTAAATAAACGCTATTTTCGCGTTGCTGACTCACGTTTTGATACTGACCGGTTGTTTGTTGCCTTACTCGCCTCACATCGCGCCTATATTTAAAAATTGAGCTGTTTCGTAACTCCCATGACTTCAAACATATTGTTTATGTTTATAGTTAAGAAACATAATGAAATGTAAGAAACATACTCTGAAAACAAAAGTAATCTTGCGTGAAACAAAGTAGCAATCGGCCAGCATTTATGCCTTACCCAAAAAGCCATACTAGTAAGTCACCCAGCAATTCATCAGTCAATTAATCTTCAACCATACGGTATCAGATCAAATAAAAAACTATTAAATTAATTCTATTTATTATTATCAAAGTCTACGATAGGATACGATATTTTATGTCAAGGACGAACATCGAGCGATGCTTCCGAGTAAACTGACCCTCGATAGTTAGGAGTGGTCGCTGAACTTTAGACGGGCCCAGCGCAATCGCCCGTCTGTATTTGATGGATTTGTGGGGTTCATGGTGAAACAGCAAAAATAATTGTATAGGAACTTCAATCGGCTTTTATACAGCAATTCGAATTGTACTCTAAAGTTCTAAAGGAAACTTCTTCTAAATATGAAATGGTCAAACATTTTTGATGCAGATGCTTATAAATCTGTTTTATTCCAATTTGTTTATTATTTGTCAACTAGCGGCCCGTCACGCGGTTTCACCCGCGTCCCGGGGGAACTACTTCCCGTACCGGGATAAAATATAGCCTATGTTACTCTGGGTGAATGTAGCTTTCCAACAGTGAAAGAATTTTTCAAATCTGCCTAGTAGTTCCGGAGCCTATTCAATTCATACAAACAAACAAAAAATTAAACCTTTCCTCTTTATAATACCCTCCGGCCGTATTCGGCCATGGCGGCCGATCTTACGATCAGCCAGGTACGCAGGATATATTATAGTGCACAAGTGAGTGCGCAAGCACAGGTGCACTCCCTATTCCTTCACTCTCATAATTCGGTGGGACAGCAATCTGACACGACCGTAGAGAGATCAGGCGCAGGACCAACGGCTTAACGTGCCTTCCGAAGCACGGAGGAGCTCGAGATGAAATTTTTCGGTCACCCATCCGATGACTGGCACCTGCGAACGTTGCTTAACTTTAGCAACCGCAGGCCGAGTGCGCTAACCACTGCGCCATCGAGCTCTTCCTCTTTGTAATATTAGTATAGATGAAATGATAATTGTGCGGCGCATTGGGCTACATACTTTGAGTGGGACCTAATGTATTTGTGCCCGCGATCTCGCTGTGGGTCAAGGGCGCCGCAAGGCCGGTAAACACTGCCTAGCGGCTGTTACGTAACTCAAACCTCATCTCCCAATGAGAACATTTCCCCGACACGAGATAGTGCCTGTCTAATTTCAAATGATAAGCAGTAAATATAAATAATGCAGTTCAGCTGGTAACATGACAATGATAATTAAACTTTAACTTCTTCTTCACACTTTATTTATTTGCATGGAGTGGAAGATTTGCATATAATGCAATCAGCATTTAATCATTCAGGTTGTAATCGTCTTTTATCAATTTAGTTCTCAATAACGCCAATCAACCAATCCAGAAAGTCCTAAATAAATGCTAGTATCTGTGTACCTTAAAAGATGGTTATTTAAAGAACAAATACATATAAGAGTTAGCAGTGACTTACTGAATTATTGCTAAGAACAGAGCTTACTAATCCAACATTCGCTCCATAAACAAATCGACGTTAAATCAATCTTGCGTTTACGAAATGACATATTTAGAGACGGCCTTTTCACCTACGGCTACGTTGCGATAGAGCGTGGGCGGGCAGCCATATGGTTGTGGCATTTGAATCAACTTGAGCAAGTACCTACTGTGAACTGTCACCATAGCACGACTATTAAGGAAATCCTTGGAAAATGTTGACCACATTTACATATTTCTTCGATTTCTTGGACCTTCAGATGCAATAACAAACAAGCAGTTCTGCACAGAAAAAGTACCTACGACAATTTAAGCGTAAATTACTCTCTTAATCGGTTCCCCAATGCTGAGGATCGTGCGTGACTCCTATCGATTTTGCCTATGATCTGCCTCCATCCCTCCTGGTCGATCGCCTTATGTAAAGCGTCGCAGACCGGTATATCTAGCTGCTCAGAGATTTCACCAGACCATCGTTTTGGGCTTCTTCCTCTTGGCCTCTTTCCCTCTACATTTCCGGTCACCATCAATCGCTCTAAGTTATCAGCGCATTCAGCGCCTCTCCTGGCGATGTGATTACATGACGTAAAGTATACTGAAATTAACATAGTAGTAGTCCAGGAATTTTAGATTTTATCTGCGGAATAATTCCTAGTGAGCTGAATTTTTGTATACACCTTTATTATGATATTGCAATGATGATGTGAAAAATCGACATTGATATCGTGCCGGCTAAAAAAGTTATAGGGGTCCAAACGTCACGAAAATCAGTTTTTCACAAATATCTCGCGATCTATTGCTCAGGGGTCAATAATGGTTTCATAAGAGTTGTTCGTCGTAAAATTGTCTACAAAAAAGGTCTCTTGCATTTTTCTGTACAATTAACCGTTTTTGAAATAGAGACTAGAACGCACTCACATATCGTATTGTATACCGTACGGCGCATACCAAGGCATAAACCCTATTGTTTGTTTTTTTCCCTTTTTATTTTGTGTGTTTTTTGTTAGTATGGTGATCTACATATAGAAATATATAGGACTTGTAATACTAGTACAGTCAGGAAAATAGGAATATCAACTATAAAAAACTAAGTGGCAATTTTTTTTGTCACTTTATAACTCAAGAACGGGCTCATCGATCCAAACCAAATTTTCAGGGTTTGTACAGACTATTTAGTAGATGTTTTATGTGAAGTTTGAACAAAATCGGTCGTTCTTTTTATACGTAGCGAAGCACGTACCGGGCCGCTAGTAATGATATAGATATGCTATGTCCAGTGTCGTTTGGACCCCTATAACTTTTTTAGCCGGCACGATATCAATGTCGATTTTTCCCATCTATATCACAATATCATAATAAAGACGTATACAAAAATTCAGCCCACTAGGATTTTTTCCGCAGATCGTGGATCAAAATTGCTAAAATTCACATTGCATATCTATATCATTGCTAGCGGCCAGGTACGTGCTTTGCTACGTATAAAGTGAAGCGACCGATTTTGTTCAAACTTCACATAAAACATATACTAAATAGTCTGTACAAACTCTGAAAATTTGGTTTGGATCGAGGAGCCCGTTCTTGAGTTATAAAGTGACAAAAAAAATTGCCACTTAGTTTTTTATAGTTGATATTCCTATTTTCCTGACTGTACTAGTATTACAAGTCCTATATATTTCTATATGTAGATCACCATACTAACAAAAAACACACAAACGAAAAAGGGAAAAAAACAAACAATAGGGTTTATGCCTTGGTATGCGCCGTACGGTATACAATACCATATGTGAGTGCGTTCTAGTCTCTATTTCAAAAACGGTTAATTGTACAGAAAAATGCAAGAGACCTTTTTTGTAGACAATTTTACGACGAACAACTTTTATGAAACCATTATTGACCTCTGAGCAATAGATCGCGAGATATTTGCGAAAAACTGATTTTCGTGACGTTTGGACCCCTATAACTTTTTTAGCCGGCACGATATCAATGTCGATTTTTCACATCATCATTGCAATATCATAATAAAGGTGTATACAAAAATTCAGCTCACTAGGAATTATTCCGCAGATCGTGGATCAAAATTGCTAAAATTACTGGACTATAGGTAAGTATTTTCCAAAAGCACAAATTCGATAGATGAAATGATATGATGACATCACTATGTTGCCTCAGTTGGTTATTGTGTTCAAGTTATGACAGCATAAAAATCCTGATATGCGGATTTGGATTGAGCAATATCTATAACTTAAACTTTATGGGCCGACTCGTGGTGATAAAGCTGTTGCTATAAATTCATAGATTAAAATGTTAAAGATGTATAAGTAACTAGTTCATAATACTGCTGTTGGTTGTTTATTTTTCCGCAACAATCCATATAGCTGAAAGGTCAGTGATTAGGCAGTTCCACCCTTGCAGACAAATACCGCGCCCTTTGCAGCCCCACCTCGCCCAAGGGCGGGAAACAACTGGAAGATTTGCCGAGTCAAAAGGGAAAGGTCTCACTTACAAAGTAATCTTTTAGCTTTATGACTTTTGAAAGGATGCGAAATGAAGATAGCTTCGATTGACGGGCCCGTTTGGTCTAGTGGTCAGAGACCCTGGCTACATAACCGAGTGTCGCGGGTTCGAATCCCGCTAGGGGTAAAATGTTTGTGTGATGAACATCGGCATTTGTACTCGAGTCATGGATGTTAATAAAAATATTTAAGTATGTCTATCCGTTGCCTAGCTTCCATAGTACAAGCTTCAAGCTTAGTTTGGGGCTAGGCAATTGGTGTGTTAGTCCAATGAATTTATTTATTATGGTTTTTTATTAAGGGTCACTAAGATTTTTTCATATCACTCCTCTTTGCAAGTGTATTAATTCGGATAACTTAATTTGGATAACAGAACGGCATAAACTATGAGATGATGACTATTATAATATTGAACATCCTTCCCGCAATGAAGATGTTTGTTTTGCCTTGATGACACATACCTACCTTAATTATTAAGAGGCAAAACTAAACAACACCCATCAAAATTAATTGGTTGCACTCAACTGGAACGCGATCGAAATCAAAGTATCGTTCATTGATGATTACTAATGAGGTCGTTTATAGGATTTTAGACTTTCGCGTTGCATAATGACACTAGTATTATTTAACGGGACTTAACGCGATATTAATTATGTAGTATATGTATAGTCCGCTTGCGACCACGGCTGTTGTAACGCAGCCGAAACGTCAAGCAGTAAGTAGTATACATATACTACATAATTAATATCGCGTTAAGTCCCGTTAAATAATACTTGAGGTCGTTTATATTATTGCTTCGACAACTTTTGATTTGCTTACTGTGTTGTTTATTCTCAAAATGTTCACGTCAAGGTCTTCATTAGTAAAAACTTGTCTTGTTTAGTTTTGGGAAATTGCCAGTATTTAGTTGCTGTATAATACATACCCAGGTTGAACTATTAAATGCACCGTATTGTGATATACTATTTCCTTGTAATTTCTTACGTCACTCCTTGACGAAATTAATTGTTATTGTAAGCGTTCCTCCACAAGAAAATTCTTTACTTAAAGTCGCAGCCATAAGTTTCGTAAGTGCGAAGGTGTTATTGGATCCTTATTAGGACTTCTGAATCGTGTAATCTGGTGTAGGGCTGTGAGGCACGTCATCATTTACAAATTAGCCTTCCTTACTAGGATGTGTCGTGACTCGTGACTCCCACATTTTTTTGATCTAGTACCGTTGATGAGGGCGTTGATCTTTATTCCCATTTACAAATTTCATTTACAATGATGACGAATACATAATTTGTGCTTAATGTATTAATTGCTTACATTGACATATGACACAATACAAATATTGATGTAATATTCTAAGCAAGCAAATTCTTTGCTCTATTCAGCTGAAAAGAGGTGTCTTATTGAATGTAAACGTATAGGTGCGTGCGGATTTCTGTTCGTCCGATAAAGAAAAACATGTAGGTTTTACACCTAAACGCTTTTTGCGTCGAAATTATTAAAAACATTGAATGAATGGCTAGAGCTGGTTCGTAGTGTTGCGCATACGCACCTTATATGGCGCGGCGCTTGCGTGGCGTCTTCTTATCGCCCGCCGTCGCGGACAGGTTCGCGAATGCATAATGAGATAATCGACTCATTGACATGCCAACAGGCTTTCGGCTACTGGTTCTTGTGCTGATTAGGAGATGTGGAGGTACAATATTGTAGTAGCAGCCTTGTGCGTAACTTTGATATCTAGTAGGTAAATGATAGCTTATAATTTAAAAAATATTTTTCTAGTGCTTGTATTGTAATTTTACCTTATTTTATATATTAAACTTTTTAAACGTAAAGTGCAATCTATCATAATCTACTCATATCGTAACTCAGTAAATTATAACATTCTCTACTAAAACTTTAAGAGTACTCACGTCAATGTCGATTTATAAAACCAACGTTATCTACAGGAGTTAATGCAGTCGACGTGACGTAAGCCGTATTTTAATAGTTCTCTTGTGAGTGCTGTAGGCATTTCACATTGTTCGCATAGCTCTGGGAGATCGAAACAATGACTGGGAGGGAACGTGAAAGTCTAAGATAACGGTTTACTTTTGTTTCGAGATAACATGTGATCGGACCTGTTCCTGACTCCATAGATAAACATCTTTAGATTTGCCCCTACCTTACTTAGAAATTGGCCCTAAAATAAGAGCGAGACAGCACGTTGACCATAGATTAAACGGGTGACTGTTATCGTGCTGTCTCGCTCTAAGAAGCGACTGTCGCTCTTATTTTAGTTCCAATTTCGAAGTATGACGAGGGCAAATCTAACGATTAAAACCTATGCCTGACTCCACAAAATCGATGCTCAGTTTCGTCGCGGCTTTGAATGGCTGTCAAAACAGTCAGCTCTATATTTGACAAGGGGAAATAGGGAACAATCTCATGCCTGTATCGCATTGATAGAGTATTATGATGTGTCCCGTTGTCACAGCGTTTTCGTCGTGTCATCGTTCTGACGATTTCTTTTACTGTCCCATTCAGGAAAAGGGACATTGACATGTTGATGACTACAGACTATTTTAGCAATATCTATACTAATATTATAAAGAGGAAAGGTTTGATTTTTTGTTTGTTTGTATGAATTGAATAGGCTCCGAAACTACTTGGCAGTTTTGAAAAATTCTTTCACTGTTGGAAAGCTACATTCACCCAGAGTAACATAGGCTATATTTTATCCCGGTACGGGAAGTAGTTCCCCCGGGACGCGGGTGAAACCGCGTGACGGGCCGCTAGTACATAATAAAATAATAACACAAAAGACTGTTTAGGTTTTCAGTGCCTGAGTTAAACTACTGCCTCAGTTGATATCAACGGTAGATTCTGATACATGATTGAAATAACTTTTATTGAACATTTATTTAGGTATGGGGAGTAGGAGTTCGCTATTTTGGAGAGGCCTACTACGTCCGTATAATCGGGCAAACGATGAAATCAATACACAGCGATCTGTGTCTATTTTGTTTGCATAAGCACGTGTTTGGTTGCAGGTCTCCCGGCTGGTGATCTTGCACGAGGAGGCGGAGGATGGCAACGCCATGCCGGACCTGGCGCGGCCGGTGCAAGCCGTGTCGCTCGCCGTCAACAACCTCGTCAAAGTGAGTATGACATATCATTAAGTTTGTGGGGGGAAGCTTGCAAGAGAGACACTTGATGGTATCCTGTCTTATACCTCTGGCGAAGCAAAAAAAAGCAAGGCTTTAAGTGCACTAAACGTTAAGTTAGTCAGCAGCAGTCAGCAGAAGCTGATATCATAAAAGCCTGTCCGATGAACTATTCAAATAATGATAGGGAAGTTACGAGAGACAGGCACTTGTGATAAAAAACATTGAATTATGTTAATCGCTGTTAATTAACAATCTCGATGGTTTAGTGACTTTTAAGACAGGGGCAATTACGCTTGGGTAAATAAATTGTCTGATCAAACATCGATATTTTAATCGAGCCATAAAGATGTTTATTAGAGTATTTAAGAATGTTTATTCGATTTTTAGCATCCATATTACAACCTTCGATTGGAGCTAGGCGATAGAAGTATCCTAATCATAACAACAAGGGCAGGTCCAAGGGGTGGGGCACGGGGTGATGACCCCCCCCCCCCCCTGAGCGGGTTCCTAGTCTAAGGTGGACCACTAATTTAATATATTTTTTATTCAAACTTGACCACTTGACTACTACCTGGCGCCAAAGCTGGATCCGCCCTTGCATAAGAATTCTTTACTCCCTGCCTTTTGCTGCTAGTATACAGTAATAGTTATTGTACGTGTCACCTCCAGGTCGGGCACGAGACCATCGAGTCGTCGGACGACGCGGTGCTGCGGCACGACATGCCGAGCGCGCTGCACCGCGTGGAGACGGCCGCCACGCTGCTGCAGCAGGCCTCCGACATGCTGCGCGCCGACCCCTACTCCGGACCGGCGAGGTACAGTTTGTTATTGTATGTGTCACCTCCAGGTCGGGCACGAGACCATCGAGTCGTCGGACGACGCGGTGCTGCGGCACGACATGCCGAGCGCGCTGCACCGCGTGGAGACGGCCGCCACGCTGCTGCAGCAGGCCTCCGACATGCTGCGCGCCGACCCCTACTCCGGACCGGCGAGGTAGAGTTTGTTATTGTACGTGGCACCTCCAGGTCGGGCACGAGACCATCGAGTCGTCGGACGACGCGGTGCTGCGGCACGACATGCCGAGCGCGCTGCACCGCGTGGAGACGGCCGCCACGCTGCTGCAGCAGGCCTCCGACATGCTGCGCGCCGACCCCTACTCCGGACCGGCGAGGTAGAGTTTGTTATTGTACGTGGCACCTCCAGGTCGGGCACGAGACCATCGAGTCGTCGGACGACGCGGTGCTGCGGCACGACATGCCGAGCGCGCTGCACCGCGTGGAGACGGCCGCCACGCTGCTGCAGCAGGCCTCCGACATGCTGCGCGCCGACCCCTACTCCGGACCGGCGAGGTAGAGTTTGTTATGGTAGAGAAACAGTATAGGTATAATGCCCCATTTAGGGGAGGTTTACGTCAGCAGTGGACTGCGAAAGAACGTGCGAGTAGTTACTGAAACCGTTTGCGTAGAAAGTTGAAACCCACCAGCCTATAAATACGCGACCGAAGCTTAGCGAGTGTGCTGTTGGAGCGAGCGACGTAATTTCAATCATTTATTAAAAACTAGCGTCCGCCCGCGACTTTGTCTGCGTGGCCTATTTTATCCCCTTAGGGGTGGAATACATCAAAATCCTTTCTTAGCGGATGCCTTTGTCAAAACACTTTTTCAGCCCGATCCGTCCATTGATTTGGGCTATGCGTTGATAGAGCACTGTGGCAGTCAGTCACTTTTGAGTTCTAAATATTTAGAAGACGAAGTACCGCCCCTGACGTGTAGAAGTAATTAGTATACCACCACAATAGTGTAAATGAAAAAGTATCTGGTTTTTTATTTCAGGAAAAAGCTGATTGAAGGTTCAAGAGGAATATTGCAGGGTACATCAGCGTTGCTTTTGTGTTTTGACGAGTCGGAAGTCAGAAAAATCGTCAAAGAATGTAAAAAGGTTTGTTCGATTCGTTGTGTACAATTTATATAAAGTGCAGTTTGAATCTTTTTATAAGTAGTAGGTGTCATTTGGAGACCCTGTCTAAGTCTTGACTTCTATTCTGAATCTCTCACCACTTCTCGGCCTAGATTAAGATGAAATCTCTTTTTAATTTTATTACTTAAACTCCATCTATGAAATAAAAAATATAGTTAAGTAACTAATTATCATTCTACTAAATTCATGTAAGGAAAACAACAAAATGATCCAATTGCGTCTAAGCAGCTTTAGACATTGAGTATTTTGTTTGGTGTTCTGTAGCAAAACAGCTGGTTGGAGGCCGATTCTTACACCGTTAAATAAAGCAAACGAACATCAGAATCAGCCTCCAACGACTGTTGCTAGCCGTAGCGCTTGTCCGTAGGTGCTAGACTACCTGGGCGTGGCGGAGGTCATCGACACCATGGAGGATCTGGTGCAGTTCCTCAGGGACATCTCGCCGGCGCTCTCCAGGGCCGCTAGAGAGGTAACAACTTGTTTTGATAGATTGTAGAAAGGTATATTAATAAAATTTTATTTACATATGTGCATTTTTTGTAAGTATGTTTTACGAATACAGGAGGAGCTTCATTCAATACATTTTGAATAAATGAAGTGTCAATCGATATTAGCTCTTGACCATGCCAATGACCTGATGATGCTGGGCCACTGGCCTTCTCTACGGATGGATAGGGAGTACAGGACTTTAACCACCATCGTCTGGTGTGGCTTATGGCTATAAATGACTGCCATCGCAATCGGTTACCTGCAACAGCTCAATGTACCTTCCAAAGCACGGAGCAAGCATGGAGCTCGTCATGAATATTTTTGATTGTACCACGACCATGACCGACCTCTGCAAAACTTGTTTAGTCTCTGTTCGGGATGAACATAAGGAAAAGATGACTTGCTTCAAAATGATTATACTTGAGAAATATATTTATAAACAGACAGATTTAGTAAAATGCACCACGCGTGTGTCCGCGGCTGCGTCTGTCGGCAAGTGAAGAGGACGATGGCGGCGGGCAGCGGCGCGGGCTACGCCCGTGCACCTCGTCTCTCTTCCGTCCTGCGGTCATGGTGTGAGTGCGTGAACAGCCTCAACAATCGCAGACCCTGCGCGTTTACCGCTGCGACACCGAGTTTCTCTCTAGGCCTATTTCTTGTATCCTGAATATTGTTCGGCGCCACCGAGCTCCTCTCTAATCCTATTTCCTGTGTCCTGAGTGTTCCCCGTATGATTGTTGCGTGCGCCCGCAGGTGGCTGCGCGGGCGGCAGAGCTGACGCACCCGCCGCACGCGGAGACGCTGACGCGCTGCCTCGACAGCGTCAAGCAGCTCGCGCCCGTGCTCATCTGCTCCATGAAGATATACATACACATACTCACAGAGGGTAAGCGCGTCATGCACCACACACTCATAGAGACACGGTCCAACGTTTTTTTAGGGTTCCGTAGCCAAATGGCAAAAAACGGAACCCTTATAGATTTGTCATGTCTGTCTGTCTGTCTGTCCGCCAGTCTGTCACAGCCACTTTTTTCCGAAACTATAAGTACTATACTGTTGAAACTTGTTGAATAGATATATTCTGTGAACCGCAACAACGTTTTCACACTTGGCCGATTTTTTAAGTCAGAGGCGTCAGACTTTTTACCGGATCGCCTGTTGGTTAGCAATCCCCGCCACCAGAGGTATCGCCGATGCCTAGAGGGTCACCTGGGAAGTGATCACCGCTGCCCATCGACATCAACAACTGCATATGGGTCGTAGATGCGTTGCCTGCCTTTAAGACCCCATATCCTCCCCAACTGAGTTCTGACATCCTTAATCACCAGCAGAAGCATAGCACAACAGTTTCAAAGTGCACTGAGTTTTGTAAGGTGGAGGTGCTTCCCTAGAATTTCATATGTTGGCATGGGGTTTCAATGGAGAACAACGTCTAGTGAACTTGTAATGTCCATGCTTGGCAGTAAACAAAATGTATGGGCCCCTCTTGTATATTAAAGGTGAGTGCTCCTTTTAATTTACTATTATTTTATTTCATTAATTTTGTTATTTATCGCAGGCGGTAAAGGAATAGAAGAGGCAGCCGAAAACAGAAACTACCTGGCCCAAAAAATGGCTGATGAAATACACGAAATCATTCGGTAAAACTTTTTTTTGTAATACCTTCTGTTTTTTATTGCTTTTTGATTGAAAATTATTAATTATTATTTATTTTTCAGTGTTCTACAGCTGACATCGTATATAGAAGATGGCGGTGAGAAGGATAACATAGCGGTTTTGAAAGCTTTACAATCTCAAATACACTCAAAAATTGGAGCTGCACACGAATTTCTCAATGTGAGTATTTAAACTTTTTAATTATTTTATGCTCAATTAAATCCAGACATGGCGATGCCAACGGATAGTACCATTATGGTATCACATCCGGCAGTTAAAGGTATCATGGCAGTAAGCCAATATAACGTGCTTATTTAAAAAAAAATGATTAAAAACATTGTTTAATAAATCGTTGATTTAATCTGCAAGTGAATTTTCTAAATTATCTATATCGTGTATGTTTGTGCTAGGACCCGGACGCGCTGCGCAACACGGCGGGCGAGCGCGCGCTGCGCACGGTGCTGACGTCGGCCACGCGCGCCGCCGACCACGTGCCCGCCGCGCAGGCCAGCAGTCTGCGCGCCATCACCAGGTACACCACCATGCACGGAGCTAACTACGACTGAGGCGACTTAGTGGGAGAACCAAATCCCACCACGACCCATGGCCAAACCAACCTCTTGGTTAGGTGTGGAATTTACCATCCTCTCTCCGGTGAGGGAAATCATTGATACCTGCACGCTACGAGTTAGCGTGTGAAATGGATGAATTGATAAATAAATAAATGAGAAATTAAATAACTTTAACTTGTGAAATCTGTCTACCCGCTTGGTGTGATGGTCAAAATGTTGCCTATTATACAAGAGGTCGCGGGTTCGAATCCCGCACAGGACAAACGTCTGTGTGCATAAACATGTCTGTTTATCGTGGTCTGGATGTTATATGTATCTACTTAAGTCTATTTGTAATACCACTGTTGGTTCTGATGTCCGTAACACAAGTGCTTAAGCTACTTAAAACGGAGTCAAATCAATATATTAAGTGATGTTGTGAAAAAAAAAAATGTATTGCAGATCCGGTGGAATCAATGCAGATCAACTTTGCGACGAAAGGCAGTACGGTCATGGCAGAGATGCCAAGGTAATTTTTTCAAACTATTTCGTGCCCTAATTATTTTTAAATTCTAGTAACGTGTACATTACCCTCGTACATTTATAACATGTGCTCCCAGAGTTCTTAAATAGTTAATAATTACTTTGTAACGTTTCCAGGCTCTGAACTTGGCGGCGGATCTGCGCAAGCAACTGAATGATGTGGACTCCATCGTAAACGAGGGCGTGCGTGCGGCCGAGAAGCAGGGCGGCAAGACCATGCAAGCTAGGTATGTTTTATGTTGTATGTTCATCAAATATTCTGGATAAGCATACTTCCAGCAGCGCACTACGATAGGCTTAGTTTTGAATCAGCCCTTGTCAGCTGCCTTTCTCTGTACTTTGATGATTTTCTGCTATGTCGGTCTATGGTTAAGTTTATGGTCTATGGTTCCCACCGAATTATGAGAGTGAAAGAAGAGAGAGTGCTCTTGTGCTTGCGCACTCACTTGTGCACTATAATATATCCTGCGTACCTGGCTGATCGTAAGATCGGCCGCCATGGTCAAAAACAGCCGGAAGCTTTTTTTTTTGACGAGCGTAGAGCTAAGGTGGCGTTATAATGTACTATCAATTGTGGTATTTACAGTTTAATTTCAACGAGTTTTAAGATGTATAGGTAACACATCAGAGACTATATGGGTTATATTATTGCAACCAATTTCCATGCAGGCTGGAGACCGCTCACAAGTGGCTGCTGCACCCGGCCGCTGACCCCGCGACCAGGATCGAAGGACAGAAGGCCATCAACAGCATCGTGTCTCAGGGGCAGAGGGTGAGTTCTACTTCAACGTGATGTGTGATATGACAGATAAAATACTAAAACCATGATTAACTACCTCATGATGAGCTCTGTAAGGATTCTGCATGATGTCAGAATCAAAAGAGTACAGTGTGCAAAAAATAGTACCTTATAGTGATAGCTCCTTGCTAATGGTAAAAATGAAAATTCACATGGAGGTGCTGGTGGGTGGGGTGACAAAAGTTTTAACGTGCAAGAGAATTTATTAATATTATTATTTATTATTTATTTATTTATTATTTGGTTTGACAAAATAATGTTCATTTAGATTAGCTGATTGGGTCTTATCCGGAGGCAAGACCTAAATCAGCCCAAATTAAATAAATTAGTTTCATAATTTGTGGCCCTCATTCAGATCGCAGATGGCTTGCAAGGACGAGAGAAGGCGGAGATCTTGCAGCTCTGTTCGGAAGTGCAGCGGCTGTCCGACAACCTCGCAGACCTCTGCATGAGTGGGAAGGGAGACACCGAGGAAGCGAGAGCGCTAACCAGGTACCTGCTTTGATGCTACAACAATATAGAAGAATTTCTTATATTACAATACTCTGGTTAAAAGTTCAGTTTGACTACTCGCAATGAATTGCTGGTAAACCTGTCAGAATCTGTATGATCAGCCAAGCAAAAGCGTACCCGAGGGTTTTGAATGGGCCTTGTGTCATATTATGTAAATTTTAACATAGATATTTTGGATCTCTTGCTTTGCCTTGATAGGGTACTACTTTCCGAAGTCTTTCTGTAATCTTATTAATTTAAGATTTAAAATTGCGACTCTAAAGCTTGTGTGAAGGTAGAATATTTAAATTGATTAATGGGGTTGTTTGCAATTAAAAAATCTGCTAGATGGTAATACACAGGCGTGAGGTGTAACTGCTATGTCATTGGTGAAAATATATCGATCAATTCATGTCAAAATTCACCATTCACATACCAGTTAGACCCAACGCCTACCTAGTACCATCTATCATTTTTCAGTCGCAAACACCCTTATTCACACCAGTGATTTCTGAGATTGGCACGTTCAAACAAACAAACAGCTGTATTATATTACTATCGATTGTTTGTTGTCATGTGCTAATAACCCGTGGTGTGCGCAGACAGCTGACGGACAAGCTGCACGAGCTGAAGCGCGGCATGGAGCGCGCGGTGGTCAACCGCGTCGTGGAGGACTTCATCGACGTCGCCGCGCCGCTCAGGCACTTCTCCGACGCCGTCAACACACCCGAGGGTCAGTCATATATACGCTGCTCGCTATAAACGACGTCACTATTGAAATACAGAACATCTAAATCGAGAGCGATCAGCTCTGCCTCAACATTTCCGATTCGTACTGCCTGGGAGAGGAATTATTTACATGACATCTATTCCCAAATTTTATAAGTTAATCACTACGAGTAGCCTGCCTCTCCGTGTAACGTGAAGTGAAATCTAATAGCTGTCTTTGCGAAACATATTATTTAAAAAAAAAACTTTGATTATATAGCAATATCTTCTTCGTCCCAGCGTTTTCCCAGCTTAGAGTTCACGACATCCAGCCAGCGCTTCTTGGACTTACCGCGTGATCTAGGGCCTAGAAAAGTTAATTTAAGCCTTAAGGTATCTGCTCCCAACTTAGTCAGACGGCCTGCGGCAGATGTGACCATACCACCGGAGACGACTTTCCTGAAGCTTATCCGCTACATCACGGACCCTGCTTTTATTAAACAGCAATATACGTAAAAATAAAGTAAATGTAATTACGCACGTGTAATGAAGCAAGTTCCGTACTGACCAGGTGTCCCCGGTCGCGAGGCCAACTTCCACGAGAAGGCGGCAGCCCTGGCGGCGTTCAGCCAGCGCGCGGCGGCGGCGGCGGGCATGGTGGCGGCCGGCGACCACTCCAAGCGCCTCGCCGACCAGCTCGCGCACCACGCGCAGCAGGTGCTGCGACTGCTCACTCATTCAGCCATTCATTCACTCACTCATTCGTTCAATCATTCACTCACTCATTCGTTCAATCATTCTCTCACTCATTCGTTCAATCATTCACTCACTCATTCGTTCAATCATTGATTTGACGGGCCCGTTGGTCTAGTGGTCAGAGACCCTGGCTACAAAACCGAGGGTCGCGGGTTCGAATCCCGCTAGGGGCAAATGTTTGTGTGATGAACATCGGCATTTGTACTCGAGTCATGGATGTTTATAAACTTATTTAAGTATGTCTATCCGTTCCCTAGCTTCCATAGTACAAGCTTCGAGCTTAGTTTGGGGCTAGGCAATTGGTGTTTTTGTCCAAGGCATTTTTTATAGTCTTCCATAGCGCATCATGGCATGAACTACAGGGGATTGCTGAACTTGGACTTGGCAAAGTCATGAATAGCCTTCAGCAAAACTTGCTAACCTTGAACTTAACTAAAACTAAGTTTCTAACCTTCACTAAAGCTAGCCGCTATCAACCTAAAGACTCCGTAATAAGAGCGCACACTTGCTCATCCCCTGAAAATATTTTCTCTTGCTCATGTACCCCACTTGAACGTCTTACATCAATAAAGTACCTTGGTATTTATTTGGACTCAACATTGTCTTGGAAAAATCATGCTGAAGCGCTCACCAAAAGAATTCGAAAGATGACATTTATATTCAAGCGATTACGACAAGCAGCAGATCCCAAAACAATAAAATCTGTTTACCTTGCCTTATGCCAGTCGGTAATAACCTATTGCATCACTTCTTGGGGGGGGATGTTCAAAACAAACATAATAAACATTGAGAGGGCCCAAAGAGCAGTGATAAAAGTTATGATGTCAAAACCATATCGTTATCCAACATCACTTTTATATTTAGAAGCAAATGTTCTCACGGTAAGGCAGCTATTTGTATTAAATTCAATAATTTACACGCACTCTGAAAACATCTTTAACTCGAAAACTTATGAAAATAAACGTCGAAAAGGATTAATCATAAAAGACGGTATCAGGTACTCACCGTTCGCAAAACACCACCAGATATTTCTTGGTCAATATCTCTATAATAAAATAAACCGTATCCTAAATATTTATCCCATGACTCGATATAAGTGCAGACAAACAGTTAAAAAATACCTTATTTCGAAAACTTACGAAGAGGTTGAAATCATGTTAAAAACATACCAATAGATTAATACTCGCGCATAAACATCCCTCATACACAAAAAATTACATACATACGCATCACTAAGCTCACATCTACAACATAAACTCAATTTACATCACACGCACATACACACACACACACACACACACACACACACACAGACACACGCACACACACGCGCGCACATAAAAGCACACCAACACAAACCAGCGCGCACGTTCGCGCAACACTCACAGACATACACACACACAAAATTGATGGTAATAATAATTAATAAACTCTGGATAATGTTATAAACCAAAACTAATAAAAAATAATTTATTTGCCATTGATAAGGTCTAAGCATAAGAAATTTAACATTGAGTGCCGTTGGGTGGGGTGCCGGAACTCTGTAACACAGGGTATCCTAGTACAGGTTCCGCTCTCTCACAATGGCTACATAATTTTGTACTTAATAGTGTTAAGCAACTACAGACTGTATGCTAATGTAGCTTTTGTGATGGAAATAAATGATATTATTATTATTATTATTATTTATTTATTTTATTCACTTACTCATTCATTTACCCGGTGTATGTGCCGTAATTTTTACATAGTTTGTTTATAGGCGGTATATTTTATAGCGGCAAAACACTGCTAATGCCTTAGTGCTTCATCAGTATTTATCTGTTTTAAATAAAAAATAAACAATAAGTTTTATTTGTATTCAGGTGGAGAAACTATCGCCGCAACTTATAGCCGCAGGAAAAATTCGCCTGCTTTACCCCGACAGCAAGGTATTTAATCCACATTTTTTACAACATGACACCATATAGATGCTGAAACAGAAATCAAAGCAAAAAGACTAATTTGCGAAGCGATAAATACAGAAGCTTTTGTTATAGCAATATGTTTGTGCGCCTTCCGTTACTCAGCCTTGTGTGTGTGTGGTAGGTGGCGGAGGAGCACTTCAACAACCTGAAGACGCAGTACGCGGAGGCGGTGCTGGCCGTGCGCGACCTCTGCGACCAGGCCGTCGACCCGCTCGACTTCGTGCGCACCGCTGGTAAACAAAACTAATTATGATAGTAGAATGCATTCATTCAACTTCGGAAACACGATTAGAATATCCCATTTATTTTCATTTTCTACCGATCTTGCAAAAAATAAAAGACGCCAAATGTTCGCCCGGTTTGCGATGAGTTTGGAATTATGCCCTATCGGTTTTTTGAGACTATGGTTTTTGAACGTTTGTTTGTTCTTTAGGTGAGCTGATGCAGAAACACACATATCTGTGCGAGGAGGCCATTCGCAATAACGACTCGCAGAAGATGGTCGACAACACCTCAGCTATCGCCAGGTAGGAGAATATTGGCGTACTCTTGTTACTTCGATCAATTTAAAATAGAGACCCCTCTTGAATTATATTGATATAAGTAAACGGGACTAAACGCGATATTTAATTATGTAGTACTTTCTGCGTGACGTTTCGTAACTAATATAATATAGTATATATGTCGCAGGCATTTTGTAAGAATGGTCTTTTTACATATGGCGTCGTCATTTTGCAAACGGGAAGCGCTTTGTAAATTGCCTAAGGCATTTTGTTGTTGAACTGAATGATGTCAATGGGTATGCAGAAGTACTACTCTGCATACTCATTGTAAACTCTAAATATGTATTTATTGTAAACGGCGCGTCGCCAAGGTTGCAAGGTATTTTATAAAATTACGACATTTTACGATATGCCTTCGGCAATTTACAAAGCGCTTCGCGTTTGCAAACGGCGCGTCGCCAAGGTTGCCAAGGACGTCATATGTAAAAAGACCATTCTTACAAAATGCCTGCGACATACATATAGTAATGCAACGCGAAAGTCTAAAATCTCTCTGGAATGTTTATGTTAATGTGAAATGTCAAAAGCTTCAAAATGATTTACACCAATAGAAGGCTCGACATCGAGTGTGGATGATCCTATTAGTATCGTGGTATTAACGTGTTGTGCAATGGTAAAGGCTGGCGAACCGCGTGCTGCTAGTGGGCGGGGCGGAGCGCGACAACACGGAGGACGCGGAGTTCGCGCGGGCGCTGGGCGCCGCCCACGCGCGCCTGCAGCAGGCCATCCCGCCCGCCGTGCACCGCGCCAAGGCCGTCGCGCTCGGCGACACCGCGCAGGCGCCCGCCTGGCGCGCTGCTAACAACGAGGTACGTGTTAAGCCCCGTATTCATGGTAAACATAAGTTTAGCAACAAAGTTGACTGGTGTGTAGACAACCTGTATTTATTTCAACAAAGTTTCCCGCAACATTCTCTCCGCTCAACAACAATGTTGATCAAATGTTGCTAAACTTATGTTTACCATGAATACGGCTTTACATACGTGGTGATGTCGATTACGATATCGATGTCGGGTCGGAAAAGATGTCATGTGCTTAACAGATAATCCAACGCTTGAATTATCTATAGAGTAATTGACATCTGTAATGTAATGCATTTTTCCATGTCAATATTCGGACAATGTTTATCTTGTTCAGAGCGTGTTTTATAAAGAATGCCGAATGATGTCTAAAAACGACAAAGTTCTCTTTGTAAAAATAATATTTTTTTGGAAGCCGAATTAATAACCTACAGACACCCTCAACAACGAATCGAGAATACATAAAGTAAATGGCAAAGGGTGAGCACCGACCGGTATTTTACATTTATCTATACTCACGTTTTCGTCCGTCGCAGATAATAAACGCAGCGGGCTGCGTGGAGCAGGCGCTGGGGCGTCACTACGCGCCGCCGCCGCCGCCGCCCGCGCTGCCGGACGCGCTGGCCCGCATGCGCCTGGACGCGGCGCCCCCGCGCCCGCCGCCGCCGCAGCCCGCGCTGGCCGCGTCGCACGCGCTCGCCACGCACGCGCCGCCGCGCCCGCCGCCGCCCGACACCGACGACGAGGGCGAGGACATCTTCGCGCGCCAGCCCCATCCCAGCCAGCCCATCCTGGTGAGACACTGCACACATACACCACATGTCACGTACATCACATCATCATCACCCTTCGCAGTCCACTACTGGACATAGGCCTCTCGTAGGGCTCTCCGCTCACACCAAGCTTTATACAAATGCCACACAAGCCAAACATGCGAAGAAAAACATGCCACACATTTACACCTGCTAGCACAAAGTACCAGTTGAACATACAGCGCAAAGTCGTAATAAAATAAATATCCCGCTAGATGGCAGAACGTTACTGAAGCTGGAGTTGCGCCAAGATGAAGAAGTGGCATCTTGACTAGCCTACCTGGACGCATAATTCTGAAACATCCCATTGGATACTAAAATTGTTCGCGTTACATGTATATTTGTTGAATGATTAGTATTTAAAAGTAATTTTAATCATTACATTTTTATACAGACAGGGAAAACATTTTTTTTATTATTTTCGTGCCTACCAAGTCATGTTGAAACGGTAGGAATTACACTTTGACTTTAATCTCGTCACTAAAGCCACTCCCTTACCTGTAGGTGGCGGCGCACAACCTGCACAAGGCGGTGCGCGAGTGGTCGTCGAAGGACAACGAGATCATCGCGGCGGCCAAGCGCATGGCCATCCTCATGGCGCGCCTCTCCGAGCTCGTGCGCTCCGACTCCAAGGGTGAGTGCAAGGGACAGACGGTCTGCCGTCTAATCACATAAACGTACGGCGTACAGGGTGTATACGTCCTTATGTTGTTCGGGAAAGGGTACTGTGTTTATGGTACGAACAGAGTTAATTTCTTGTTGAACGAGCCCTGTGCAGAGCCAATTTTTTTGTGTTGTTATTGTCGGCTGATAATAATAACTATCAAAGGACTTGGTCCCTTTGGACCCGAGAACTTTGTCAGTCCTTTGAATAAATAATAATAATAACACTGTCACGGACCAACATGGTCCCTTGTAGTCATGAGTTACGTAAGTTATGATGTTTAACTGTTGAACTACAAAAGGTTCGTGCATTCCTATGTGCTTCAGGGTAAAATTGGCTTAATATGCTAAAAATATTTAACCAAAGCAACGTAGCAAGCTCATATTGTAAAATGCTTTATGTGAATATTATAAGTTTAGCCATGAAACTGTATTTTATTTTAATTCGCACATATCACCCTTGCACTATCTATACTAACGTCATCATCCGTGTTTTCATTGTGTATATCTATTGTCTATTGCTTTCTTTCGGATGCTAGAAGTCGCTTTGAACCTGAGCGGTAAGTGCCTTAAGTGTTATGTTGTAACTGTTTTTAAGGGCGAGACTCCACCAAAGCTAAGATTTGTGCTGTGAAGCGGAGATGTGTCGTAATCGTAAGCAGCCAAATAGTATTTTGGCCTTAACACATGATCAATCACAGCTTAAAATTCTATTGGCTACTTACAACACAGCACGCAGCACACAGCACTCATCTTAGCCTTATATTAGTGGATTCTCACCCTCATAGGCGATTTTAAGATTAATTTCACCACCGTTAAAATTCATATCTAAACTTTTGACTAAGAGAATGTGACAGATATATCAAATATGTGGAGGTAAGTAAGGCACCGTTACAAGTAGTTATGAAGGAGTTTTGACTGTGGTGAATTGATCCTTATTTGTATAATATATCGATGCCTAACGGCCAAAAAGGCCTAACCGCCACTTCACAAACTTTACAGGAGAGAGGATTAAAGACGAAAAATTACGAAAAAAAATCATAAGTCCTTGGGTTTTGCTTCCTAAGATTCCAAATTTTAGGTGTAAATATAAAAGATACTTCTCTTCAAAATGTATTTATTAAAGTATTACAAATCATTCATCTAAGGGTGTTTCTAGTCGCTTATGCTCAAATGGATTTATTTTTTTACAGCAAAAATGTCGTAACTGCATTAGCCAAAAAAATTCATGTTAGCCTAAGCGACTTAATTGCATCTGTATTTTTATTAAAATTGCTTAACCGACATTAAGCCAACATAAGAAGTGATTGACGAAAAAGTCTTAGTGTTAGTGAAATACTAAATATACAGGGTGTCGCAGATAACCTGTACCAGCGAAAGTCTGCGACCAGGGACACCAATACCCATAGATTAAATCATTTATTTTGAGAAAAAAATGGGATAAGCGCCACAATGCATAGTAATATGTGATAGGGCAAATAATCCTAAGCGCCATATTTTATATTTGAAAATTGCAGCCCGAAAGTATTAAGCGACATTTTTGTTATTCATTGTTTTCAAGCAAAATTGTCTAAGTAACTTTTTCAAAATATTATATTTCCCAACCGCCAGAATGAAAAAAAACACTAAATATTGGGCGCTTAGGACGTAAAATTAAGGCTTCGAGCCTTAATTTACCAACCGCTTAAGCGACAAAAATAACGCCCTAGAGAGACGAAACCTAGATAGAACGACGCAGAAAAAAAAGGCGATTCCAATGATGTATATAAGTCGATTTCGCAAAAAATGTCGCTTAGGCCATTTTGGCCGTTAGGCATCGATATAGTTTGTTTGAATTGGGAAGTGATTTTAAGTACCTCACTTGATTACATTTTATATTGTTAGTTTAGTTTATAAATAAAGATAATGTGACTACAGGCAGCAAACGTGAGCTGATCGCGACGGCGAAGGCGATCGCGGAGGCGTCGGAGGAGGTGACGCGCCTCGCCAAGAAGCTGGCGCTCGAGTGCACCGACAAGCGTATACGCACGGTCGGTATCCATGTGTGCACTGCACGCCTCCATGCCTACACCGTCACAAGCCACGCCTATACCGCCCTCTTTAGACTTTAAACCAAGCCCCACCGCCCATTAAACCACCTCCTATCGACTACACTTTGACCGGCCCCTACAGCTACACATTAAACCGTTTCTATCGACAACTCATTGAACTGCCCCCTATCGACTACACATCGAACTGCCCACTACCGACTTCATATTAAACCGCCCCTTATCGACTATACACTACGCCTCATCGCCCCATAGCAACAACATATCAAACCGACCTCTATCAACTTTACATGCCTAACCGCCCCATAGCGACCACACATTTCAACGTCCCCTATCGACTACACGTTAAACCGGCCCCTACCGACTATACACCAGCCGCACCGCCCCCTACTGACGACACGTCATCATGATCAGCCTGTTACAGTCCACCGATTAAAGTAGGCTTCTCCAAAATACGGAACTTTCAAGTATCTAATGTTATTTTGATTCCATCGCCTTGTTTGAATATGAAAATCTTATTATTTATTATTACACAAATTGTAGATTCGATAAAACTTTGCCATTCATAAATAAACACTTACAACAATGTTATTCCTTATAGAAAAATAGAGAGTGTATTACATATTACATATTTCATTTTCCCGTCGTTTTTCAGAATCTCCTGCAAGTGTGCGAGCGGATCCCGACTATCGGTACACAACTCAAGATTCTCTCCACCGTCAAAGCTACCATGCTGGGTGCTCAAGGTAAGCGTCTTGTATTAAATTATTTTCTTGAGATCCATGGGATTCATGAATTAAATATTTTGCTTCTCTCAGTTGTATTTACTTCCATGAGGTGGTAAATATTGCTGGTGGTTTTAAAAAAAGACACATTTAAAATAATATATATACGATTAGAACGCTAATAACGGCCGCAGTTTTTTTTTCTGTAATTAAGATATGAACAGTTTCTTACTTGATGTTTTGCTACAATTCACATATTTATGCTGAATAATGCTTCTTCATCATCATCATCATCAGCCTATAATGCTTCTTATCGCTACTGAACTGATATATAACTGCTATGATGTTCTAAAATCAAAAATTTGTCATTGGTTTATTGATCATGGTTTTACTAATTAGGCGAACCTGCTAACAAAAATCTGAGTAGTAAATTGGGGAAATTTTGTCTTAGTTCCTTATATTGACACCCAAATCCAAAAAACCTTAAATAATTTTATTTATATGCACAGCCCGGTCGTTAATAATTTGGCTTGCAATTAAATATTAATTAACGCACTTATTACTTTTATCTATAGGACATTTCACCCAAGATGATCCCGATGACAGTTGACGGTTTAAAGGAAAATCTACACTTTTTCAAGCATTAAGGAACCTTAACAATCAGAACAGCTCGTGGAGCTTCCTGCCTTGGAATAAAGTTTAATTTCGTAGAAAATGTACACCTGTCATAGTGATCATCTTAGGTGAAACAGACTATAATAACAACTAAATTATGAAATATTAACGTGTATCGCTAATATCGCTTGGCTAACGACTCACTTTGCCTGTGCGTCCGCAGTGGGCATGCCGGATTACAAAGGTATTTACAGCTGTCTATAAAATGCATGCTTGCCACAATGCACTTATTGTAATTGCAGCATTATGTATTTTATATTTAGAACATTAGGTAATCATATTTATGCCTTTATCTTTCTGTAGGTAACTAATTATACTGGATGTGATGATCAAAGCCTACGACATAAAACAAATATTATTATTGTTTCTATCAAGATTACATTTATTTAATCCAAGTAGTTTACATATTTAGTAGTCTGTTTTGACTCCTTTTCATAAATACAATCTTCATTATTTATATGGTCTATCCACCATCTTTGTAAAGTTTATATTTATCTGATTGAGTTTTTATAATTCAACAATAGCTATGTGATGAGTGTGCAATTGTGCATGATTCAATGGTAGTGTAAAGAAGTGTTATATGTAGTTTTGATGTTGTACTGTATTTGTGAACTGTTTACTGAGCGAGTGTGGGTGCGCAGGTAGCGAGGAGGACCAGGAAGCGACGGAGATGCTCGTCGGAAACGCGCAGAACCTGATGCAGAGTGTAAGTATAATTAACAATCATTATATTAGGCTTATACTAAAAGTACACATAATTTTAAATTCATAATTGATATTTTTTATGTTTGATATTTTGTAGTCTTACTTTTAGCATCATTTTCGTAATCAAAGTAACTGATATTATTTTATTTGTGTTTGACCGCACTTTAAGACAAACACTTGCAGGTCAATAGAAGATAGGCAACATACTTCCAACAATTCACATCTATTTCAATTATTTGAGTTGTAATTAGCTACTTTGTACATATTTACATGCTTATAATTTATTTATGATTATATTTATTAATTTATGATAAATGAAAGGACGCATCTGGTTATTGACAAGAGACGGATGTTTTTCTTGTCGTCGAATTTGTTCCATATGTAGTTGAAGTCTATGGGTAAGGAAGTAGTAGTAGTAGTTCGTAGTTGGACAATGCTAAATACATTGTTTACAATTATTTGGCGACGGAGAATGTATTTTATCTTGTCTACGAAATTGTTCCTTTTGTAGTTGAAGTCCTTCGGTTAGAAAGTAGTATTAGTTCGTAGTTAGATATTAGTAAATAATTTATTTATGTGTGGTGGTTCAGGTGAAGGAGACGGTGAAGGCGGCTGAAGGCGCGTCGATCAAGATCCGCACGGAACAGGGCGGGTACCGGCTGCGCTGGGTGCGACGCTCGCCCTGGTACCAGATCTAGGAACAGAATCAGCCCTGGTTACACTGAATCTAGGCAGTCCTTTCTCATCAACAGAATAGATAGCCCAGGATCTAAAGGATCCAGCCAGGAACCAGAACCTACTACCCCTAATCTGCTTTCGAGACCAGACTCAATAAACCCGGTAGTACATCTATGCAGCTTGCTTTTCACCAGGCTGTATTACCCAGGTCCTACAGATTAAGGCACAAACCAGCCTTTAGCCTTAATTGTTAAGACCTTTAACTGTTGGATATGTACCATTGACCAGTAATACGAATATAACATTTATATTTCACCAAAAGAGTTGTTTTGTCATGAAACTTCAGGGCAATTTGGATACCTCAGTCAACAAGATGTGACTACATTGCAGCTTTTACAATATACTTAACATAAAATAGAAAGGTATATTTTACAGATTTCCCATTTATTTATGTAGTTAAATTATATAGTATTGGTACTCTTTGTCTATTTACTCCGTTTATTTAGTCAGTATATAACATTTAATTAACTTTATAAACCGTGTACAATTAACGCCGTAGTAAATTATTTATAAAAAAACATTTGTATTAAAAAAAATAAGTAATGTTTTCATAATCTTATGGCAATAATTGATTCAGTGTAGTAATTAAGCAATCTTGCTTATTTTGGTAGAGTTGTGTAAACGTGAAAGAGTAACTAAAGTCATAATTTAATTAATAATTATGTTTAAAATTGATTTGGTAAAACTTATGTATTTTAATGTGCTTATGTTTTTACGACAACGAAATGTTTTTAAATAATTTGGTTCTAGTTTATAAGGCGAGTGTGATTCTAAATGATTGAAAGTGCCATTCTATAGTGCTTATACTTGAACGAAAAGGTGATAAAAGAGTGTCCTAACAGTTGTCTTATCATTGCACGGTCGCATGCAAAGCTGTTGTTGTAAGTTTTAAATAAATAGACCGTAGTTATTGTAATTGGTAGTCTTCCGTTTTTAATAATCATTGTGTGTTTCATTTATTCACACACCCATTGCTATACAAAAACCCGAGATACACAATTAGCGTGTCAAAAACGTCCCCAAAAAATAAGTGCAGAATGCTCTTATTTCAAACAGTCTTGTGTCAACCGCGTCATCGCAATTTTGAACACTACCCTTGTGAAAACAATCTTAACTAATCTGCATAAGGTTTTATTTGCAAATAATAATGTACATAGTTTGACACATAGATTTGCCGAGTTTTTGGTGACAGAATTGACTGTTACTTTTGTTCCAGACTGTGCATCTTAGGTTTTTGTATATCAATGCATACACCTTAAAAAACAGCATGCGACTGGGCTCGGTGAAATAATAGTCATATTCATGTTTAGAAATCTATAATGATATAAATTATAGGTAATTTCTTCAATAATAATCTTTTTACCATGTTTCCATTACCTACTATCAAACTCTTTTTAACTTTACTGCAAGCATAAGTATGCAGTTCTTAGAAGTAGTTTTGTAATCTTGAGTATTTATTGCCTTACTTAGGAATAAGAACTTACTTCGTAAATAATTTCAACATTAATGTTAAAAATAGCAATAACTTAACTGTGCACTTCTACAAGTTAGTACGTTTGGCAAGAATATATTTATTTGATTTTTACTTAAGTGGCAGTTAACTTAGAGTCTAATCGATTGACCCATTTTTCATGTTTATTGACATTTAGATGCTTTACTATCGAAATACATATACGTATTGTTGATAAAAAAAATCAAATATTTTTACACCAGATCCTAAATCAGCTTGTGATAAAACAATAGTACATAGACAAAGTTTATACTAAATAGTATATTGAAAAAGTAGCTTTAAGAGAAAGTAATACTTTTAAAAGAATGTCACGGAAAATGTATTTTTTGCATAGAAAACTAGGTTCAAAGATAACATTTATTCACAAACGTTCATTGGAAGTAAGAATATACATACTTATTGTCAGTGTGCGTGTGGCTGACTTTCTGCAGCTCTTGTATTTTTTGATCTCATCAACTCTTCATTAGCCAGCTAAGGGCCGTATTTCACATATTAGAGGCCCTGGTCACATGCCCTTTGTGCGCAATAGGAAAGAGGGGTCTGACCTTTTCGTATCAATGTAGGTACATTTCGTTTTTTTTTTCTCACAACCGATTTTCTTTTTCTACGTGACTTCTCATTGAACCCATAGCTCCATTTTGAGATAACTGTTCCGTCGTGTACGTCTCCGGTGCTAAAAAATTACTTTTCAATTCAACAATGGTTAGGTACTCATAGAAAATTGTACTTCAATTAATTGTAGTTACAATTTGTGAACATTTTTCATGACATTCTAGACATCTATTACTAAACATATATTTTTGTATGCGCGAATGAAAGAGTAAATAGGTTAATTAGGGAATAGTTATGAAGCAAATAGTACAGCTATGTAACTTAATTGTAATAATAATTTGTAAATAACGATTGGTTGCTGATACTAAATTTACTAATATGTGTGCTTATTCGGTTTTTATACAAATTATACATTTTTGTTGGCCATTTTAGGCCTTATTTATTCTAATAAAGATTTTTTATTTTATTTCTTTGCATTTTTAATTTCGTTTATAGATTTATTATCTAGTTGTTAAGTAAAGAATTGCTGAATTAAAAGTAAGTTTCCACTTGGCCTAAATAAGTAGCGGATTGTAGATGTAGAAAATTAATAAATACCAGCTTCTGTGCACAATACGGGCAGTTACCCGCTAACCTACCATTCTAACCCACTGGTGGGTGGAGGGGTAACTAGAAAATTTTAGTAGTTCCCACCCACCCACCGCGTCAAGGCTGGAATTCTTTATCGATGTATTTTGTCGATAATGAAAAACAATATGTACGATTAAATGAATTGTTTATTAAATTAAAATTTAATACTATAAACAGGAAACCAACGTGGACGAACAAAAGGGGTTCTTAACATATAAACTTTTCACATAATATTAAAGCTGAGAGTTGGTTTGTTTGGTTGTTTGTTTGTTTGTTTGTTTGTTTGTTTGTCTTAAGGCGCTAATATTAAGAACTGGTTTCAATTGAAAAAATATTTTGTGTTGGATAGCTTTCTGTTGAGGAAGGCTTTAAGCTATAGTATAACACTATGTGTGCGGCAATCGAAATACACGCGGACGATTTCTTAGTAATTCATTCTGATTTCGAATTCCCTGTAACTAGGGATTGCAATCCAGCAGCGTTTTCAATCCAGCTGGATTCTTGCTGGATTGACCTGAATCCAGCTGGATCCAGCGCGGATCCAGCAAAACGTGGACCGAAAGTATAAAAGCGAAATTTTAAGGCTTTTTCTAATTAAATTACCCTTCTTTTTACTATCTTTGAAATCTTTCACTTATTTCACTCATCTATACTTATAACAAATCCGCGGAGAGGTCAATTCTGTACATGAAATATATTTTCAAAATAACTATCAGAGGGTGATTAGTGATCGATACTGATGTCATAAATCCAACCAGTAACATTTTTGTCTGTCTGTCTGTCTGTATGTTTCTTATAGGAACAAAACCTGCTCGACGGATTTTGACAAAACTTGGTACAATTAATCTTCATACTCCTGGGCAGATTATAGGACTTTTCATTCATCACGCTACAATCAATAGGAGAAGCGTTGTTATGGGAAGCGTTGGGAAAACGGGAGAATTACTCCAATTTTTAAGCTTCTGTCACGTGTGCAGTCTTAATGGTTAAAGTTATAACGAAAAAAAATATGTCGGAAATATTCTACATAAAATTGCCTAGAAAATACCCCACAACATCATTATGTCTATGTTTTATGGGTGACTCACAATAACACGTGTAACTTCTGATCTAGATTGGTTTGAACGCGCTCATCTCAGGTACTACTGGTTCGAATTGACAAAATATTTTGTGTTGGATAGTCTACTTACCATTTGTCGAGGAATGGTTTAAGCTATCTATAGTAAAACTGAGTGCGGAAATCGAAACCCGCGCGGACGGAGTCGTGGGCAGCTGCTAGTATCTTATATTTACTTGCTTTAGTTTGTTGAACATTTGAGATGAAAATAGTTAACATAAAATAAAACAATAAACATAAATAACCTCATGTTCATAAAACTTCCTTTTGTTTATTTATTTCCTATATTTTGGCACTATGCAAGCACTGCACTGTGGTTACGAGAGGGCTAATAGTTTGATATATATGATATACTAGCGGCCGCCCGCGACTTCGTCCGCGAATATCGGTTTTTATGATACAAATGTTTTTTCCCGCTAACTCCCGTTCAAAAAGTAGCCTATGTTACTCTCCGTCCCTTCAACTATCTCCACTTAAAAAATCACGTCAATTCGTCGCTCCGTTTTGTCGTGAAAGAAAGACAAACATACAGACAGACAGACAGACACACTTTCCCACTTATAATATATAATAAGTATATAAGTATATAAGTATGGATAATATATCCTGCGTACTTGGCTAATCGTAAGATTGACCGCCGTGGCCGAATTCGGCTAGGAGGAGAAAACTATAAAAACCTATCTTTTTACACAAATAGCACAGGTTTTTCCAATGAAAATTGTGCATTTTAGCAATCTTGTTTAATAGCAACAACATACACTTTTAAGTACTTAGCTACTGTTGGATATTATCAGCGTTGCCTTTCATGCGGCACGTGCCATGGTGACAAAGTTGCCGCGACGTTTCGAATAAGGCGGCTAAAAACTAAACAGTAGAAGTTGATACGTTTGCGGATCCGCATGCTGGATCCAGCATACATTAGCTGGATCCAGCATGTTAAAAAAGGCGCTGGAATCAGCTGGATTGCTGGATGCTGGATCCAGCAATTGCAATCCCTACCTGTAACCCTTTGCATTTGATTTTTTGTTTTCTTGTGCAGTTCCAAATTGACGATTTGTTAGCATATTTTTTTGTCTTAAATACTGATGCCCTTTATATAATAAAATATTGCCGCGATTGCGGCGTATAAATTTTATTTCCGTGCTCATGTTCAATGTGCAAAATACGAAATAATAATAATTATATTTGTTATCACATGCAGCGATATTTGAGGGATAGATGACATAGAATTTAATCGTAGGTACTTTTATTTTATGAAAGTGGCAAATGAGATATTTTGTGAAAAGGTTATATACACATGTTAAGAAACTCCTTTTGTCGTAATATTAAAATTTAATTTAATAAACAATTCATTTAATTGTACATATTGTTTTTCATTATCGACAAAACACATCGATAAAGAATTCCAGCCTTGACACGGTGGGTGGGTGGGAACTACAAAAATTTTCGAGTTACCCCTCCATCCACCAGTGGGTTAGAATGGTGGGTTAGCGGGTAACTGCCCCACAATACTATGAGTTATTGGATATTAATAATAATTATGGTGACTATGATTATTATTAACATGTATTTTCTAATTTTTGAGTCAGTATCGTTCTTGTAGCAGAACGTGTCTCGAAGTGACTCTTTCAAATACGGTCGAGAGCCCTCAATGTTGATTGATTCGTTTCATTAGTCATTCGTTACAAGTTGTCCATACAATCGTCAACAATCATATTTGCTTGATGATTCATAATTATTTTGTTTTCCTTTACAGATTGTTAGATTTCAATATTCGGTTACTTATATAGTATGCATAATCGTATAGGACTAATGTGGTCAACAGATTTTTCATTGTTTCGGTACAGAGATAAGATAGGTCCTAAGCTACCTCCCTTTTAGTAGTTTTAGTGCATCTTATGCAAAAGTCCAACATACATCACCATAATCAACTTCGGATTGTTGTGGCCTTCAACATATTTCAATTTAGGGCGGATTTTACATCATAAATATACAATTTGAGAGTGTTAATTTGGTGTTTGGCATGCTTGTAGCTTATTTTCCTGTAGCAAGTAGACCCTTCGCATTAGATGATTCTTTGAAGCCTATATTTAGTTGTACGAAAGTAGTTACGAATATTATTTCCCGTATCTATAAAATCAATATTTTCTCTTGGTAAGTAAGTAATATTTTTTTCAGGTGATATATCATATAATATTTATTAATGTACAAAATGGTTAAATGTATAATATGTATCTAATTGTTATTGCACATTTAGATACATTTTATATCAACCGAAGATATTGAAATATTCTTATAGCGAATTAAAAGTATTTATTCTTATAAATTATTGTTTTATTCTTCATTGTTATCCAAGTACATTTTGATGCTGATGATGATGGGCTGTATCACTGTATGGCACATAAAACACGCAATTATTTGAATAATTTTACAATAAGCTAGCTCTAAAATATAAATATTATTCTACAATAGCTTTTAAATTAAAATATGTGATATCACTTATGTGATACACTAGTGCTGATGACAATTATTGCACTTTATGCAGGTGAAATGCTTATTAAACTAATGTATGGATCCATTAAAACATCATTAATTAGAAACAATCTTCACCAAACTTGTTCGTTATTATTAAACAGGCGTTTTAAATAAACATGCTCTGAACCAAATGTGGTGCAAATCTAAACCAGTGAGATAAATTCCATTAAGTAGAGGAAAATAACGAGTATCATTGTAGTTTGATGATGTAAAGGGTTATTTTGAGTCCGGACAGGATAATTGTTTAGTCCAAATAGTAGTATTAGCTACATCGGGTGTGTTAATAGCAAATATTTACAGTTCTGACTATAACTAGTGAGTGTGATAGCGTCGATACGAATCGGTGAGTCATAAGACGAGTTTGTGGAATTCTGAGTTTTTTAAGACGTATTGTTTTGTTGTAATGAACTTGTGACGTCATTTTCGAAGTGAATACCTTACGCTTTTGGAATAGTGGGAAAACAATTGAATAGTCCTGTCCTGATAATGCTTATTTAGTAGGACTTTTATTTAGTCAGAACTAAATTAGACGTTTACCTGAACGGCTGGAGCACTTTGGCACAAGATCGAAAGAAGTAGAAGGAGAGTAGGGAGGAGGCCTTTGCTACAGGCTTATAATGAAAAAATAAGTGAATAAATTATGAACTAAAAACTATTTTGTTTGAAATATTATCCCTACGATACTAATAGTAACAAACAAGTTTACCTGTTTATAATGGCGCACTTAACCCAATTTTGACCTCGCGGTAATCAGTCTACGTTAAAGCCTAAGGCTACACAATTGCCATACCTAAATAAACCGGCGTTCAAATAAATAGGCATTAAACTAGTTGTAAGTAGCTAGGTAGGTACTCGTTGAAGTTCTAGCAGCGACGATATGTCACGGCGAACAGGTCAGAAATATTTAAATAAAATGTAGGTTTGTACCTTGCGACGACTCACTACAAACATTAAGTTCTCTTGCAAGTAGTAGTAAATACTGATAATGAAAATATTTATTTGACTTGCTCATAAATGATAGTAGGGAGGAAACTTACCTAAGCACTTGAGTTATGGACTTCACTGTAAACGGAGCAAGATATAACATCCCAACTAATATCCCAACTAATATTATAAATGCGAAAGTAACTCTGTCTGTCTGTCTGTCTGTCTGTCTGTCTGTCTGTCTGTTACGCTTTCCCGCTTAAACCTCGCAACCGATTTTGATGAAATTTGGTACAGACAATCTTTAGACCCTGAGACAGAACATAGGCTACTTTTTATTTCGAAAAAAAGAAATCCACGCGGACGGAGTCGCGGGCGGCCGCTAGTAATATTATAAATACGAAAGCACCTCTGTCTGTCTGTCTGTCTGTTACGCTTTCCCGCTTAAACCTCGCAACCGATTTTGATGAAATTTGGTACAGACAATCTTTAGACCCTGAGACAGAACATAGGCTACTTTTTATTTCGAAAAAAAGAAATCCACGCGGACGGAGTCGCGGGCGGCCGCTAGTTCTCAATAAAAAATGTAACCGGTATAGAACAAGTCCATAAGTTTATCGAAAGTCTTGAGCAAGTAAACCATGACCTACGCTACACACAGCTAAAGGTAGAGCCGAATTCGCTTCGTAGTCGATCAACGCGATGATTAACTAATATAATAAGTAAATGACCAGTCAGTAATGAGCTCAGCCCTCACCTCAGGCAGCGTAAGCAAGGTCGACTCGACCAGCTGTGGGGACTACAGTAATGTTTTGTCATGCTCAAGTATGAATCACGGCTGACACATCTTGATGCACAACTTATACCTTCCTCACATCCGCAGTGTGAGATCAGAAACGAGACTGTGAAGTTCGATTTGTGGCTTGTGTTGTTATAACAGTGAAAAAGTTTAATAAAGCGTTTATTAACTGCATTGATAAAAGTGTATAAATAACTCAGTGAACGGAACTTGTTGTTGACGTCATAACCGGCTTAGGGAGTGCACAGATTAATAAATTGTTTACATCCAAAAGGTATTTATTCGCAATTACTTTTTATTTAAAGATTTCCTTTTAAATATTATCGCTATTTGTGTTCGTATCGGGTTTATATGTGAGTTCAGACATCTCGTAAACACGAACTTGAAAGAATGTCATAGTAATTGCGGTTTAGTGTTACTCTGTCTCTTTCACACTTGTTGTTATCAAACAAAAGGGAAGGAGATGTAGGTATTTCATTTCGTTAATACCTACAGGTGTCATTAGTTCGTCGACCTGGGTGTAGTGACCGGCTGAGCCAGTTTGGGTTCGATTCCGATTCGAAGCGATTTTTTGTTGAAATCTATTAGTGTTGCTTACTTCGTTGTAAACCAACGTGAAAAAATCACCTTGTCTTTAAATCAAGACGAAAGCGGCTCAATCAGGCGGATATTTCGCTAGGCCATGACATACCTTTTTACAAATATTTGCCGACATCACTTCAAGAATTGATCAGACTGTGATTGCTTTGAGTAGTTGAGTTACGAATATCAGAACCAATCAAAACTATACTTAAAAGATAGAAATATTAAACGATACTTTCATAAACACCCAGATAAGTAAAGACGGGTCATGCGCAAACATCGAATTAATTATGTGTTGATGTAAAAGGGGAATTTTTTTCTACGTAAGATAACATCAAAGTAAGAAGCAGTAATAGATTTGAAAATAAAATCGCTTCAAGTCGGAGTCGAACCCAAACTGTCCATGGCTCACGTACCTATCTGACAAAATGCCCTCATCTGATAAGTAGTCTAGAGAAGTTGTGTTACAAACATGAGATCCATAAGTGTTATTTAGTAAAGACCAGTACAATCAGACAACACGAATGCACACGAATGCTTGTCCTGAATGAGGATCGATCCCTCGACCCTGATAGATCACTATCAAAGATGAAGTTTGATGTAATGATTAATAAGTTAAAACCATAACCTAACTGGTCTTCAAATCATCTAGTCTTTCCATAATGTGCATAAGAATAGCTAAACAAACCGTTGTTCCTCCGCAATGACAGTTTAAGACTAAGACTACTTGATGCCCTAAGCAATACACACCTTTGGGCCCTCCTATACGTATGTCTACTAGGTTTTGTGCTTCTTCTGGTGCCCCCCAGACGTGATGCCTTAGGCAATTGCTTAATTTGATAAAAGGTTAATCCGTGACTGTTCCTCCGCCTCCTACCAGTAGCTACGTGAGCCATGGCCCCGCTGTCGCTGAAGGTGGTGCTGGACGAGGGAGCGGTCACCAGGACGGTGCTGTTCGACGCGGCCATGACGGTTGAACAAGCCCTCGCCATCGTGAAGGAGAAGATGCTCACGGGAGACGACGGGAAAGGTGGGTAACAAACTCTAGTGTATTTGTGGTGAGAATGATGTAACTAACTAACTTTTATGGCTCAACGACCCAAAGTATCTTGGCCTCCAAAACGAGAGACTTCCACGGTCCACCGGTCTCTATCTTGCGCCACCTCCAACCAGTGCAGTTGAGAGCGACGTAGGTACATAATATTCCTAGGATATTTACATACTGCGGGCAATGTTATAATGATGATTGATCGAAAGAAAATATTCTTTATTCATATCGGATTTAGAGAAGCATTTATGAATTGTCAATAATTATAAGAATGTAGATAAATCTACCACCGACTTCGGAAAGCAGTGATCAATCGAAAAGAGGGGGCAAATTAATCGCTCTTTTGTCATATGGACGCAGTTCAGTTATTATTTAAGTACCTTTAGATTAAATGATCATATCTACAAACGTCACTGGCGGACCTCTTACAAGAAAGGGTCTTAGTATCACAAACTAGACTCACTGTTAAAATACGGAGTGTTTTGTAAACAAACCTTTGTTGCCGGAACTTATGCTACGCGTACGTGCTCCTAATATTGTATCACAATCAACAAATGGAACAAATACATATCAAGTATTATTATAGTACCTAATGTGCTTTATAGGGCTGACCTAGAATACCACTACCTATTTCTTTCCATAGGTGTAGTTTCCGTAAAAAGCAACTTAGGGACATAACGGGGTGATGGACCCGGCATTCACCCTGTCTTATCATTCACCAACCCGCCTGCCCAACCATAGGCATAGTGTTGGTTTTAACTCTAACAGTGCCCTGGGCGAGATTTCTACGGCGCCCTTTAAGTAATATTCGAACTAGGTATAAGGATAGGTCAGGAGCGCCCTTTATATGCGACGCCCTGGCCTAAAAATCCCGACTACATAAGCATAGTTCCCCCATCTGGAAGAGTCCTACGTAGCACAGGTTCATAACCATGATGAATATGTTTTCCCTCGTCCAGAATACGGCTTGTTCCTGACGTCAGCAGACGACGAGAGGTCCGGCATCTGGTTAGAGAGGCACCGCAACCTCGAGTACTATATGCTGCGCGATGGAGATCATCTCCACTACCTGTGCCGCATGAGGAATGTGAGGATACGGATGTTAGATGGTAAGTGGTATATGTACTATTTACTATCGACATATCGCATTTCGTAACTTTAACAAACAGTAAGAAACACCTCTAATTAAATTCCCATTATTATAAGAAAGTTGATAAAACAAAATAAAAATTGACATATTTAAAATAAATATAAGGAATTTTGGAAAGACCATTAAGCAGATATAAATATACGCAAGTAAAAAAAATATTAATTCGTTGCGAAGTTTTCAATGCGTGACAGATGCGTGAATTGAAAACTCCATACCACGCGCTATAACTTTTTAAAATAAGCGCGAAATCGTAGAGTTCGATTTTCAATTTTCTTCTGTCTTTTGTTTGAAAATGACGATTACACAAATAATTTATTACAAAATTGACATTTCGTTACGTGTGTGTTTGATTTTGATAACGCGTGGTGTATAATAATGTGTTGTTGTTTTCTTGTTTTTGCCACCAAAAGAGATTGCAGGTAATAAATTCAACTCTAATGCTAGGTAAGGTTATGATAAAATTCAAACGTAAAATGTTGCGTGTTGATATTTTAAATATATAAGCATTAATTTTGATATGAAATGCAAACAATAAAATACATATATGTTGAGCTACAGATAAAGACATGGTAATCAAATAAATGTAGCTTTCGGCATGTTTTTTAGGTATTTTGAAAATGAAAAATATAGTTTCACTAGCGACCCGCCCCGACTTCGCACGGGTGCAACTAAGTTTATAAGTGTTTCTCTACTATATTATGCATGTATTATACATAAAAACCTTCCTCTTGAATCACTCTATCTATTATAAAAAACCGCATCAAAATCCTTTGCGTAGTTGCAAAGATTTAAGCATACAAAGTGACATAGGGACAGAGAAAGCGACTTTATTTTATACTATGTAGTGATATCGAGCTTTTGTAGGTCCATTTTCATTTTTTCTAGACTTATAATTCATAGGTATCACACATAAGTGGATATGAACATTGTAGAATTAGACTCGCAATGATACATATTTCACGAAGTACCTACTACCGATACGAAGTCAAAACATTAATGATTTCCCCTCAGGGTCAGTGAAGACGCTGCCGGTGGACGAGTCGAAGACGGTGGCGCAGCTGATGGTGGGCATCTGCGCCAGGATCGGCATCATGAACCACGAGGAGTACGGCCTGGTGAGCACGGTTCATTTGTAACAGTTTTTATGAGACTATTCCCGAAACTAAAGCATTTTTTGAGAATCATACCTACATAGAGTACGAGTATGTTTTTGTAAAGTAAAAAAGTTGTTAATTTGTTGCTTTATTTATAACTAGCTTTCTGCCCGCGGCTTCGACTGCGTGGAATCCGGCCATCAAGCAAATAATATTTCTGTTTTCCCTTGGAAATATCAATTTTTTCCGGGATAAAATTGTCCTATTATTTAAGCCGGACTTCTTACTTGACTCGTTCCGTGTATGTCTGAACTGAAAATCGTAACTACTGATAGTTACGGCGTAAAATCTGAACAAACAAACTCACTTTCCGATTTATATTATTAGTAATGATGATGGTTGTATGTAGTGCCACGACGAGGAGGAGGCGGCAGAGGAGAAGCCGGCGCCGGGCATGGGCACGCTCACACGCAAGCGCATGGCGCAGCCCCGCGAGCGCGACGCCAAGCTCGAGCAGCTCAGCAAGAAGCTCAAGACTGACGACAATGGTGAGAGGGTTTACAATCAGAATTTGTACGAGGTTACATGTATGTAACCTCATGTTTATTTATTTATTTATTAGGTTTATCAACAGCTATTACAATATTTAACTTAATATATATACATATCTAGATTGGCTTATGCTATTGTATAACTAATTACAGATAAACACCACATGCTTAATAAAATGTGCAATTAGGTAATCGATACAATGTTGTGCATTCGAAAGTTCATGTTTTGAGAAAAGTGAAATATTAATAAAAAAATATACAATAGATACAAAAAAATTCCCGCTTATACTTTCATGCCATTGACAATCTTACGGTATTTGTGGATCGAATCGGAGAAAATATCCAATTTACTCATGTGCTTGTTATATAGGTTGCAAATAAATGTTGTGTGTCATGTTAGCTGTAGCTAAAACAATATGGTCCAATATGACCTTCGTTTTCAGATTTATGAATATCAATAGATGCAGCAACGGTTCTGCTATCCTTTTTCTCCTTATTATGAATCACGATAGAGCAAGATAGGAGAAGCACGTACTCCCGCCGCCAAAACTGTCAAGTAGGATGACGTCATTACCGCGTGGCCGTCGTCTTCAGTTGAGGGAGACTGAGAGAGAGTTGAAAGAGAAACATACTTAGGGGCCATCCATAAAGTACGTCACACGTAAAGGGGGGGGGGAGGGGGTCGACAAAGTGTGACATGGTGTGACAAGGGGCGGGAGGGGTCCTAAGTTTCGTGACATCACATTTCAAAATCTAGAGGTTCCTGACGACTGACTGACTGACCTTCCACAAATGTTCCTGACGTGAAAAACGAAGTGAACTGTGAAGTGACTGCCATGCCAGTTATAAATAATTTAAAGGACTGGGTTCAAAGTCCATGGACTGAAGATGATTGAGTTTCTTTTTCTTCTTTTTCTTTATATTCATTAGTTTATTTTTTTTTTATTGTTTCAAATATTTGATACTATGTTGATTTCATAAAAAAGGACTTAATTTAAATGGTAATGAAACTAATTTCGGAACTGCTGTTTTAATTTAATAATTTTTCGATGTTAAATTGCAAAACATGTGACGTCACACTAGGGAGGGGGGGGTCTCAGAAATGTGACCACCTGTGACAAGGACGGGGGAGGGCTCAAAAACTCATGAAATTAGTGTGACGTACTTTATGGATGGCCCCTTAGGTGCTAAGTTAGGTGAATTTATGGCATTTCGGTGACATAAGGAGTCGCTTTCGTATTCATTAATCTGAGCTGACCAAAAATGACATGTATCTAAATACTTGTCTCGTTTCTAGTGGAATGGCTGGACCAGCACAAGACGTTCCGCGAGATGGGCGTGGGCAAGCAGACTTTGCTGCTGAAGCGGCGGCTGTTCTACACGGACTGCAACGTGGACGCGCGCGACCCCGTCGGCCTCAACCTGCTCTACGTGCAGACGAGGGACGCCGTGCTGGAGGGACACCACCCCGTCACCGAGGACCAGGGTGAGTGACGCATACTGTACATGCTATCTGCATTAAATTGTGCTGTGGCGACACCTATCTTCATCGCCACAAGGGAGTAGTTCCGATACTCTCAACAAACTCAAGAGATGGCGCTGAAACGCACTGTGATATTTTCATACAAACATACATCGCACCAGCTGAGTTTCCGCCACGACTTAATATACGACAGCACCAACACAGTGTAGTAAGGACCATGATTCCCAAGCTAGATCACCCGCTCGGCAGAAGTACTTCTATTTTTTAGGGAATGGGTGATTTCCCTATAGTGCAAAGATGTGTCGATTTAACAGTTTGCGAATATTACATTTATTTTTCATCTATAGTACTGTATTACAGAACTTACACCCTTTCCTAAATGAACTTCATCGGCATCAATGGATATCAGCGTTTTTGCATTTATATTATGGTAGGCGTTTCAATTGAACAATCAATTATTTTATTCGATGTTTACTTTTGTACCATGAGTTTAACGTTATCTTAACGTTAAATTGTTTAAAATATGTAATAATTACATTAGTTATGGTAACAACATTTTGTAACTTGACCACAAACTATTATTTATAAAGGTATTATCTAATTTAGAGTTAATATGTACGCGACAGGCACGGACTAGTAAAATACTTTTTTTACTTATCTGTGAAGACAGCAAACTTGAATGCGATAGTTGAATGTTATTCAATAATAACATGTGAATCGTTGTGTTTTTTCCGCGTTATTCGAGACGATAACGATTCGACCGCTCGCGACGTTGCCAGCTCGCGTTTGGTTTGGGATTGGTCTTCGCTCGCAAAGAGCGGTCGTCTGACGTCACATTCTAAGGACGCCCGCAGTCGAATTTGTGTTATCGCTTGTATTTTGTTTTAAGCACAGCAACATTTACATCATTCAACATCTCCAAATTATTAACTTTTACTTATTCGGTTAAAATTTTGTGGATCTTATTTTTATAGTCATTATTTAATTCCATATTGTTTTCTCTCTGTCCATCAAGTTGTATGGTGTTCGAACTTTTTTAAAGTATCTTTAACGTGCGGATATCAATACAGCGAATTATTGCTCAAAGGTAGTAAATGTATGAGTAATAAATTAAACAAAACTTAAATTTTTAAATACAATAAAACATTGCATAGTTGCTGTCACAAGTCTTATCATAAAATAATCAGCTTTTACTTATTCGGCTAAAATTTTGTTGAGCCATAACTTATTTTCATATGCATTATTTCATGCCATATTATTTTCATTTTCTCCTTAAAGTTTTATGGTCTTAGAATTCCTTTTTAAAGTATCTTATTGTGGGGATATAACATTAATCATGGCACAGTTACTATCTCAAGTTTAATTTTATTTAAATCATAAACGTATTTCATGAAACGATTCCACACAAAACTTTATCGCGCACAATAAACCCGCATACGGCCGGCCTATCGCCGACCCCGATCGATCGTCGACCCGGGCGGCACGACGCGACTTGACGACCGAGCGCGCAGTCGTGCGCGTGGCTTGTAAACATGTTCACGGACCGGCTAGATGTGCGGCTCATCAGCCTGGTGCGTGACAACCCAGTGCTGTACGACCTCAACCATCCAAAGTATATGGACTTCAATGCGAGGGAAGTCGCCTGGCAGAGGATCGGAGATGAGCTCAAGCGACCCGGTGAGTAGTACTTTAAATGGCGGCCCCTACCGTGTGTAACTCGATCAGTACTCACTTTGCCTCTCGATAGTGTTGTTTAGTTTTTTTGACGTGACAACGTCTTAAATTAGGTTGCGGCTGGGAGTCACTTACGAAAAAGTGTAACGCTCGGTAACGTTACGATGAGTCACCGAACGAGAGAGAGGCCCGCCGAATGCCTTGCGTCTCTCTCCCACTTTAAGTTTACATGTACAATGTTTTAGTAAACAAAATATATTTCTATAGTTAAAATTTGTGCAATTCTTATTTTCATTCAATTCCTTGTTCCTATTGTGCAATTTAATTATATTCATATCAATAAATATTCTACCGAGAAAAAGACGTTGTCACGTAAAATCTTCGCCCGTTAAACCGACTTTACAGGCAACCATTTTTTTTTTAATATAAATTATTAGCTTAAGCGAAAAATTGTTTTGAAGTAATTGTTATATTTATTAATATTAATAGTTACTATAACATATTAATATCATAGGGTCAAAATGTCAAAGTAGTTCTTAATTTGTTAAAGAAGAATGAATTATTTGTTAAAAGTTTGATGAGCAAGTTTTAACCAAAGATATAAATTTTCCATAATGACATTTGTGCTACTGTCGTTGTTTTTTTCTAATAAATAATTTATTTTCAGCTGGAGACTGCAAAGTGAGATGGATAAACATAAGAGACGTTAATCGCCGAATTCTCAAAAAGAACTTGACAAACCCTCGTTCGCCTCATCGCGTATACAAGTACGAGGCCGAGCTGGCCTTCATGAAGCCTTTCTACAAGGACGTGGTCATCAACGACTTCGAATCCAGCGACAAAACGCAGTGGGACGACGAAGACGATGAAACATTGGATACGGGCGGGCCGGTCGATACCGACGACTCGGAGAAATCCGTCAAAAAAGTTAACAAATCAGCCAAAAAATCGAAGAAAAGAAAGAAGTGGGACTATGATGACGAAGAAAAACCTCTTTCGACGCTCAACGACCCGCCACCACCGTCTGACTTTGATCCAGCCGACCCCGTGGATGCGTTCCTTTTGAGTATTGGCGCAACATTGAAGACGTTTTCTCCGTATCACTTGAATTTGGCTAAGAGTAAAATATTCGCAGTTGTTCAAGAACATGATTTACAACAGATTGTTCAGAAAACCAGTGACGTGAAATCTACAGAAAATATGTATATGGAGTGAAAAAACTGAACTTTGTTTTACTTAAGGTTTTAATTGTAATTAAAATTAAGGGAGTAGACATAAGTTGAAATAGAACGTCATAATAACAGTTTTTGTTAAGACATCATATTATGTAAACGCATTCCAATATTAGTGGAATAATTGTGTTTTTATTTCAACATTTGATTTTTATTTGGTAAAAATATAAGTAAGGAAAATGTTGGTGTATTTTCCTTTTATTTAGTCCTACCTAACAAATGAGTTTATTCGTGACGTGAAATATGTGTGAGGCGATAAATTCGAGTGTCGGTGTTAGTGGTTTTCTACGAGTATAATTTATGGTTAATTGAACTTACCTTAAGTGAAGTTCAACCAAAATTATACGAGTTGTAGCATCCGTAGAGATTTAATAATAACGTATAGTATGTTTCCAACGTACTGCATCATCACACGAATTTTAGACATAATAAATAAAAAATTAAATCGTTCTATTGACTACCGCGCCTAGCACCTCAACCTGCCGACAGGGGGCGGGGGCGATCATTTATTTTAGAGTATTCCTTGACATTTTATTCTGCAACACTATTAAAACAGGGGTTACTTGGGAGGGTAGGGATCTTAAATCTCTACGGATGCTACAACTCGTATAATTTTGGTTGAACTTCACTTAAGGTAAGTTCAATTAACCATAAATTATACTTCGTTGTAGCATCCTAGGAGATTTAATAATAACGTAGATGTTCAGATCAAATAATTGCAGAATAAATAATAAAAGCGACTGAATTTAACAATGTTTATCGCTTTTAAACCATTTTCCTAATACATATCAGTCTCTTAATCAGCATAATACTAGAGGTAGGAACATAGGAACTTATTATAAGGTAATTTAAGTATTGCGTCAGATAAAGCCCTGCTTGGCGTGGACCCGCCAAAGGTTACAACAACAACAAACAACTAGGGGAGGTCCTCCAGCCGGATGACGCCGGCGGAGAAGCCCGCGCGCGGCGCCGGCGACGTGACCGCGCGCCGCGGGCTGTGCCCCAGGACCCGCGCACTTTGGTGCCGCTATCTCCCAGCACTTGCTTTATCCAGCGGCTTACCTTCTGCGCACTAGCACCTCTCACCTGCTTTTTAAGGCATTCGCTGGAAAAATAGAATTATTATTAGTGTAATGTGAAAGGACAGTTTTTGATTCGCCTTATAGGACTTCGATGTTTTAACGAGGTCATCTATAATAATAATAGTACTAGGTTTGTTAAATACTATGTTGTTACTGTTAATAAGTCTTAACGTCTCAACCAGTTTAATAAGTTTATTACATCCAGGTCTAATGATTCCCTAGGAAATAGCTTACAAATATGAGATAGTACAAAATCTGCGTTACATATTTGGGTAGATTCGGTCTAGCCCTAAACGCACTATTTAAAAATCGACTGACACACTCATTAATAATCCTAAGTCAGAGCAATTGTTGCCATTTAAGAGTCTTGAGACATACCTAACTTATTGGCTGTTTGAATGTTCATGTTTAAAATGTCTTTGTAAAGTAAATATATAGTGCTTCGAATTTAGAATAAATCAATGATACTCTTTGGAATCAGATTTAAAAAATAGGTAACAAAACTTGCCCCTGTACTACATGACACAATTGCTGTTAATTTCATAAGGTTTTCCATACCATCAAACCTATAATTTTTAAAGCCGGTAGGTAAGTCTGTTCTTGAACCGTGTTCGAGTAACCTCCAACTTACATAACTTTAACTAAGACCCGCGGGACACAGGCAATATTAAGCCAGTTTAGCAAAAGATACTGAATACGACCAGCATGAAGTACCTCCAGGGCGTCTCTGTCGGCCTTCGGACATGGCGGCGGCGGCGCAGAGGCAGGGAGGAGCGGCGGCTGCGCGGGCCCCAGCATGCAGCTGGCGGCGGCGACGCAGCTGGTGCGGGTAGTGGCGAGCGTACGCGTGGGCCACGCCACACGCGTGCTTGTGCATGGTCAGTTCACTGGATATGGAGGCATTGACAAGTTCCCATGCGAGGTTGTAGACGTTGATCTGCGATATGCAGAAGGTTGTTGAGGAGCCAATTTCTTTATTTTCAGGCTAGATGTATCAATAAACTTGATCGATCTGACATTGTCTTCTAAATTTTCTCCAAATAAATTTTTGTCCCGTTTCACACTTTGATCACCAATCAATATTTATGAAGCTTTTATCCAGTGATGGGAAAATGAGATGGCGACAATTCATGGTCTCTTCATGGTGTGGATCCAATATTCTCTTGTTTGATAATACTCAAATCACCTATTTTAATACTTTTTAATACTACCTAATACAATGTCAACTTCAAAAAATCATTCTGGTTTAAGTCTACAGTGAGATTGGCTATGCCTGCATACCTGCTCCCAATAAATTCCTTCCCAATAATGTCTATATCTGTTTTAAAATTGACCAATGTTAGGTATCAGTAGGTACAACTACCTCCTTTTGAATACTTTTCGGATGACATCTCGTGCCACCAATTAAAAAAGCAAAATTTTTAAAATTATGTAAATTTGTTTTCGTTTATTAATTACAATGATTTTAATTTATATGATTTTGAAAATGATTCATGATTATAATATTCATATTTATAACAATAATGTTTAACAAAATTAAAATTTCTAACTTAATTTTATCTTATATGTAAAATTATAAAACTTAATTCATTGTAGTTATAATAAAACTTTCATTTGTTATTTGGTTAAAGAATCTGATTGTTTACTGTTAGTAAATTAAATAATTATTTTTTCCAATAACGATAAGCATGTCAAATATTGTTAAATAAATATGGAAAGGGAGGATATTCTACCACAAGTATTTATTTACTCAAATAAATCCTCGATCGCAACATAGAAATGTAAAACCCACCTGTTTTATGAATAAATATTTGTATTTGTATTTGATTAATAAATGTATAACATTTTAAGTTTTTTATGATGGACCTTATAATATTGCATGCCATCAAATTGGCAAATTGTAGCTGAAGTGAGAGCTAGTTTTAAGACCATAATGTACTTACAATCGCAATGAAAATATTTGATTTGATTTTATTTTATTTCCGGATGACATCTCGTGCTACCATTGAGGAAATCAATTACTACTGGTAGAATGTAGTTCCATCGTCGAACTCGAGTGAAGTACTTTTGAATACTTACCGGATGACATCTTGTGCCCCACTTAGAAAAGCAAACTTGTATTTCCGGATAACATCTCGTGCTACCACTGAGGAAATCCATTACTACCTACTGGTAGTGTGTTGTTCCATCGTCGAACTCAAGTGAAGTCGGTACATTTTTAATACTTTTCGGATGACATCTCGTGCCACCACTTAGAAAAGCAAACTTGTATTTCCGGATAACATCTCGTGCTACCACTGAGGAAATACTACTGGTCGTACGTATGTTGTTCCATCGTCGAACTCGAGTGAAGTACAGATTGAATACTTTTCGGATGACATCTCGTGCCACCACTTAGAAAAGCAAACTTGTATTTCCGGATAACATCTCGTGCTACCACTGAGGAAATACTACTGGTCGTACGTATGTTGTTCCATCGTCGAACTCAAGTGAAGTACAGATTGAATACTTTTCGGATGACATCTCGTGCCACCACTTAGAAAAGCAAACTTGTATTTCCGGATAACATCTCGTGCTACCACTGAGGAAATACTACTGGTCGTACGTATGTTGTTCCATCGTCGAACTCGAGTGAAGTACATATTGAATACTTTTCGGATGACATCTCGTGCCACCACTTAGAAAAGCAAACTTGTATTTAATTAAATACTTGCAATAGAATTTTATTCCCATAAAGGCTGCTTAATTATACAAAATTAATATGTCTCTTTTCCTCTTACAAAGACTAATTTCCATGGATAGTTGCTCCTTAACAAACCGCTTTCTACCCTGATAAAGAGGCATAGGAAAATATTTCCAAATGCAGCCCGAGGACTTATAGCTTTATCAATAAATTCAATTTTATTACTCCGTCATATAATGTTATCCTGTTGTTAAGGCTTAATTTTCATATTAGCTATGTAGCTTTTCTTGGGTAGCAAGGATTAATATTTCTCTCTCAAGGAGTTTAGTGTGCCTACATCCAGCCTTAAGACACCTCAATACAAGCTGCGGTTAAGGTGCCCAAAAAAGAAACAAATTCCCTTAACCGAGTTTCTAGAAGACATATCAGCCACCATTTCATAAGTTTTATGACGTTTATCTGTTGGCATCTAAAGTCATGTACAATGAATAAAGCTTAAAAGCTAAAAAATAAAAAATAATAATTCAAATTTGACTTGGCAGAAAATAATATTTCATTATTTATAATTAAACTTAACTTATTGAAAGTGTTTACAACCACTGTCACAGTATTTGAACATGAAACCTGGTATTTAGATGTGCACCACAACTGTCTATCTATTTCTCTATTTGAGTTGACTTCATAGTACAGGTCTCATTAATTTTGTAAAAAAATAATGTGCTGACCATAGTAGGTAAATTCATATATAATAACAGATATTAAGAAAATAAATATAGTTATTGCGCCATACTTTTTTTAAATGATCACATAAAACCTATGTTAATCAGAATAGCACCTAGAACATATTTAAATTATTTGACTTGTCTAAATTATACCAATTTTTATACGCCGTATTTATATTGTGCCAAGGCACTTTGAGACAACAAATGTAGCAGCACTAAGCAGTGACGGATTAAGACTACTTGATGCCCTAAGCAATCCACCCCTGTGGGCCCCCCCTATCCGTATGTCAACTAGAATCAGTCTACAACGCCTAAAAACATTAGTTTTTTGTAAAATAAGATAACGAGATGAGATCGTACCTAAGAAGTGGTGCGACAACAATAGAAACAAAGCATAATTTATTTATTTAATGAAATGCGTAATTATGAGCCTTACTTGTCATCTTTGTCCTTGTATCATCTTTGTCCTTTTTAGGGTTCCCTTCCGTAGTTAAATGGCTAAAAACAGTACCCTTATAGATTCGTCATGTCTGTCCGCCAGTCTGTCACAGACACTTTTTTTTCCGAAACAATGTACTATACTGTTGAAACTTGGTGAGTAGATGAGAACCGCATTAAAGTTTTCACACGAAAATAGAAAATAAAATACCAAAAATGGGGGTCCCCATAGTTATATAACTGAAACTGGAAATATATTTTTTCATTGAACATATACGTGTGGGGTATCTATGGATAGGTCTTTAAAAATGATATTGAGGTTTCTATCAATTTTTTTTTTCTAAGGTGAATATTTTGCGTGAGAGACCCTTCCAAAGTGGAAAAATGGGTGTCCCCCTCTAACTTCTAAAATAAGAGGGATAAAACTGAAGTAAAGATATAATGTACATAACCATAAAAACTACCAACGTTTTTTAAAACGTCAAAAATATAATTTGTAGGTACGGAATCCTCAGTGCGTGAGTCCGACCCGCACTTGGCCAATTTTTTCAAAGTATCTTTATTACACATATTATAAGGAAGTAAAGTTTGTGTGTTTTTATATTTGTTTAATTATGAGGTCGGACCTCGGGACCGACAGAACTGATTTTAAAAATTCTTTCACCGTTGGTAAGCTTCGCTATCCCTGAGTGACTACATTGAATAAAGTTTTTACCTGTGCGAAGCCAGGGCGGGCCGCTAGTTATTTAATATATATATTAAATATGTATGTAGCTTTCATCTGAAGATTCCGTTTTTTTGATATCATACATTGTTAAATTAAATGAAGGTTTTTTTTTAATTGATCAAATGTTGTACATGAGGCACCATTTACATTCAATGTAAATCGGACCATCAGGACGCAACATCTGAATAGACAAAAAACCCTGAAAATACCTCTTAAAATTACAGGCCCCTCAAAAAATCCTATACCACTTATTTGGCTTCAAAATCTAAGGGGAATAACCCTTATTTGGTAACACAAAAACGCGCAATTTTTCAAATTATTCCTAGATTTTTTTTTATTTGGTTTATGGTGACGTGAGAGTGAGACGTGATTCGTGATGCCCTATGGACGGCCTTTTTTTGTGCTTCTTCTGGTGCCCCCCTAGACGTGGTGCCCTAGGCAATTGCTTAATTTGATTAAGGGTTAATCCGTCACTGGCACTAAGTATCTAATGACTGACACGCGAACGCTAGCCTGCTCAAGCCCACCAGTGTAAGGATGGGCCACAAGTAATGCGACGGTGTAAGTAACACTTTTTCATGTGGTTCAAAATACAAACTTTCCGGAACAGTTAATGACAATAAAATTGGGTAACAAGGCTGGTTTGGCCGATATTGAGCACAATAATCCCAGTCGGTTCATCATGTACACCACTGCCATTTCTCAATGGACATAACCTTTAAATAATATGGGAATTTCTCCCATCTTGTTAATATAGAAGATAGCTGTGGTATTATCTATCATCAACAAAATCCCTGGATTCCTAAGTTATTACGTAAATACTTAGAAAAACACTTTACTGACCTTAACTTTATGTATTTCTACACAAATTAGTCCAAACCTTCATTTGAACAAAAAACGCCGGGTATCCGTGAACGTTTGTCGAGAAAAACTTCTTCTCCAGAAGTTTATTTTTGCACTGATGTTATCCTCTGTTTTGGTTTTCGTCTTTTTCCCCATTTTCACTAGCACAAATACACAAAATTTGCTTAAATTAAAATAAAATTACGTTTTTAAATCGGCGCGCACGCGGATGATGCAACACACAGAAAAACTAATGATCGCCCCCGCCCCCTGTCGGCAGGTTGAGGTGCTAGGCGCGGTAGTCAATAGAACGATTTAATTTTTTATTTATTATGTCTAAAATTCGTGTGATGATGCAGTACGTTGGAAACATACTATACGTTATTATTAAATCTCCTAGGATGCTACAACGAAGTATAATCAATGCCATCTTGAGTGCGGTTCTCCTGATCTGTACTGAGGCTAAATTCTCGGCCAGTGACATAATCTTGAATACATTATGCTTCCAGTTCTTTCTTTCACTTTATCTGAAAGTTTTTGTTGCAAGTAGCAGATAAGTCTAGTTCTGTGGGTACTGGGTACTTACTCCATTTGTAGTTATAATTTATTTAACTGAATTTTCGACTCCTTACCCGACTGAAGAAAGGTGGGTAATGATAACTGCTCCGTATTGCGTAGTTGCATACAATAAACAGATACTTCTAACACGTGGTACGCGTCCGCGACGTTGCCGCTCCGCGCGCGAGACGGGCCCGGCTCGTCGCCGCCATTACTGCCGCGCTCAGTCGCGACACGCGTCCGACCCGCCACGATGCCGTTGCCGTTCAACAAGAACCTCGACCTCAAACTCATCGCCCTCGTCAAGGAAAACACAATCATATACAACTCGAAGCATCCAAAGTATTTAGACTACGATTCGCGGGAAGTTGTTTGGCAGAAAATCGGCGACGCTCTTAATCGGCCCGGTGAGTTATTTACACATTCTTATTACAACGCAATAAGAGCGGCGAAGACCCGAAGTCCGATAACGATGGAACGACGATTGTGTTGTGTGACCTTCGCAGTCGCAGAGCGCTCGCGCTTTGCCGTTCAGTTTGTGTCATTTTTCCTGAAACTATGTACTAGGTTTATTATTATTTGTTATTTAATTTGATTACTTATGTGATTTATTACCCATAGGGAAAATTTTGTCACCACTAAATTGGATATTATTGTTACAGTTGAAAAACATAAACAGTAGTGTATTTTATTATCAACCTACCTAAAATAAAGAATACCTATCTACTGAAACACCTCATAATCTAATCGAATTAGGTCTTAATGTAAAATGGAGAGCTCAATCATGCTTCTCCGCGTGTTTACTTTTCATTAACATCTATACATTGTCCTAAATAACAAGGGTCTCAGATGCGTTGGCTGTGCCTACCCTTAAGACACCATACATTCCCCAACTGAGGTGTCTGATTGTTTTAACACTTATATTGATTATACCCATACTCGTATGTTTCAGGGTCCATTTGCAAATCGAGATGGGTGAACATGCGCGACATGATGAGGAGAAAGTTCAAGGAGCGTTTAAAGAACCCGCACCAGATAGTGTACAACTACAAATACGAGGAGGAGCTAGCCTTCATGACGCCGTTCTTTAGAGACGTGGCCGGACCCAGTGAGGACCTGGCGGAGTACCTCGACGAAGACCCCTGCGAGGTCGACATGCCTGAAGTATTCGACCAGCACTTAGAAGACGCCAAGGAAATCAAAATCAACATTAGGAAACGAATGGAAGACCCAAGCCAAAGCAATACGAAAGAATATGACAGTGTGTACCAAGAACTCAACCAGACTGATCCCCTAGATGTGTTTCTAATCACCATCCGATCGACGCTAAGGAAGTTTAGTCCGTACTATTTGAATCAGGCGAAGTCGAAGATATTCCAAGTAGTCCAAGATTATGAGCTGCAGCAGATTGTGAATAAGGAAGACCAGCCTAGTTCTGCCAACGATGGGAATAGGTAGCAAGGAGTGGCAGGGGTGGCGTTAGTGTTATCGGAATTAAAGTCGTATTTCTTTGATGATAAAGAAGAACTGTTAATAAATTAATTTGTTTTTAAATGAAAGCTATTTATTTGAACTATTTCCATTTCTTCCAAGAATTTATTTCAGCTTATAATGTCATCCGCATGAAAAATTTACATTTCTTAAATTGTCAACTTCTTAGAATGTCAACTACACAATAAGACATAACTTATCAAAATGTCCACTACGCATAATGTCAACTTCGCATTTAGTCAACTTATCAACTTCAACGGCCTCGTCACACAACACTAATACCTATAATAATGAAGAAATCGCAGTAAGGAACCGTAGGCTTGGCACGATTTTTTCTAGATTTCATTACTTTTTAGAGATGAGCAAGCAGCTCCATCGAGACTTGGCTAGATTTTTTACAGAATGTTTTTGATGGGATAAAACTTACTAATCTATCCTGAATTTAAAACTATTATCGACATGTTTACCAAACCCTTACTTATTTTTTTCTTTAGCTTTACAATTCGCCGGTATTCAGTGCCAGATCCAGTACGGGGACTTCCACGAGGACAAACACAAACCAGGGCTTATTGAGTAAGTATTTAAACATGAATAAAAAAACAATTTAACAAAAACCTAGTTTATTTAACAATTCTTTCAATTGAACCTGTGGGATCCACAGAGAGGTTCGAGTCCCACTAGAATTCGATCGAAGTTTCAGTTTCTTCCGATAAAATAAGCATTTAGGTGGCTTCCATACTATTTCATATATGTATTTGAAGTTCCGTGCCCGCTATTTCAACGTATACAAACACCGTGAGTTAAGGCCCAATGCGCCTATCCATCTATAAGGTAAAACCATGCCCGTCCGTGCCTCAACAGGACTTTGACGCAATTTGATTTACTTAGGAAATGCTCTTGCACGTCGAGGTAAATGACCTGAAATTAATGATCAAGACCAATTAAGAGTGGCTGAGCAGATTACCGAGTCCATGCATATTTGTCATTTAAATAATCATCTGGTGATGTAGCGTAACTGAGTTCCTGCCGAAGGAGCGCACGTCGTCGCGCGGCATGGAGAGCAAGATCCTGAAGGAGCACCGCAAGCACCAGGGCCTGAGCGAGGTGGACGCCAAGCTGCTCTACATCAAGACCGCCAGGGATCTGCCCACCTTCGGCGTCACCTTCTTCCTCGTCAAGGTATCGCTGGCATTTACACTTATACACTTTTAATTTTTTCGACCTCATCCTCTACCGTCTGCTTCTGGTCTATCTGGTTAATACGTAAACTAAATTGGGTAAGGATAATGCCATTCAACGATGTTGTTCAAGTGGTTCATTCAAAATCAAAATCATCTTTATTCATATTGGCATACAAACAAGTACTTTCTAATCGTCAAAACTAAGAAAATAATGTTATTCAATACATCTGAATATCCAGCAGTAGACTGCGATAGGCTAATGATGTTGATGATGATGATGAATACATCTGAAAAAAAAATATATGTCGATTTGATATATATAAAGTAAACTAACATATGTACATAAACATATTTTAATGCGATTCTACCACTGGTTCGGAATGCTGTTTCTGCCCAGAAGATAGGTACTATTCTATTCAACGAACCACATAGAGACATCCTCTACAGTAATAAGCTGATATTTGTATTACTTATTAGGAGAAGCAGAAAGGCAAGAAGAAGTTGGTGCCGCGCCTGCTGGGCATCAACAAGGAGTCGATCCTGCGACTCGACGAGAACACCAAAGAGATATTGCAGGTGTGGCCGCTCACGCAGGTCAAGACCTACCACGCGGGAAAGTCGGAAACGTTTACTCTTAACTTTGGAGATTACAGGTTAGAATCTTACCCCTTCATGGATAGATCATTTCAATAAGGGTGTTGCTGAATAATCTTCCGCTAGATGGCATAACGTAAACATAGGGTCCAACTGTACTGTGATTGCTAGAGCAATTATTAGCTACATATCGGAGACGTTCAAGCACCATAAAATTGATATATGACAGCATAACGTAGAGCCTCTGTTTGCGTTATTACATCAAGGAGAAAGAAAATTCCATTTAAAAGTAATACCCTCATTTTGTTGGTTTTGCACTTGTAGATTCGAAATATGGTGTCTAAATATGAACAGAGCCCGAAAGCTTGGGCGTGTTCTTGCACGCCCATACCGTGGAATAAATTATGTACAACATCATCCAAAAATCCAGAGGTGTGGGCCTGGATTCAACCACGGACCTCATGTTAGTGAGGCGCGGTTACATTGGGCCACCATCGCTTAAACGTTTGTATTAATTTGGTACTTTCATATAATTGTACTGTATCGTGTTTGGTAGCGACAAGGAGTACAGCGTGAAGACGAACGACGCGCACCGCATCCGCGACATCCTGCAGAGCTACATCGACATCATCAAGCGGCGCCTGGACGCGCAGCACCAGCTCAGCCTCACCGAGCACCACGCCATCGTCGAGGACCACGTCGAGGCCTCCAGGTGACGAGGTTTTTTTAGCAAGAAACGGAACCCTTATTAAATCGTCATGTCTGTCTGTCTCTCTGTCTGTTCGCCAGTCTGTCACAGAAACTTTTTTTCCGAAAATATATATAAGTATTATACAGTTGAAACTTGAAATTAACTACAACTCAAGATCGATCTCAGAGTTGAGAGGGAACACGAGCGATTTATTAACATTTAGTTAGTAGACGTATTCTGTGAACCTAATTTTTTTTGCACGAAAATTATTATTATTACTAGCGGTCGCCCGCGACTCCGTCCGCGTGGTTTCCGGTTTCCGCAAACATACACTATACCTATAAAGTTCCATACAAACATTAATCCCCTTTTTCATCCCCTTGGGGTGGAACATATAAAAATCCTTTCTAAGGGAATCTTTATGTCATAGTTACTTTATGCATGGCAAGTCCCAGCCCGATCGGTTTAAAATTGACAAAGTTTCATACAAACATTAATCTCCTTTTTCATCCACTTGGGGTGGATGGAACATATAAAAATCCTTTCTAAGGGGATCTTTATGTAATAGTAGCTTTATGCATGGCAAGTCCCAGCCCGATCGGTTTAAAATTGACAAAGTTTCATACAAAAATTAATCTCCTTTTTCATCCCCTTGGGGTGGAACATATAAAATCCTTTCTAAGGGGATCTTTATGTCATAGTAGCTTTATGCATGCAAAGTCCCAGCCCGATCGGTTTAAAATTGACAAAGTTTCATACAAACATTAATCCCCTTTTTCATCCCCTTGGGGTGGAGCATATAAAAATCCTTTCTAAGGGGATCTTTATGTCATAGTAGCTTTATGCATGCAAAGTCCCAGCCCGATCGGTTCAAAATTGACAAAGTTTCATACAAACATTAATCCCCGTTTTCATCCCCTTGGGGTGGACCATATAAAAAACCTTTCTGAGGGGATCTTTATGTCATAGTAGCTTTATGCATGGCAAGTCCCTGCCCGATCGGTTTAAAATTGACAAAGTTTCATACAAAAATTAATCCCCTTTTTCATCCCCTTGGGGTGGAACATATAAAATCCTTTCTAAGGGGATCTTTATGTCATAGTAGCTTAATGCATGGCAAGTCCCTGCCCGATCGGTTTAAAATTGACAATGTTTCATACAAACATTAATCCCCTTTTTCATCCCCTTGGGGTGGAACAAATAAAAATTTTTTTAAAGGGATCTTTATGTCATAGTAGCTTTATGCATGCAAAGTCCCAGCCCGATCGGTTTAAAATTGACAATGTTTCATACAAACATTAATCCCCTTTTTCATCCCCTTGGGGTGGAACATATAAAAATTTTTTTAAAGGGATCTTAATGTCATAGTAGCTTTATGCATGCAAAGTCCCAGCCCGATCGGTTTAAAATTGACAAAGTTTCATACATACATTAATCCCCTTTTTCATCCCCTTGGGGTGGAACATATAAAATCCTTTCTAAGGGGATCTTTATGTCATAGTAGCTTTATGCATGGCAAGTTCCAGCCCGATCGGTTTAAAATTGACAAAGTGTCATACAAACATTAATCCCCTTTTTCATCCCCTTGTGGTGGAACATATAAAAATCCTTTCTAAGGGGATCTTTATGTCATAGTAGCTTTATGCATGGCAAGTCCCTGCCCGATCGGTTTAAAATTGACAATGTTTCATACAAACATTAATCCCCTTTTTCATCCCCTTGGGGTGGAACATATAAAAATCCTTTTTAAAGGGATCTTTATGTCATAGTAGCTTTATGCATGCAAAGTCCCAGCCCGATCGGTTTAAAATTGACAAAGTTTCATACATACATTAATCCCCTTTTTCATCCCCTTGGGGTGGAACATATAAAAATCCTTTTTAAGGGAATCTTTATGTCATAGGTAGTAGCTTTATGCATGGCAAGTCCCAGCCCGATCGGTTTAAAATTGACAAAGTTTCATATAAACATTAATCCCCTTTTTCATCCCCTTGGAGTAAAATAATAGTTATATACTATAGCCTATAACTTTCCTCGTCAAATAGGCTATCCAACACAAAAAGAATTTTTCAAATCGGACCAGTAGTTCCTGAGATTAGCGCGTTCAAACAAACAAACAAACAAACAAACAAACTCTTCAGCTTTATATATTAGTATAGATATAGATGGGGTGGAACATATAAAAATCCTTTTTAAAGGGATCTTTATGTCATAGTAGCTTTATGCATGCAAAGTCCCAGCCCGATCGGTTTAAAATTGACAAAGTTTCATACATACATTAATCCCCTTTTTCATCCCCTTGGGGTGGAACATATAAAAATCCTTTTTAAGGGAATCTTTATGTCATAGGTAGTAGCTTTATGCATGGCAAGTCCCAGCCCGATCGGTTTAAAATTGACAAAGTTTCATATAAACATTAATCCCCTTTTTCATCCCCTTGGAGTAAAATAATAGTTATATACTATAGCCTATAACTTTCCTCGTCAAATAGGCTATCCAACACAAAAAGAATTTTTCAAATCGGACCAGTAGTTCCTGAGATTAGCGCGTTCAAACAAACAAACAAACAAACAAACAAACAAACAAACAAACAAACTCTTCAGCTTTATATATTAGTATAGATTTGTAGGTACTCTTGGAGATCTCGGGTCCACAGGGACCCCGGTCCTTTGAAGCATGCGTGGGGCCCAAGCCAACAGCGCAGAGGCTTTTTTGTACCGTTTGATCTAAATGGGATGTGTACATCTGCCGGGTTCTATCTCTGACTAAATATTATTAGGAGCCTGTAGTGTCCCACTGCAGGGCAAAGGCCTCCCTACCCTCTTTCCACCTTTTGCGGTCTTGGGCAATGGTGCGCCAGTTGGTGTTAAATGAGTCGAGCTCATCTCGCCATCTCCTTTTAGGTCTACCGCGAGGTCGTACCCTATTAGAAGGTGTCCATTCAGTGGATATTTTGGCCCAAAGCTCATCAGGCATTCGGCAGACATGACCGGCCCAGTCCCACTTCAGTTGTGAGGCCTTCTTTGAGACGTCTGTCACCAAAGTCCGGGAGCGTATGGTAGAGTTGCGAATACGGTCTGTCAATTTGACACCAAGCAAACTGCGCTCCATGGCTCTTTGGCAAACTTCGAGGTCGGACTTCTGACGATTAGTCAAAGACCAAGTTGGAGCACCATATGTAAGAATGGGGAGAATGCACATATCCATGATTTTACGTTTTAGTGATATTGGGGCGTCGCTTTTAAAAAAGTTCTTATAGGACCAATATCCCTTCCATGCGTTTTCGATTCTTCTAGTAATTTCTTTTTCTTGACGCTGTTGGAAAGAGACTATTTGACCTAAGTAAACATATTCATGGACATATGCAATCTCCACATTATCCGCATATATTTTGCGTTTGATGTTATTCGTCATTACCTTGGTCTTATCTAAATTCATCCGAAGGCCGACCCCTAGACTCTCTTTGCTCAGTTGTTCGAGCATTTCATTCAACTGCTTGGCCGAGGATGCAAAAAGAACAACGTCATCAGCAAAACGAAGGTTTGTTAGCCTTTTCTCGCCAATGACAACACCCTTTGATTGCCAAGCAGTTCCTAGAGTTTTGAAGACTTCTTCTAGGACGGCGTTAAATAGCTTCGGCGACAGTGGATCACCCTGCTTGACTCCTTTTTGTACTTTGAATGTTGGACCAGTTGCCTGACATTTAACAGCGGCTGTACTATTGGCGTATATATTTTTGAGCAGATTGATATATGTGTCGTCTATGTTTTGATTTTGTAGAGCTGTAAAGATGGACGAATGATTGATGCTGTCGAAGGCTTTCGAATAATCTACAAATGCTAAATACAATGGGATTTTAAATTCTTCATGCTTTTCTATAATCTGATTTAAAGTATGTAAAAATTAAAAAACTAAAAAAATAGGAGGTCTCCTTGGCTGATTAATTACAAGCCTGACCAAAAGAAGTTACTGCGGACCCACTACTTTGGTTAGCTCACTAGCAGATTATGTCCTGGCTGGATGGCGCGGAAAAGGTATCCCCTAAACCCAGTAGCTTAGTTAAAAGCCTGATGATGATTGTGTAAAAACATTGGCACCACCTATTCTCAAATAATGGTGTTAAAATTTCAGAGGTCATTTCATGGAGCGCATCACTCACAACCCGAGCAAGATCGTACAAGAAACCTTTGTGGGGCCGAGCAAAATTGTGTCTTACGAACCAGGTAAGATAATAATAATAAATAATAATAAAAACATTTATTTCGATGATGGACAAAATATTTTTCACCCAGAAGTTTCTATTTTTGATAAAATTTACTGATGGTCGTTTTGTTTCACCAGGTCAACAGATATCCCAAGGGACTCAGATAGTAACAGTACAGCAGATTGTCGTCACGGGCAAAGGAAGTAATCAACAGACCGTTATGGTGAGTCGATTAAGGGTTTTTTAAACAAGGTGGTATTTTCTATTTGCAATGAACATACTGTCAAGGAGTATAACCTTCGTAGACTGGCTGCTTTAAAAAGCAAATGAGCAAGGGGGCGTACACCATTCGATTTACAAAGAACGAGCGTCATTTGGTTTTCATTGTTTAATTGTTCTTCCCTTCATATCATTGCCCTACGCCATACGGAATTGATAATACATATTTGATTTAATTACAACGTTTTTTACTCGACTATTCTGAAAATATTTTCACGTCGCAATATAGATGGAATTAATGAGGTTGAGACTCTACCAAAGCGTGAAACAGAGATGTGTCGTATATAGCCCATAGTATTTCAAAGCTGTGATGGTCACGAGTCAAGGCCAAAATCCTATTGGCTGCTTACGACACATCCCCGCTTTGGTGGAGTCTCACCCTGAGAGACTTTGATTTACATTATATGGTGATATACAAGAGTTCTGAAGCTTGCTTGTACTTTATTTGTGTTGTGATGTTATAGATGGGTCAGATTCCAGCGCGCAAAGACATGCCCATGGACTTCGTGAGGAAGCTGAACCGCCTCAACTCCAACTCAGTCAAGATTGTCACCTTCTTGACAGGTAAACTTATCAAACGTTAGATTGCAAATTTTTATTTTATTTTAAAGAGAGAGGAAAACGGACAACAGGGTCTCATGGGAAGTGATCACCGTCGCCCATGGACACCAACAACCGCACAATGGTTGCAGTTGCGTTGCCAGCCTTTAAAACCCCATATGTTCCCCAACTGAGCTCTGGTAACCTTAATCACTAGAAGAAATATAGCACTACAGCTACGAAGCGCAATTTCTCTGTAATTTTCTTTAAGGTGGAGGTACTTATCTATACGAGCGGCTCATTCTAGTGGACGTTCCACTAAGTTGACCTCTCATAACGTTGTGAAAATGTGAAGATTGATCATGACGAAGCCGAGACTGAAAAAAAATCATGTTAACATTATGTGTTGACTTTCGCAGAACCCACCGATGGCAATGTTCTGGAAGCCCAGAAGCTAGTGGAATCTATGAATTCTGAAATGGCAAGCATAGAAGAAGGTAAGACAATTATTTAACATTACAACGGGACTAAACGCGATATTATTTTTATAAGTACCAGGAGTACTTACTGCTTGACGTTTTGGCTGCGATGCTGCAGCCGTGGTCACAAGCGAACTGGCGGTGCGCGGCGTCGTCTACTTGAACGGGCTCGGTCTGATGTATCTGCATCTACCCCCGAATTCGCACTAATATTGACACTCGAAGAATTATCTGTGAAGTAACTCCGGCACACCACACTTACAGTATCGGGGTTTACATTTCGATCTTTTGCCAAATATCGCGGTTTGCATTTATTAATCACTGGATTCCATGCTGACGACAATTTAAATCCATCCTCCCGATTAAAATTTTTGTATTTCTTAATTTCAATCGCTTCACGTACTAATCTAGAGTAATAGTGACGATCAGTGGAGAGAATTTTAGGGTCGTGCAACTCCATCCAAGGTAAGACAATCAATTATTCTATTAACTATCGGACGCCCGCGTCTCCGTCCGCGTGGATTTCGGTTTCCGCACACATGGTGTTATGCTATAGTTTTAATCCTAAGTATTTTTTCAATTAGAACCAGTAGTTCCTAAGAGTAGCGCGTTCAATCTCAAAGAAACAAACTCTTTCGCTTTATTATATTAATATAGGTATTGATAGTGCTAGAAATATGCTTTCCTAAATTTACCATCAATGTTAATAGTCTAAATAATTGTAAGTTAAGTCATGAGAGATGAAAAGTGTTCAATTTATAATTGACCTATGTGAATGTCGGTCCATTCTGATGTGAATGTGAGTGGTCGAGGATTGACCGAAGCAGCAAGCTTTTGGACTACATTGGAAGAGTGCTATAGGCTAATGATAAAGATGATTATAATGTCCTAATGAGTGTATGTTCTGTTCAGGTGTGACCGCCGCCGCCCAGCAACAGGGCAGCGAGGATGCCAAGAAGAAGCTTCTAGACGAACTGAGGGAACTGCGTGACTGTATGAAGGCACTCACAGATGCTACAGTCAATAATGTCGTAAGTGAAGACTAAAACTTTTTTTGTTGGTTATTTGTTTTATTTATTTATTTAAATCTTATTGCACGATATTGAAACTGTGCAAAAGGCAGACTTGTGACATTCTGTACCAGTCGTAAATGTCGAATGGTGGCCAAACAGAAAGTTAATGGAGGTAGGATATAAAAAAATATTTTAACATTCTATGTAATTGTGCACTCATGTGGAGTCGCCAATGTTTTTTGGAGGTGGGTCGATTGAATATTATAGATGTCATAGTATGTCTCATTTGTAATCAGATATGACAGACGGCATGAACAAAACTATTCCTCCTATTAACAGGATCCAGAGCAAGGGCAGGAGGCGGCTAGAAACGTGGCAGACTTGTCCACTCAGATATACTTCTCCGTCGACCCGCGTACTGTCAAACGAGGCGCTTTCTGCAGGGTGAGCATAAACATCAACAACAGGTGGGCTAGCCAACGCCGCGAATTATATCTCCATCCCGCACACGAAGTATTTGTGTGAGCGGGATGGAGACATAAGTTGCGACCAAAGCGATAGCTCGCGCTCGCGAAACGGCATCTTGGCTGGCCCATCATGTTATTTAGTAAAACTACAAATGGAGATTGTTTTTCGTAGTTATGTGTATTCGTATTTATACCTTGGTCGTAAGATCTGCATTTTCCTATTTCATATCATGGTATTGGCAACATCAACTACTTATATTCTTTCAATTTAGTAATCTAGAGTTTCAACTTATGGTTTGAGGTTTTGGACTGTAGATAATTGCAAGTACGCACGCCGCATGATTTTCGTATGTTTTATAAACTTGCATTGTGCATTAATTTAATTCTTATTCTTTCTCTTACCAGTACACATTATGAGTCTAATGTGCAATGAGGGTATTTCTGAGTTATGTTTCCGCTAGATGTGGTTATGTACTTACTACTTAATGTAATGTCCATATATCATCAAATTGATCAATGACAGATTAACTAGAAGGTCTTTACTAAGCCTACTCTGCGTGTTGTTACGTAAGAATGTCTAATTGCCATTGACAATTAATTGAGCACAATCATGTTAACCTATCCAATGGTGTCGTCATACTGGCGTGCAAGATACACGATACACTTCTCGTGAAGGAGTTCATATTGTAAAATCGGGGAAACACGTATCAAACCACGCCATCTAGCGGAAATATTTCTCAAGACCCCTTCATAATATCTCCCATGACCTATTTACCTAACTGGTGGTGTGGTGGTAGCGGTCGCGCAACAGTTTCATTCAGGACGAGCGCGTGGACGCGTCGCTCCGGCGCGCGTCGCTGCTGGCCGCTTCGCAGTCCGCCGTCGCCGCCGCCGACCACGCCCGACTGGCTCTGGACCAGGTTTGTTCACTATGCTCTTAGGCCTAAAGATAACCCCCTCACAAGGCGGTAACTGGTCTCTCCCTGCTTGGGTACGAAGGAAGCCACAGGCAGTTTAGTGGGTAGTGGGACAACGTTCTGAACCCCACACACGGCTGCAGGTTTTGCTAACCTGTACTCTATGGCGCGTCAAAGCGTTCTCCTGCGAAAATAAAGGAAAAGAAGGGCTATAGATAACCCTTCAGCATGTGAGGTTTTAAGCAGGTCTCTGTAAGAGACCCATCGGCGGCCTCTACTACTCATCAGGTATGCTTCAAGGCATTTTTATAGTAACTCAAGGTTTATCCACGTTTCAAGTGCGCTGGTTCTAGCCCACTGCTATGAAGGTGACGTCTTAAAGACAATTGCGTTTATGTTTATAACGGAACTTGAATAGGTAAATATGAAGATCCAATTGGTGGTAAGATATAAGTATTGCATGAAAGACACAATACCATAAAGCATCGCATGCTCCAAATCTTTCGCCTTCTCTTTGACCATTTCATGAGTTACTATTGGTTTTGGACTGGAATATTTTATTTATTGTTATGCATAGTTAGATGGTATGAATAAAGTGAAGCTGTATCATATTTAGGTATTTTTAATTATCACATAATATGCAGGATTGCGAAGGACCAACTTTGGACCCTGCTGAAGTGGAAGAGTTAGAGAAGGCTGCCGAAGACAAGATTGGCAAGCTCAGTGCTGCCGTGGCATTATACCTAACGGCAAATTCAGGTAAACTATGGCGGAGTTGTTATGCCTTGCTAAAGAAAGTTTTATTGAATTTGATTGTAAATGTTAGAAAAATATGTTTGCGTAGTTTTATAATATACATTCTTTGAATGTAGTGTTTCATGAAGATGTACAGCAGCTTTGTTCAGCAATAAAGAAATTTATTCCTTACTTTTCAGATCCGAAAAACATTGACTATTCTGCAGCGGTGAACTCCATGAATACAATCAATGAATTATTGCCTGAATTAACAAAGGGTAAGTTATAGTATTTTAACACATCTGTTTATGATTTTTAACTGAAGATACGTGACGGACGCGTATTGTATTGAAAAAAGATTTGATAGGATTTCAATGCTGTTCATGGTCACGTGTTAAGGCCAAAATCCTATTGGCTACTTACAAGACCTACGACACATCTCCGCTCCGCTCGCACTTCTCAGCTTTGGTGGAGTCTCACCGTTTCTGTTGTGTCTTGTGTTCTCTATTTATGACGTTTTCCCCACAGATGCAACGATCTTGAGTGGAGTGAAGGACGGTAAATCTAGGCAGGAGTTCTTGGATGACTTGCGAGCCCTGTGCGACGCCGCTAAGGCGGTTTGCCTTATCAATAAACCGGAGGATCACGAGGTAAATTCACGAGATCAGAGATTCAGATCACGAGATTATCTATGGATGATATATGTTGATTAAGTTGGCTTTACAAAACCTTTCATGCCGACGGTCAAACTGTAGGTTTACTCGCAAGTAATTACTGTTTTGATTTACAGAAACTCCAAGAGGCAGCAGCAGACTATGGTAGAAAATCGGAAAAACTGTTGTTTACTTTTAAACGTATGAAGAAAGGAGGCGATGATGTGGATAAACATAATCAGGTAGGACTAAGTGTTATTCCTTCTTATTATGAGTCGTGGTCATTGTATGAAATGAAACACTCAACAACTCTTAGCAATGAGAGTTTGAGCAAATGAAGAATCTGCTAGATGGCAGTAGGTAGGCGGAGGGTCTACCTGGTACATGACTGGTGAATTTTCTCATGCCATTGACAGATATGTCGAAATTCACCAATGACATAGCAATTAGACCTCACGCCTACGTATAGCCATCTAGCGGATTTTTCAATCGCAAACACCCTCATTGTAATGAAGTGATTTGTCGTTGCCTTCTCCATTGACATTTAGACACATATCACGCAATCAGATCAATGTAAATTTTATGTGATGTTGTTAGAACTTTGTTGCTTTTTTTAAGTTTATTTATTTATTTCTTTACTTGAATTATGTATCTTGTATTAATTAATTATGTATTTTATTCAAATATTGGTAATCGTTTTGCGCAGTTAATCGAGTTAGCCAAGGAGGTGGGCGACAAGACGGCGCTGCTGCTGCTGAAGGCAAACGAGCTGACGTCGCTGGCGGGCGAGGACCCGCGCGTCACAGACCTGGACGACGCCGGCGTGCGCTGCGCCGATGCCGCTAAGGACCTGCTTACTTGCGCTAATGTGAGTAGTGATCAATAAAGAAAATAAATTAAAATCTTTATTGATCAAAAACAAACAACAACAGCGGCAGCTTAACCATTATAATAAATGATGAAAAAACGGGCTCAGTTCAGTTAAACCGACACATATTGCCAATCTCTCTAGGCATCAAAGATTGAAGTAGATGATGTAATGAACATTAATTAAAATGCAATTTAGACAACGACGGATAAAAACGTACATAAAAACTGTCGTTGGTGATAAGCGTCAAAAAGTTATTAAAAATTGAAAATAAAGAAGTAATTAAAAGAGAATTGATTATCTTTTCGCAGTTTGTCGACGATTTGTTGAACGTCGTTATTAAAGAACATTGTTAACCCCATAGCTGACAGCCTCATCTATCCACGAGCCGCACTGCCAGAGCGCAGTGACAGCGGCGGCGGAGACGCTGGCTTCGCGCGCGCAAGCCCTGGCTGCCGCTTGGAAGCCGCTGGTAGAGGAACCGGAGAGGAAGCACCTCGGAGAAGACCTCAAGGACCGCACCTTCGACCTGGCTAAAGCTTTGGACAGACTGAGGAACGCCTTCGCTGGCTTCCATGGTGAGTGGATTCATGAAATGTTATAAACAGCCTCTTCTATCTACGAGCCGCATTGCCAGAGCGCGGAAACAGCGGCGGCTCATGCTGGAAGCCGCTGGTAGACGACCCGGGGAGGAAGCACCTCGGAGAAGATCTTAAAAATCGCACCTTCGACCTGGCCAAAGCCTCGGACAGGCTAAGGAATGCGTGCGCTGGCTTCAATGGTGAGTTGGCTAGATATATGAGTTACACCTTCGATGCGTACTGGAAGCCGCTGGTGGACGAACCAGAACGGAGGCGCCTCGGATTCTCTAGATCTTCTAATCATGCAAAAAAAACTATTGAGAATAATATTCAACATTAAACAAATCGACAGCTGTAAGCCGTACTTTGTTAAATACAAAATACTAACTTTGCCCTGTATTTATATTTTAGAAACCTGTAAATTTGTAAAAAGATATCCGGAATTCTATAGAAAGCGCGGTGAAAATAAGAGTAAAACGTTACGGCATGAAGGTAAACTCACTTTTCCTAGATCTCGTCTTGAACTACATTCGTCAGGCCCCTTGGTCATGTCTATTAAAATATTTAATAAGCTCCCATTGTCCATAAAAAATATAAATGAGCAACAAGCCTTCATAAATACAATAAAAACATTTTTGATTAAAAAACATTATTATTCTGTAAACGAATACCTAAATGATAAATTACAGTGAAAACATCTAAGCTTCAATAATTATGTATAATCTTCCCCTCTTCTAGTTGCTGTGCCCTACAGGGCCCATAATGATCCTTGTTAGTGTTAACACTATATTATTACACCTGTAATGTACATTATGGAGCAATAAATGATTTTTTGATTGATTGAGATCTTTAAGATCGCTCCTTCGACCTGGCCAAAGCCTTGGACAGGCTAAGGAATGCCTTCGCTGGCTTCAATGGTGAGTGGGTTGATTTGATGTTACTAAAATTACAGTATTCACTATGGCATTCCAGTGTAAGGCACCAGAATATTGCACGCGATAATATTCCTTCAGTTTTCTGGGTGTAGTTTGTAGAGATAAGTGACATTCCATTGTATAGGCAGTAACGTTCTCCTGTGTTTTATTGTTCACCACTCTACGGGCATCAACCCGCCTGTTTTTCGTAGTAACCATGGCCGATAAAATCATTTATATTACAACTATACCAACAAGCAACATCACAAGTTTTTTTTGGTTTAATTGTTATTTTTTGAAATGCAGAAATGAATGGCGATGATGGTGATACAGAAAAAGCGAGGGAAAACCGTCGGCTTAAGTTCATCACCACAGTTGCCGGAGCTAAGAAGGGGCTCGATGATGCCAACACTCTCTTGGATGAGGTAGGATGTTAAAATGATATGGATTTTGTTGATTTGACAATTACTTTTGTGTGACAAATTGTGACATTATGATTGTATTTGTGTTTATTATTTTATGATTGTCTCTGTGTTTAATATTTTATGATTGTATCTGTGTTTAATTTAATATTTTATGGTTGTATCTGTATTTAATATTTTATTAATATTTTGTATGCCGGTAGGCAAAGTGTGGCTGTACTATATTTTAACTTGAACATCCTGTAACCTACCCACATTTACAAAAAAATAAATGAATGAATGAATGAACTTTATTCACTTTTTAGAAGACAATTGATTATAGTATATTGGTCATTGATTACACGGTGTTTCGTTATTGGTGATTACTTGCTAGAAAGAAAATGGCACAAACATTTTTATTTTTTTGCAGCCATACACCGGACCCACAGCAGACAAATTAACTTCAGAGGAATTGAAAAGAAAATTGGCGCAGAAGATCGCGCAGCTGAATGCAGCCTTGGCGGCACTAGTCGCCGCTACGGCTGGTAAGTTACTTACCTACTTATTTACTTTTTTTTACTGTTTATTCTTGACAATTCGGGCTGACATTGCAGTTAGGTAGAACCAACTTTGAGAATGAGGTGATAAGAAGAATTCAGTTGGGTTGGGCAGCATATGGGAAATTACGTCGGGTCTTCCTATCGTCGCTCACATAAAGCCAAAGTCTTCAATGAGTGCGACCTACCCGTAATGACACATGGAGCTGAAACGTGGACACTTACGGCACAGCTGGTCCACAAGTTTAAAGTCGCTCAGCGGGCTATGGAAAGAGCTATGCTTGGCGTTTTTCTGCGGGATCGCATTCGAAATGATGTGATACGGCAGAGAGCGTAGGTCATCGACATAGCTCACCGGATTAGCAAGCTGTAGTGGTAGTGGGCCGGACATATAAGCCGCAGAACCGACAACCGTTGGGGTAAAATAATTCTATAGTGGATACCGCGTTTCACCAAGTGTCCCAAAAACGTAACACTCTCAGGCAAGGTGGAGTGACGATCTGCGTAAGATGGCTGAGGATCGGGCTGAGTGGAGAGCCCTAGGAGAGGTCTATGTTCACCAGTGGACTGCGATAGGCTGATGATGATGATGATGTTTATTATTCTACTGTCATCTCGATGTAAACACAATTTATTTCCTTTATTGTGTTTTGCGGTACTTAATCTTTCTAATTCAAATTACAGATCGTGATAAGCCCGACTACGCCACTGCGGACTTAGCCGTCGCGACAATAACGGAGGTCCTGCCCGAAATAGTCAAAGGTGATGGAAAAACTATTTTAGAATTATGTTCCCACTAGACAGTGTAACGCTAGAAAATGGTTCAAGTTATGCTGTCCTTGTTCAAATGCGAGGTGATACGACGTCTCCTACATAAATATACCAATTCAAGTATAGACGGTTACGCTGTTTAGGTTGCGGTACCTAGCGAAAATATATTTATTTTATCAAAACTTACTTACATCTAACATAATAATAACTTATAATTTTACTTTTTCTGTGGCGCAGTTCCTGGTTCGAATGCTGGAGGAGGTCCTGGGTCGGACTGATGAAATTGTGTCTTTGTTTTGCTGGTGTGATAACACAGATAAAGAACAGAGTTTGGGAGTTGGCGGTGTAATTACACCCTCGGAAAGCACGTAAAGCCGTTGGCACTACGCCAGATCTCTCTACGGTCGTTGCTGTTCCACCGAATTATGAGAGTGGGGGAATAGGGAGTGCCTGTGCTTGCGCACGCGCTTGTTTTCTGTAATATATCCTGCGTACTTGGCTAATCGTAAGATTGGCAGCCGTGACCGAATTCGGCTTGGAGGTTATTGTAATAATAACAAATTAATGAACTTGAAATGTTTCAGAGGGCAAGGCGGTGAGCCAGGGGCAGGACGCGTCGTCCCGCGCGGCCATGCTGGCGGACCTGCGCGCCCTGTGCGACGCCGCGCGACACGTGTGCGCCGCCAGCGAGCACGCCGACGCGCAGGTATTGTAGCGATCGACTGGGAAGCATGCGCCAATTGGAGAACATCGTAGGATTTTAACGGGTTACAAGATACTTCTTCACGCTTCTTTTAAAAGAATCCAGGTTATATGAAGGAGGAAACACGCACGCTGGAAACGCATTCCATCGCTTTATTGTTCGGCAAAGGAATAAATTGCTGAACTTCTTGGTTCGCGATGGAATAGTAGCTACGGTAAATGGATGGCAACGTTGACAAGCGCGCGTTGTGCGACGGTTCTTTGACGGAATGGGGAAGGAGGGTTAAGGGAAAACAGTTCTTCAGGACACTCTCCGTGGTTAATGCAGTAGAAGACACTCAGAGAACGTATATCCCTCCGCAACTGAAGAGATCAAATTAATATCTCAAACAAAAGAAGAAAAACACCGGCTTGGGGCCGATAGGATGGTTAAATCAGATACGGAAACGAACTTGTTTTACTTCAGATATTGAAAATGTACCTGTACTGTGACTGCTAATTGACAAGTATCTTATTTATTCCCAGGGCATAAACGACTCCGCTTCTAAACTGGCCATCTCTTCCGGAAAGTTATTCTACGTGTTCAACCCCCGCGCCGACCAGAACAAGGAGCACGAGGTAAATAAGTTCTACAGAAAAGTTTGACAGTTGTAGATTGGCGAGTTTACTATTCGTCCTGTAATATGTATGTAGCGACACTTATCTTCATCGCCACATCGATACAACTCAACAGACTTAGCATATACAAGACTGCACCAACACAGTGTAGTAAGGACCTTCGGCGCCCGAGCTAGATCACCCGCTCGGCAGAAGCACTTTATTGTTTAATGGAGTGGTCCGACAGTCGCTCCATTGTAATAACCAGGCTAGTCAATTCAGGATCATAGTCGCAGCGTACCCTGGGCTCCAAGGCATTGGCTGAGGATGCAACCGGGAGAGGCGCTAGGATGATGATGGAGTGGTCCATTAAATTTACCACGAGAGTAAATTTGTTGTGTGTTACTTTTGATATAATGATCACGACCCTCAGTAATGAGAAATACGAGCATCTTACTCTGCAGAAAAGTTTGACATTTCGGTGTATTGTTGTAGACCTCAACCTGAACATCCTGTTTGTTGTTTCGATTTAGATAATCGACCTGTCGTCGGGGGCGTGTCGGAAGGCCACAGTGATGTTGGCGGGCGTGCGGCAGCTAGAGGAGGAGGCGGGCGGAGACGCGGCCGTGGCGCTGGATGAAGCCGGGTCGAGGGTCGCCGACGCTGCTAATGCGCTGCTGGCGGCTGCACAGGTAGCTAGGGTTGAGAAATATGTAAATCGGCAACCCATTATGGTCCTTCGCTGGACATAGGCTTACCCCAAAAAGACGGTAACCACACCGGCCTGGACTACAGAATGCAGTGTGGTAATCGATAAAACACGGGGAACGCTTTTGATTTCGATTTCGTTCCTCACGAACCCTTCGTGTCAATACTTTACCATTGAATTGAAAGCATCAATCTTTAAACCATAGGGAATCAGTGTATCTAAGCCTCGTATTAATTAATCGCTCTCAACTCTGATCGATCTTGAGAGTGAACTTGAGATGCTATTCTAATATAGGTAGTAAGAGAGGTAGAGCTTTGTGGAAATTCCACTCGAATGAGCCGCTCGTCTGGGGAAGTACCTTACAGAAGACCGCAGTGAAGTAGCACTTCGTAACTGTTGTGCTATGTTTCTGCTGGTGAGTAAGGTTGCCAGAGCTCAGATGGGGTTAAGGCCGGCAACACATCAACGATACCTCTGGTGTCGCGGATGTCCATGGGCGGCGGTGATTGCTTACCATCAGGCGACCCGCTAGCTCGTTTGCCGCTGACATAAAAAAAACAGCATCTCAAGATCTATTATCGACCAGTGGGTGCAGTGATCCCTTTCTATATTATTATGAGTTGTTTGCAACCGTTGTAAATAAGAACAACTCTTTCTGCAGCTAACAGCGCCGTGCATGTCCGACCCTCGCTGCCAGGCCGCGCTGTCATCATCAGCGGACGCTCTACGGGACTCCACCAACGCTCTAGCGGCCGCGTGGGCGCCCGTGGTCCACGACCCTCGCTTCCAACAGTTTGGGAAGAGCCTGGAGGAAGACCGCCAGCAGCTGTTGGACGAGCTGGAGAGGCTGAAGAAGGCTTGCCTAGTACCATCGAGCGGTAAGTCTTAAAAAGGACTCATCTTCTGTTGGAGCTTGTTTAAGAAAATACGTTACTGAACAAATAATTTTTAAAAATGTACTAAATTTTATTTGATTGATTTGTGATAAAAATTTAAGTAACACACGTGAGGTGTGATATGAAAGGATGTAAACACCATTTAAACCTAGATGCGGTGGTGGTAATATACTTTGACCTAATATAAAGATTATTTTGGATGTGATCTACTAGATGGAGATCTCGACGGGGACAGTGGCGGGAAAGACCGGCGTCGCCTGCAGTTCATCAGCTCGGCCGCCGCCGCGGACAAGCGTCTAGCTGCCGCCGAGGCTGAACTCGAAAAGGTAACCGGCTTTGCTGGCATGTTTGGACGGAGTGTGGATTACGACCTATTGAGATAGTTACCCATTATATTGGGTCATGAAAGTCTTACATTAAAGAAGAAAATCAAAAATAAGCACATAAAATTATGCCACAGTAAATGTTGCGCTTTTAATAAACAAAATAGTATTCATTTGACAATACATGTGACGTCATAGCTCAAAATTTCATACAGTTTCCTATCCATGCTTTCGTTTTTGACATGTATTAAAATTTGTATTTTGAGCTGTCAATCAAATACCGGATTTTTACTTTTCACGATTAATAATCCTATGCTCCTGGGGTGAAACCAGAGGGCATCCACATAATTTCTCCAACTTGTCCTGTCCTGTGGCTTCGTGTTTGGCATGACGAGTGTAATGTGTTTCTGAGAGGCAAACGACTGACTGTTGCAGCCGGGACCGGTAGCTCCGGACAGCGAGGCCGCAGCCGCAGCCCGGGCCCGCCTGGCGCGCGCGCTGGCGCAGCTCAACGCCGCCGTCGCCGCGCTGCGAGCCGCACACGCAGGTATGGCTCAATGAATAGATGACTATCTCTTTAATGAGGTTGTGATTGAAAAATCTGCTAAATGGCAATGCGGAGGCGTGAGGTCTACCTGCTATGGCACTGGTGATTCTATTACGAAGTTGGTGGTCGAGTCATTCTATCTGTGCTATTATTATTGACGATTTATAAGTACCTTGCAGAGGCCTACATGAATAAAGTATATTTTGATTTTGATTTTTGATTTTGATACTTCTATACTAATATAATAAAGCTCAAGAGTTCGTTTGTTTGTTTGAACGCGCTAATCTCTGGAACTAAAAGTACGATTTGAAAAATTACTTATGTATTAGGTAATCTATTTGAGGAGGAAGGCGTTAGGCTATTGGGAACCGACATCCACGCGGACGTAGTCGCGGTCGGCCGCTATTTCGACATATCTATCAATTTCATGTCAAAATTGACCAATCACATACTAGTTAGCCCCTCCGCCTACCTCCTGCCATTTAGCGGATTTCTCATTTGCAAAAACCCTCATTGTTCAAATAAACTACCACATAGTCATAGCGAGAGATTTTTTTTGTGTCTCAGAGAAAAAGGTTATATGATAAGGTGCTGTTTTATAGTAACGCCATCATCACAGGAGTAGTAATATTACTTAACGGGATTAAAAGCGTTATTTATTTATTTTGTATATTATGTATTACTGCTTGACGTTTCGGCTGTGTTACAGCAACCGTGGTCGCAAACGGACTTGTGACTCGGGGCATCGTCTACTCAGCAAATTAATGTTAAAATGCAACGCGGAGATATCTTAAGAGTAGTTTTGAAACTTGTTCATAATATAATGTCTGTGATTTCTTACCACCAGATCGGGACCACCCGGATTATGCAGCCGCGAATCGAGCCATAGATTCGTTGAGTGAGCTCCTTCCCGGAGCTGTTCAAGGTATCACTTTGGTTTATTTGTTTAAGACATGATGTTGTTCTAATTAAACGTTTTTCTGAGTAATTATTCCGCTAGGTAGCATAAATTGATGTCAACAACCACTCCTACAACTAGGAGTCGTCGAAGCATCATCACACTAATAACAGCAGCTGACTCCGTTTTAAGTAGCTTAAGCACTTGTGTTACAGACTTCAGAATCAACAGTATTACGAATATACTTTAAAGTTACATATAACACCCAGACTGGGACAAACAGATATGTTCATGCACGCACACAAACATTTGTGTGTCGAAATCGAACCCGGGACGTCTTGTATAATAGACCTTTACACCAAGAGGGTCGTCAAATATTTAAGAAATACCTTTACTGCTACGTCGAACTCAATAGGGATGTTGACACCTATCACAATTAATTTCACAACACTTTTTTTCAAAAAGAAGACGCTTTTTAGCACTTAATGTATAAATTAAAATTAATTAGTTAATTACTCGGTTGACTTCAAAAAAAGTCACGTCATAGTGTGCTATCATCATACAAGCTTCTTAGTTTGGAATCGTTTTGTCTGTTAATATAAGAAAGTCAAATGACTGGATGGTGGTGTCAACTACCCTACTGCTCCGTATGTACATAATGATTGCATGTGATTGCAGACGCTAGAAGCGCCGGGGCAGAAGATGAGGCCCGCGCGCTGCTGGCCGCCGCGCGCCGCCTGTGCGCCGCGCCCTCCTCCACGTCAGCGCAGGTATTCACATTTAGACTTAAGACATGATTTAATTATCATTTACTACAACGTTAAAAGTACATCTGGTACGAAGAACCAATATAAATGTAGAATCAATATAATTTAAATATAAATGCAACCTTAAACTTTTTGTTATGATCAGCAAAACTACGTCTAATATTACTTTCGACTATGTATTTTTTAAAGAAATTTATTTTATTTTGGCTTTCAGGAGCTGGACAGCGCCGCAGGGAAATTCGCTGAGGCATCAAATAAACTTGTGTACAGATTCAACCCACGTGCTACCCAGGATAAAGAAAATGAGGTATTTCTCAAGTTTTAATTAAATTATACTATATGGTGACTTAAATAAGGAAGAAATCGCTACGATATAAATGTTATCAAGTATCAAATTTAAAAAAATTGGCCAAGTGCGAGTCGGACTCCCGCACTGAGGGTTCCGTACAAATTCTATTTTTGACGTATTAAAAAAACTACTGAACAGATTTCGTTCGAACCAATTTTCGTTGGTAGTTTTTATGGTAATGTACATTATATATTTATTTCAGTTTTATCATCCTCTTATTTTAGAAGTTAGAGGGGGGGGACACACATTTTTCCACTTTGGAAGGGTCTGTCACCCAAAGTATTCACTTTAGAAAAAAGTGATATTAGAAACATTAACATAATTTTTAAAGACCTATCCATAGATACCCCACACGTATATGTTCAATGAAAAAAAAAATTTCGAGTTTCAGTTCTGACTATGGGGACCCCCCATTTTTTTTATTTTTTTTCTGTTTCCGTGTGAAAACCTTGTTGCGGTTCACAGAATACATCCCCTCACCAATTTTCAACAGTATAGCACTTATAGTTTCGGAAAAAAGTGGCTGTGACAGACTGGCGGACAGACAGACAGACAGACAGACAGACAGACAGACATGACGAATCTATAAGGGTTCCGTTTTTTTGCCATTTTGGCTACGGAACCCTAAAAACAGTCGATTTTTAGTCGGTGAAAAGCTTTAGAAGATCAAATTTTGCCGATTACTCGTGTATCGAGATTTCATTAATGATGTAAAAACATGATTCAAAATAGTTTAACCTTCCCCATGACAGATTGTCGGTATGTCGCGTGAGATGCAGCAGAAGGCCTCACAGCTGCAACGGGATACACGCGCGGCGGTGGCGGCGTCGCCTGCGCACGCGCCGCTCGCTACGGCGAGCTCGAAGCTGGCTGACGCTGCCGACGCTCTATGCACCACGGCACAGGTGATAATTATTATGATTTTTATGTAAGTGGGAGGTAAACTTGCAAGTCAGTGGATGATAAGCGATCACTGCTGCACATGGACATGAACATCTCCATAAGGGACACTGATATATGTACATTGACGCATACCTCCAGCCGAGGGGCGGCTTAGAGGTTATGTGAGACTCCCGGAAGAACCGGGAACTATCCACTTAAACCCGACGGGTCCCTCTGGTCGCGATTCAGTGGGTGCGAGTATGATCTGATATGCGTTGCCTGCTTTTACAACCCCATACCCTCGCTAACTGAACTGTTATTGCATCGCCACCTTTACATATATTTTATCGTTGAGGGTTTGTTGTTTTGATGGTAACGTATCCATTTAATACATAAAGACTATTTTCACTACTGTTGCTAACTGTCGATTTGATTACTGATATAAGTAGTATGTATACCAGGAACTTATCGTAGAAAGGCTCCCAAATACCTTAACCCAAAGTTAATCTAAAATAACAATAAAATTAAGTGTCTTGATTTGAATATTTTAAAAATCCTTATTTTTATTGTCACAGCTGACGGCATCTTCCCTACACGACGACCAGTGCCAGGCTTCACTCATAGCATCAGTGGATACGCTCTCCGGCGCCACGTACAACATGACCACGGCGCTGACAGCCGCTGCTGAGGACCCTCACTTCCACAACCAGGCCAAGAAGCTGGAGAAGGATCTACTGGATCTGCGGAAAGAGTTGGACAGGTTGAAGAAAGCTTGCCACGTGGGCCCGAACGGTGAGTTTATTATTTACACACAAGAAGATTATCAATTATTGCTTGCGAAATTAAAATTAACTTTCAAAGAACTTTAGAATTTAAGAGAGGTAGAGCATTGTTGGTACTTCCACTCGAACGACGAAACGAACAAGAACCTGATGGTAAGTGATCAACGCTGCCCATGGACATGAACAATCGCAAAAGTGTCGTAGATGCGTTGCCTGCCTTAAAAAAACCCATACCCTCCCTAACTAAGCTCTGGCGACCTTACTCACCAGCAGACACATAGATAACAGTTAAGAAGAGTTTCTACCCTGTGGTCTTCCGTAAGCTTGAGGCACTTCCACAGACATGCGGCTCATTAGAGTGGAAGTTCCACTAAGCTCTACTTCTCTAAAAATTATGAATTTATCTTAGTTTATGTATGTTGTTGTGTAGTTGGCGTGCAAGTGAAACACATGGACCCGGTGCAGGAGCGGCAGCGGCTGCAGTTCGTCGGCATCGCCGCGGACGTCGATAGAAACATGCAGAAGATACAGAAGGAGCTGGATAAGGTATTGCGAAGTTTTGATGCTCGGTGCCGCCAGTTACGGCGATGTAGGTTCAGGGGGTTTAATGCGTAAATTGCAGGGTTCATCATGTTAGGGGCATTACATATCAGTGAATATGAAGCGCATACTTTGGTGCACCTTAGGGTGCGTCCACATCTGACGAATGCGCCGACAATGCGGTCGGATGCGAGTACCAGTGCGGTTAGGTTTGTTCTCTATTATATACAAGCATCGATGGCGCAGTGGTTAGCGCACTCGGCCTGCGGTTGCTAAAGTTAAGCAACGTTCGCAGATGCCAGTCATCGGATGGGTGACCGAAAATTTTCATCTCGAACTCCTCCGTGCTTCGAAAGGCACGTTAAGCCGTTGGTCCTGCGCCTGATCTCTCTACGGTCGCGTCAGATTGCTGTCCCACCGAATTATGAGAGTGAAGGAATAGAGAGTGCACCTGTGCTTGCGCACTCACTTGTGCACTATAATATATCCTGCGTACCTGGCTGATCGTAAGATCGGCCGCCATGGCCGAATACGGCCGGAGGGTATTATTATTATACAAGCATCATACATAATATGAGGGGCGCACCAAACGGTTGCAGTACCTAACTACACGTGCTTACCCTTAAGATGTAGGAAAACAGCTTTTTATCTTTGATAAAACCTAATATTTTTCTATCGCAGCCGCTAGTGGCGTGCAAGCCGGACCAATCTACAAGCGCGCTGCAGAGCCGCCTGGCGCGCGCGCTGGCGCAGCTCAACGCCGCCCTCGCCGCGCTACTCGTCGCCACCTCAGGTACGACATAATAATACATGTCCTACTAGCAGACCGGTACGTGCTTCGCTACGTGTGGTAAATGAAAACCCACCCGACATCTACTAGGTAGTCCGACCAACCCGATAATTAACTTTGGATAGGTTACCGGGCTCACCTATTCTTGACTTATAAAATGATAACGAAAAATTACATTCATTTTTATATGTTAAGATTTATATATTAAGTGGTGTCATGCACCTCGATGATCTAGTTGTTGAAGTACTCTGCGGTGGTTTCGAGGTCCTGAATTCGATTCCTGGGTTGGGCAAAATTTGATTTTACTGAACACAGCCCGGGTTTGTGATCACCAACCCGCATTTGGAAAGCGTGGTGATTAAGCCAAAACTCATCTTTGTAAAGAAAACATGATTTCGATTGACGGAGGCTTTTGCCCTGCAGTGGGACATTAATATACTGATAATCAATTAACTTTATTATGTCATACCCAAATTAGATCTGCAGTCCTGGTCTTAAGGTTGAAATATAAACATGGTAGAAATTGTATCTTAAGTTTGGTTACAAATTAATAAACTTTTATCTTATTTTTAGACCGTGACAAGCCGAATTACGACGAAGCTGAGCAGGCCATCCAAGTGATCAATCAACTGATGCCTCAAGTTGTTAAAGGTTAGTGTTATAATACTAGCGGCCGCCCGCGACTCCGTCTGAGTGGATTTCGGTTTCCGCACACATAGTGTATACTATAGCTTACAGTCTTCCTTTACAAATGTACTTTTCAATTCAAACCAGTACTTCCTGAGATTATCACGTTCAAACAAACATACAAACTCTTTAGCTTTATTATATTAGTATAGATTCGTAATTACTTTTATGTATTTTCTTTGCCTATCCAGACACTAGGACGCTCAGCGCGAGCAAGGAGGAGGCGGAGCGTGGAGCGATGCTGGAGGAACTGCGCAGCGCGTGCGACGCCACGCGCGGCCTCTGCGCCAGTCTGCGCGATGGAGACACGCAGGTTGGATTGCGCTTGTTTTTTTTACCATTACATGTGTATTAGCCACTAACCATATAGATACGTTAAGGTTCAGTTAACAGTAAGTGTAAAATGTATTCGCCCAAGGGAATACGACACAAGCGATTTCACCCACTCTTAAAAATATTCGTTGATCAATATGTATATCTTTGCTGACAGGAAGCCGCTAAGTTGGCTGCGAGAGCTGCGAAACTCATTTATATAGTGAATCCGCAAAAACGCAAGCATCAAAAGGTGAGTCCCGTTAGAATGACAGTTGCCAATGTTTCTGATTTCTACCTAAATATGTAAAATATATCTCGCTTTTGAAGTATGTTTTACTTGTGAGATAATTTTAATTAATATACTCGTATATACGATAGACAGGTCTAATCACTCAATTTTATTAAATGTCAAGAACGTTAGATTGTGAGGAAAATTGTATAAATACTAAGCTGTGACGTCACAAGTTAGTGATGTCAAAACAATCTTTTTTTAGTCACGGTTAACAGTAATATTTTTTGCAAAGCGAAACAGTAACTGTGGCAGTGTGTGATTAGTGTTAATTTTTATTATTCCTGTTTACAGGAATGATTAGTGTTTCATGATTTATTTTGAATGCAGTCAAGTACCCAATTATCATAAACAGTATGTAAACTTTTGTCAGATAATCGAGGCGAGCGCCTTGGCGGGTCAACGCGCGGCGCAGCTGGCGTCAGACGCGCGACACGCCGCCGCGACTGACGCGCAACAAGCAGCGCCGCTGCGCCACGCCGCCGCCGCCACCGCCGACGCTGCCAAGGCTCTGCTGGCCGCTGCACAGGTTAGATTGTATTACACTTCGTGGTAGCCTGTGGCGACACCTATCTACATCGCCAAAAAGGAGTAGTTACGATACAACTCAACAGATGGCGCTGACACGCACTGCGATATTTCCATACAAACCTACATCGCGGTAGCAGAGTTTCCACCAAGACGTAGTATACACTCGACTACAACAACACAGTCTAGTATGAACCTCGGCTTTTGCCTTTTAGGGATGGGTGATTTCCCTATAAGCTGTTAGTGTACGAGCTTATGATTTAGGAAGTGAATTTAGAGTATACTCGACGCACGGTCGACGGTGACGGACGTGGTTGTTCGCTATATACCTATTCGAATAAATTAATGGTCGAGTCGCGATGAGGAGAAACAAGTAAATTGTGCAATCCCAAAAATTAAATGAAGAATTAGACGAAAGCTAATACAATATTGTAAACTATTGATTTATTTCCAGCTAACGGCTCCCTGTATCGAGGAGCCTCAATCCCAGTCCGCCCTACTTTCCGCCACAGACACTCTGCAACAATCAGGAAAGAGCCTGGCCGAGCTAGCGAGTCGCTGTGACGCGGCTGACCGGGTACAAATAGGCGAAGACTACAAGGAGTTGGGAAACGCACTGCAGAACCTCAGGGATATTGTGTTGGAAGAAAGCGGCAGTGAGTTCATACTTGTATTTCATATTGTCTGGTTTATATACAACTTTATTTTTAGTTGCCTGCTGATATTTTACGCGTAAGTAATTTGAACCCCATATCTTTTTGCCATCGTCCAACGCACCAACAGTTTCATCGCCATCGTTTAGAGGACTGGCAGTCCACTACTGTGCTATTCTCTAGAAACTTCCTGCCTAGCACAACCAAACTATGGAATGTACCATCGCCTGAGGTATTTCCGGACTGATACGACCTCTTCACCTTCAAGAGAAGAGCGTACTCCCTTCTTATAGGATGGCAACGCACTTGTAACTCCTCTGGTGTTGCGGGCATCACGACCATGAGTAATGAGGAATACGACTTAAGTAGGATTTGTTTGTTCCTTTTAATAATCTTACTTATCTCTCTGTTTAGTTAAATCACCGTCACGTCGCGCGCCACCACCTCCGCCCAAGAGAACGGTCTCCCGGTCTATTTCCAACGAAGTCGCCAACCAACTGTTGGCTGCAGGAGGCCAGCCTGGCAACGTGCCCAAGAATGCCAGGGACTTCAACCAGGAATTACTTGACATGTTACGCCATGAGGAGAGTCAGGGTGAGTTCACTTATTCCACAGTGGAAGAAATGATAGGACATAAGCATTGACAACAAACCTTTGTACCGATTTTTATTTCTTTCAATCTTTAATTTTGTTTCTCTTGTACAATCTTTGTACTGTCTTAAAAGATACATGATACCAACACCGAATAAGTTACCAAATCTTTATTGATATAAAATAGGTGCACACGCTGCTGCAGCTGCGGATATTAGAAGCAAGAGAAAGACGGACGATGAAAAGGCTTTGCAGAAACAATTCGTGAACACAGTGGACACGGCTGCTCAGAAGATTCACAAGGCTGAAGAAGATGTTAAAAAGGTAATTTTAACTAACATTTGAATTATAACATTTCTGCACTAAAAATTAGCATTCTTAACTTAACAACACACTACAAGGCTGCATATTGGGTTTTCGTTCAAAGAATATTTCTTTGATATTACACATCATGGAGTTTGTCTGAATATTGCATTGATGTCTCTTCTTTTAGATATACAGTGCAAAAGACGAGGTGATCCCAGCCCTGTCCGTAGACCAGACCCTCGTGGTTCAGAAGCAGATGGAGCAGAAACTGGCGGTAGCTGGCGTGGCTGTGGCCGAACTTGTCGCGAGCAACCGTAAGCACTTATGCATTTATAACTTATAACAAGGTTTAATATTAACTATTGGGCTTGGGTTGCACCCTTGGGGAACACCAATCTTAATATTATCAAAACCTATTTCGGAATATTATTCACATTTCGTTATTAAAATTACGTTATTGGAGATCTTATTAGAATACAGAATACACAACACTAGTATGCATTTGGAATGAAAGACAAATCATATACTAAATTAAACACGTTGTCATAAGCTTAGCTGAGATCCTATAAAATGGTAATACATAATTCGTACTGTGAATTATAATGCATGTGTTTTACTTTTGCAGATCCAGATTCTGTAGATTTCGTCACTGCATCGAAAGCGACTACGACTTTGTCAGATGTGCTGCCACATATTGTGCAAGGTACGTTACACGAAATTACAGTAAATTGAAGCCAGTGAATATTAAAATTAATAATTTGTTCTAAGAGTATTTTTTTTCTATGCAGATTCTAAACTATTGCGAGGTTCTCTCAACGAAAATGAAAGAAAAGCTTTCTTGGCTGACATTTTAGCACTCTTCGATGCTACCAAGAAGTTGTGCGAGTCGGCCAAAGATGACAGAAAGGTAATTGTTTTTTTTAACGTAATTGTATAATTACTGGTTCAGAACTTATTGGTACATACGATTTTTTTTCTTAGATGCTGGATAAATCAGCAGTGGACTTCGCCAACAAGTCAACCAAGTTGCTCTACGTTGTTAGCACTGACGCAGATCCCAGCCAAGAGAAGGAGGTAAAGAGTTACATCAATATTTACAATAACGCTATGCCCGTTGACATTATTAAGTGCCGCATATATGTTTTTTAAGTGTTTTACATTGATTATGGTTTCTCACAGGTAATACAAATTACTATTCAATTTATTTTATTGCACTCGCATTCATCATTTATTTCGTCGTAAGTTTTCCGTAACTATTGCGTTATGTTTCTGCTCGTGAATAAGGTCGCCATAGTTCAGTTGGGGAGGGTTTTGGGTTTTCAAAGGCAGGCAACGCATCTGCTGCTCTTGTACGGTTGTCGATGTTCATGGGCAGCGGTGATCACTTACCATCAGGTGACCCTCTTGCTTGTTTGTCTCCCTATCTCATAAAAACAATGCGACGAGATACACTAACATAACCATTTGACGAACCGCTTGGTGAAGTTGTCAAGAAAAGTTGATTATTAAGGCCAAGAGGTTGCGGATTCGGTCTCCGAACAGGACAAACATTTGTGTGCATGAACATGTCTGTTCGTTCCGTTCTGGGTTATATATGCATCTTTTTAAGTATATTTGTAAAACCACTGTTGAATCTGATATCTGTAACACAAATGGTTCTAACCACGGAGTAAGATTAATGTATGTGATGTAGTGACATCTGGTGTTTTGAAAGGTGGGGTCCCGAGTTGGCGAGATGAACGCAGCGGCGTCTCGGCTGGCGTTACGCGGCGGTACGGCGTGCGAGCAGCTGCCGGGCGCCGCCGCGAGCGCCCTCTGTCGCGCGGCTGGCCACACGGCGCATGCCGCCACCGCGCTCGCCTATACTGCCAAGGTACCAGTCCAGCTCCGAAGGGTCGTCTTTCACCTATAAGGGGCCCGGGGCACATGGGCATTTAAACGTTTTGTTTGGTAAATGTGGGGTCCCCATATCCTGGTCTAGGGGCCCCAATTCATCGCGGGGCCCTGGGCACGTGCCCATTATGCCCAGTGGGAAAGACGGGTCTGCAGCTCCGAGTCGATGGGGGTACTTCACTTATATTTCCGCCAGATGGCGTTGCTAAAACGTAGAGCCCGACGGTCTTAAGATTAGCACATTGTTTTATACGAGACGTCGAATCACCGTTGAATGAGGGTGTTTGTGATTGAAAATCCGCTAGATGGCAAAACGTAGGCGTGAGGACTAACTGCTATGTTATTAGTGAATTTTATCATATCTGTCAATGTCATGTCCAAATTTACCAATCACATACCAGTTAGACCCTACGCCTGCCTACTGCCATCTAGCGGATTATTCATTCACAACCCTCATTTAAGACGTTTAAAAAGGTTGACCCCAATGCTTCCGTGCCTCTATCCAGTAGAAATATAATTTTAAAACATTCGCATTACTTGATCACCACGATCGATTGTTTAAACTCAAAAATTATGTATTTTAAAATAACAATGAAATATGCCTTTGACATCGTTCGCAGCTTGTGGGCCCGTCCATCCAAAACGCTGACAGCCACGAGGCCTTATCTAAAGCCACCAGCAACCTCACTGACAACCTTCGAGCTTATTCATCCACCTGGAAGCCGTTGGAAGCTTCTCAGGCATCCACCGTCAAGGAAATGAGGGCCGAAGCGGCCGCCCTGGAGAAACTTCTGGAAGAATTCAGAAAAGACTTGGAATCAGGAAAGTTGGTGAAGAGAAGAACAGTGGAGAGAGTGGTAGTGGAAGATACTCCGTTGCGGCAGTTGGCGTGCGTTGTGTTGGAAGAAGCTAAGGTATAGTAGATTGTAGAGCTTTTATTTTATGATGTTTCTATATACTTGAGGCTGCTACCTAGAAACAGTAGCTACACATCTTGGATTATAAAGACGTTGTCATTTTAGAGCAGAGGACAAGGCATAGCCTGTTCATTGCTCATTGGGCAAACTTGAGGGTTTCTATCAAATCTATATTAATAAGATGTTTTATTAACGTCACATTATCTTTATTGTAGAGGAGGGCGGAGTCTACTAACGTTCCTGGAGAGCTGAGGGCTAAGTATGCCAAGTACGCGAACGATTTGAGCAAGAGCATCAGAGATCTCGACCTGGCCAACCATAGGTACAGGCAGGCGCCTCATGTAAGTAAAGTAAAAGCCTATTTTTTTCTGAGGGTTTTTGCGTTTGAAAATCTGTAGGTGTGTCTTATGATTTATTGTAGAAACACACCAACCAGAAAATACGCGACCAAAGTTCGGTGGCAACACATTTTCCCGGATAAAATGATATTCCCGAAGGAAACCAAAAACATTGTTTGCAAGATAACCGAATTCGCTGGCGAAGCCGCTGGCGGAAAGCTAGTTTAAAATACATTTGGGCGAAGCCACGCCGAACTTTGGTCGCATTTTTCGGCTACGTGTGTTTCTACACTGACTATTATGACATTGATTTAGACATGACATTTACAGATGGATCACATACTTAATGAAACTTTCAGGATACCCAGAAATGGCAGGAACTGGAATATGCAGTGCAAAATCTTCAAGTGGGTTTGCTACAGGCTCGACCATCACAAGATGGCCGACCGCAGGATAATATTGTAGATTTGACAGTAAGTTACATTTGTATAATATTATTTAGCTCGTACAGTTATGCATTGTAACACTTGTCTCATTGGATTATTTCTTCGTCTCAGAATTACGTGAAAGACGTCGCAAGTGCATCTGAAAGTTTGAAGAAAGTCTGCAAGCCTGATCTGGCGGAGGTAATAAGATCTTAATATTTATTTATTCGATATTGGTTTATACTTGACTGATAAAATTTTCATCGCCATTATTCATGCGTGCTTTCCCCATCCTTAACCTTGGTTCCTTCAACAGAACCGTGAAGAAGTTTTTTGAGGGCCAGTATGGCGATGCCAACGAATAGGATATCACTCGGTCCCGCATCCGTTGTCATGGCAATTAGGGCTCTCTTTTTGCTTACCACCAATATAACCCGCCACTATAAAAATAAAACTTAGGAAGGAAGCGTAAGCGTAAGCGTGCATTTAATGTCTAAAGCAACTTTTGGATTATATTACATACTAGCGGCCGCCAGCGACTCCGTCCGCATGGGTTACGATTTCCGCACACAGTCTTACAAAAAATAGCTGAATAAAACAACGGTCTATATGCATGCAGTCAACTTGCACACTTTTATGGGACTCATTACTCAGGAAAGAAATAATAGTTAAATTTAGTGACGGAAAACGCTTATCATTATTAACAATAATCTGGAGAGCTTATAGATTAGAGAAATCATCTGTTCACCGCGATTCAGATCCGCGGCCGCGCCTCTAGCGAGGTGCGCCATCTATCGGCACACTTTAGAACTAAATAGTTCGCTAGCACAATAATTTTACAATGATAAAATAAAGGAATATACAATAGCTTAAAGCCTACCTCGACAAATGGTAAGTGGTAAGTGGACTATCCAACACAAAATGTTTTGTCAATTCGAACCAGTAGTTCCTGAGCTTAGCGCGTTCAAACCAATTTGGATCTTGAGTTGCACGTGTTATTGTGAGTCAACCATAAAAGATAGACAAATGCTGTTGGGGGATACTTTTTAGGCAATTTTATGTAGAATATTTCCGTCATACATGATTTCTATGTGACTTTAACCATTAAGGCTGCACACGCGACCGAAGCTTAAGAAATGGAGTAAATTCTCCCGTTTTCCCCACATTTCCCTTCACTACGCTACTCCTGTTGATTGTAGCGTAATGAAAAGTATCCTATAATATGCCCAGGAGTATGAAGAATAATGGTACCAAGTTTCGTCAAAATCCGTCCAGTAGTTTTTGTTTCTATAAGGAACATACAGACAGACAGACAGACAGACAAAAATTTTACTGATTGCATTTTTGGTATCAGTATCGATCACTAAACACCTCCTGATAGTTATTTTGGAAAAATATTTAATGTACGGAATTGACCTCTCTACAGATTTATTATAAGTATATCAGCTCATCATGAAAGAGCGCACACTTACGACTTTCATAATGTGTTGTAATAAATACTACAGTTACCGGTTTGTAAACTCGAATTTTAACAACAAAATGGCATTCATGCTTATGTACAGACTTAGGAATAAAAATCAATAAAAACTATGAAAGTGTAAGAGTGTTTTTGTTTGCCACAGCTGGGAATGGTGCGGGCGCACTGCGAGCAGCTGTGCGCAGACGCGGCGCGCGTGACCAGCGCCGACCGCGACGCGTGCGAGCCGGGCGACGACATGCAGGACGTCGACCACTTCGCTGAGGTGACGTATTGCAAAGCAGCATCATCATCATCATCATGATCATCATCATCATCTTCATCATTATCATCTTCATCATCATCATCATCATCATCATCACCATCATCAGCATCATCATCATCATCATCACCATCATCATCTTCATCCTTGCGTTTCCTAGCTTCCATGTTATTTGCTGCGAGCTTATTTTGGGCTAGGCAATGAGGATTTTCGCAAGTGAAAAATCCGCTTGATGGCAGTAGGTAGGCGTAGGGGCTTACTGGTATGTAATTGGTGAATTTTGTGGTGACCAGTCTGGTATAACATTTTCTTTAAGCACGGCTGTCATGTCATAACAATTAAAAGCTTACACGTTACAAATGCCCTTGCTAACTCCAAGCAGTGTGGGGCTCTCAAGTTATTGTTTGAATTTATCGATGTCAATTTAAAGTAAAAATTAAAGACTTATTTTGGGTTTCAGGATTGTGATAAACGTTGCAAGACGATCAATGCGATCATTGGAGGTTTGCAAGATGGAAAACTTAAGATCGAACTTCAGGAGAAGGCCACGCGACTGTCTGAAGATTGCAACATGTTGAGGTAAGGATTATTTATAAACGCTAAGTTAGAAGATCAGGTCAAAAATCCTGTTTGATGTAAATACTCAAGAGAGTACATATCTTGCGGGCCGGTATGGCGATGCCAACGGATAGGATACCATTTTGGTACCACATCTGTTATCATGGCAGTTAGGGCTCCTCTTCTGCACAACCAACAGGCAGAGAGGAGCCAATGTATCGTGCATCTATAAATATTTTAACTTACTACACAGCTAGCTGCCAAATCATTTGTGACTCGACAAAATTAATGCACCCATGCCACAATTCACAATTTGATTTGTAAAGGCTTTGGTAGGGATAATAGACTCTTAATATTCTATTTTTGTTGTAATCTAGGTTCGCTTCGAAGAGTGCTTTAGCTGCCAGCCAAGGCGTGTCACTAGATGCTACGCTGAACGATTTAGCCGAGTTGGAAACCATAATGGACGAAGTGTTTGTACCAGGAGAGATGACTAATACTCCCATTGAGGTAAGAGATTAGTTTTATTAAAACTGTATCATACATTTTATTTGATTCTTATCATCATCATCCTAGCGCTTCTCCTGGTTGCGACCTCGACCATTGCCTCGGAGCCCAGGGTACGCTGCGACAATTTTTTTGCAACGAATTAAAATGTTAATATATTTAATTACTAAATTGTTATTTTACATTTCTACTTAAACAGCTTTCGTTTAATGGTAGTCACTAAATGTAAGAAAATTCTTATGGTTTTTTTTTTGTAAGTCAAATTTTGTCTATCCTCCAACCCGCCTACCGGGCGTGATTTCGAGGGATATGACTACAACCCCTCTGGGAGTGGCGTACAGCATTATTATTCTGACAGTATCATTCTGATGATGATGATTTGTGTAGTCAACTATAAGATTGCATTGCAGCGAACTCCCGGGTCGGGCGTGTCGCGCGACCGGCTCGTGGCGGCGACGGCGGCGGCGGCGGGCGCGGGCGACGCCGGTGCGCTGCCGCCCGCCTTCAGTGCGTACATGCACCACGTGCGAGCGAGCACGCTGCCTGACACTGTGCCAAGGTAAGTACCGCTCGTGACAATGACGGCTAACCAGATTACCGAGATATGCCTACAGTAAATTACGGTATATCAATCCATATGTCGCTGGTTCAGATCCGGCTCGAAAGACCACGAAGAGATGTATGGGTCACGAAGAGTAATAGAAGTAGTTGTAGAAAGTTAGAAAGTATTTCAGTTTGCAGTTAATACACTGAGTTTGAAGGTTAAGTTTATAAGTTAAGTAAGTTTACAGTTTGGGGCTATGTTTGTTACTAACTATATAGTTCATATAACACATATTAATTCGTCGGGCGTGTCAATGGAGGTCGCGTAGTCAACAATACAATATTGTACGTAAATCGTTCAGCTTACTTGGATAGTGGAAACATAACACCATCAAAGTTCCAATTTTTCGTGACTTAGGTATGTATTGATCTTATTGATTGTTACATACAGGATACCGAAATGTTGAGCGAGCTTTCAACATCTTCTAGACGAAAAAGGAAAACTAATGAATTTCCATCAAACTTATTTCAGAAATAAGGATCATCTTAAGAAAGTCCTTTACTTGCTCCGAACGCTAACGATGATGACGAGTCGGCACGTGGCCACCTGGCAGAGAGTGGGACGGCCCGAGACTGCGGAGATCACCGGACAGATCATTGAGGTATGATTAAGTATGTTATGTTGCATTAGTTATGTCAGCAGTGCAAAAGGTGAAGGGTAAGATGTACCTTAAATATTTATTTTTCGCTGCAGCATCGAACGTCCAGCCTTTCGACATGTTTGATTTTATTCTTGACTACTTTTATTCTCGTTACCGACAAGCCATGTTGATGTTAATTTCATAAAATATCTGGTCAACAGGAATTAAACGGCTACGAAAAAAGTCTGAATGCTGCAACCAACAAATCTCAACGCTCCGCTCTTGCCGATGTGGATATCAACAAGCTGCTTATTTCATCGGAGGCACCTCTTAAAGGGGTTAAAGGGTAAGGAGTAGATTTTGTTGTCTTTTTTTGACTCTCAGTTTATCATTATCATCACTAGGCTTTTCAATCGCTTCTTGTTTAAAATTATAGGGAAACCAGGAGTGAGAAATGATTATTTCCTAAATTAAAGCCGCTAATCGCCATGATTTGTGTTTCTTTCATTTTATTTCACCGCATATTCTAGAATGATGTACAATGAAGGAGGTCTATCCATCTAGTTAGTATTTAATTCGACCTAGAGTTCGAACAATAGTTTTACTAAATGAATGTTTGTGTATTCGCGGGCAGGGTGTCCGCGGCGACGTCGGAGCAGCTCCCGCAGGCGGCGAGTCGGCTGTGGCTGGCGGCGGGCACGGCGGCGGGCGCAGCGGGTGCGCACGCAGGGCTGGCCCGTAGCGCGCCGGGCGTAGTCACCGCTGCACAGCAGTTAGCAGCCCTTGCGCAACACGTCAAGCACGAGGTACTGACACTTGTAGCGGCATAAACATCCACGTAGTGTGAGCTAAAATAGTAGTCGGTGTGACTGGTGAAAGAATTTCGTCGAGCCGAGTAAGCTCAAAGAAATGGGCGATGTATCGCTCGAACTACAAAGAATATGGATTCAAGTCGTGGTTATTGAGACGAGTCAGATTATTACTTGTTTACTTATAAAACAAATTATTTATTTAAGAATCGTTCTTACTTATCATATTATTATGCAGCTTGTATATATGAATCGTGGACAATATTGCTCTATTCAAAAACTCTTTTCAGGATCCCACACAACGCCAGAAAATTGATGAAGCCACGAAGGATATGTCGCTCCAAACTTACAACCTTCTGAAAGCTGCGGATGTCGTCAGCCAGGCAAGATACTTCTTGAGTTTATTTGACATGCAAGACTTTTAATGATACTTTGTCATACCATTATCTTTATTAACTTACTCTGTTTCTGTAGGATCCCCGTAACTACGTCGTCCGAAGAAGACTTCTCGACGCTTGCAGAAGTCTCAGTGATGCTATCAATAAACTGGTATGTACTCGTAAAAATAGAAAATTAAAAGATGAGCGATTCGAGTTTGCGTGTGGATCTGACTGATTGAATGATTGGCCGAACTTTCAGCTATTTATATATTTTTAAATTTATTTTCTAATCAAAGTGACGTGAAATGTTACGATTTAATTGTTTCACAAATCTCAGGTGCGCTGCACCGGCGCCGCGGACGACCGACAGCGGTCGTGCGGCGAGCTGTCGCGGCAGCTGCAGCTGCAGCAGGCGCTGGCCGCCGCGCCGCCCGCCTGCACGCTGCCCTACGCTCATTGTCTGCAGGCCATGCACTCCCAGGCTGATGTACTGCGTAAGTACAGTTCATTATTATATATTTAAAAACAGATTTGACAAATATTTAACTGGAATAAGTTAACCCATTAGGTGGAAATTGTGAAATACAGGTATCATCATTGTTGTCACTGCCTGCCTGTCAATAAATAGATAAATAAATAATCATCATCCACGTTTCAGTCCACTGCTGGACGTAGGCCTCACTCCCAGGTACACGACCCTGTGGGAGCTCGTTGCCCCGGGTCTGACCCAGGTGTATGAAGTTTGGTCAAAGCTGAGGGTGGAGTCGCCTAGTCTGGAGTAGGTGCCGCTGGGTCGTGTTCATTTCGTCTGGCCAGGGAGGAGCCCCTCGCCAAACGAAATGAACCTCTGAGTGGCGACTACCGGGCAAACGATGCGAGATTCATCCAGTGTTGAGTGAATGGGTGGTGCTTTTCAGTAGTTTTGTGTGACTAACATTGTAATTGATCTAGCTGGCAAACTCGGCGTGGCAGCAAGGCAAGGTGGATGGCAGAGGGCGACGGCAGAGGGCTATAGAGACTGACGGCCACACACAACATCTAATCCCTCCTCCCGCTGTAGCGGTTCTCCGTTCCATCGGGTACGGGCACCTTAATATCTCCGGCGCAACTGACTGCATCCAATTGTTCTTGCAGAGAAACTGAACAACGAGCAGCCGATGTCTCGCGAGGAGTTCACCCGCACGCTGGGCTACGTGAACGCGGCCGTCTGCAACAGCGTCGAGTACGCAGCTCAGTGTGCTTATTTGGTAATTACTATGCATTAACATTTAAGAATATAGTAGGGGCCGCCCGCGACTTTGTCCGCGTGGATTTCAAATCCCTTCGTTTGGCAATAAAAGGTGGCCTATGTTCTTTCTTAAGGTCTAAATATTGTCTGTTCCAAACTTCATCAAAATTGGTTGAGAGATTTAAGCGGGAAATCGTAACAGACAGACAGAGTTACTTTCGCCTTATAATATTAGTAAGGATTTTTGCATTTAATATATTGTCTTTACATACAAGTAACATATTGCTATGACTTTTTTACAGCTTTCAGTAGCAGACCAAAATAAAGACATCGCACTGGAGGGATTCGTAGACACGCCGAGAATCATTAATTTGTCGGAAGCAGTGCAAGAGACGTGCTACAGAATCATCAGAACTGATGTCGAACAGGTAATTTAATTGACGGTATTTTATTTTATTCGTCACCAAACTGACGATCGACGATTTGGAAATAGTGCGAGCGAGTTCTGTCTATTGGTAAATTAACACAGCAGGTCATCAAATCTTGTTAGACGACTCTCTTTTGTTTAATCCAATGAAGTAGTGAAATAACACGATCTGATGAAGACATCTAACTTCCACTGACTATACAAAGTTAACTTGCGTTTTGAGTATTTACAATGAGTCGTCAATCGATTCGTCCCTTTCCTAGGCTAAAGCAGAAGAAACAGTAGTCAGCCAGCAAATCCAAGACTTGCAGCAAGCTTTAACCGAGGCGTGCGAGGGCCGCGGCGACAGTGCGCTGGCGCAACGTTTATCCGCCGCGCAGCCGCGCCTCGCGCACGCCACCGCAGAGTTGCACGCCGTGCTGAGAGAAGCCACGCCTACTCGAGTGAGTACTGTGCTTGTTCTACCGTAATGAGGGTGTTTGCGATTGAAAAATCCGCTAGATGGCGGTAGGTAGGCGGGAGGTCTAACTGCTGTGTCCTTGGTGAATTTTGACACATCTGTCAATGTCATGTCAAAAGTCACCTATCGTATACCAGTTAGACCCTACTAGTAGGTAGGCACCTACTGCCATCTAGTGGAATTTTTATTTGCGAAATCCCTTTTACCGTCTACATTTGTTACATTTATTTACTATCTGTTCATGCTAAAAACCTTTCGAAAATGTAGCAAGCACAAACCGAGAGCTTTCGAAATTTAAAAGCAAACGAATGTTCAATATCGAATGGCAAGGAATTACGTTGTCGCATACAATTTGACTGGGAAGAATTTGATTGGATACAAAGAACACACCGTCTTAGTTTGAAATCTCTACGATAGGAGATTATGGATGGGCGTTAATCAGTCATTAATTTATTGATGATGATGGTGTGATAAATAAGCACTTAATTACAGGCTATAATAATATCGCGTACGATCCGCGTCATCGACGAAGTGAAGTCGATAGAAGCAGCGGTGGAGGCGGGCTCGGTCGCACCGGAGCCGGCTGACGTGTCGCCCGCTACCAAGGCCAAGTGCGACGACATACTCAAGAACTCCAGGTTTGTTTTTATGATAACTTTTTTATAATTTAATAGGGGAAGAAGTTAGTGAACCTTCCACTCGAATGAGCCGCTTGTCTTGAGACGCACCTCCACCTTACAGAATACCACAGTGAAGTAGTACTTCGTTACCTATCTGCTATGTTTCTGCTGTTGAGTAAGGTCGCTAGAGCTCAGTTGTGGGTGGTATTGGGTCTTAATTAAAGGCATGCAACGCATCTGCGACCCTTGTACGGTTGTTGATGTCCATGGGCAGCGGTGATCACTTACATGAGGAGGCGTGTCCCGCTTGTTCGTTTGCCTCCTTATCACATAAAAAAATGTATGTTCTTGATTCTTAAGCTTTGGGTTGACCTTTTTGTGTATTATCCCCAGGAATCTCAGCAACAACATGATGAGTCTGCTCCGCGAGGTGAAAGCTGCAGAGGACACAGATCCCATGACCTGGGTCACGTTCGGCAGCAGGAAGGCCGTCCTCGACGTCTTCGAGGCACTCCTCAACAGCGTCAAGTAAGTTGCTTCATCCATTTTCAACAATAAGTGCCATTTGAGTATGTAATGTATGTAACTTTGTGGGCCGGCAGAGTGAGGGTGACAGATGCTGCATCCCGTAATGTCACGTTGCACCAGTTGCCCTCGCGTCTGGACTTCACTTCCACTTAACATCAGGTGGAGTGGGGTCATTTGCCGGCCTAAATATATATATATATATATATATATAAAAGAACCACTTTATCTAACAGATAAGTTTATTATTATTATTCGTATCAGCTATCTGTCAAACAGGTTGGCAGAAACTTGAAAACAATGTATGTGTGCCTTAAAAATGCTCATATGTATATCGAAATGTTTTACAGACAAAACGGAAAGCAATCAGGAGTCCTGGAACCATCACAGTCAGATCTAGAGGTAAATTGATATTTATTAATGTAGATATTGACGTAGATATTTAGCAATCTTAAGTAACATGATCTGAGAAGTACAAGTCAAAATATTTCGTTTTTTTTTCAGGAGGACGCACCAAAGAGAACTTATTTGCAAGTACAGTAAGTAGATAGTTTTTTGTATGTAAATAAATCGCGGGTTTATACATACCACGCTGAAATTTTTATGAGTAAAATAAAGTTTGCTAAGTTTTGTAACTTAAACATTATGATTTGAACATCATTGTAGATTGGACTTGGCGAACAAGTGGCTGAAGAGGCCGACTACCAAGCCTGATGTGAAGGAAGCAGGTGAAAACGCAGCCAAGAATATTATACAGCTTGGCACAAAGGTTAGTAAAATATCATGTATCATTTATGAACTTTGAAGTTTTGGCAACAAATGAATAGTGTAATTCACGTTCAAGACGTGAAAATATGTCATTCATAATTAATATTATTCGTTCGATTAAATTGACGATATATTTATTAGCTCTGCGAAGACATGAAAGGCGTTGAACAAGAAGAAATGCAGCAGTTGCTTGCAGAATGCACGGATCTCGTGTCGGTTTGCTACACTAAATATGACCAAGAGAAGGCCAAGTAAGATATTTTTTTTCAATCACATGCATGGTTATTATTTTTCTAAGCATTTGATAGGAATTTATTTGTTTATATTAGGTACATACACATATTAGGATCGGAACATGATAAAAGCAAACGAGTTTAGTTAAAGAAGTCAAGACAGTAGTCCAAATCAATGTACGCAACATGACTAACTCAAAATGGTTGTTACAAAATTTAATAAAATGAATACATAAATATTTCACAACATCACATACATTTATCTGACCTCGTGTTAAGTAGCTTAAGCACTTGTGTTACAGACATCAGAATCAACAGTGGTATTACAAATATACTTAAATATATATACAGACATGTTCATGAACACAAATGTTTGTCCTGTGCGGGAATCGAACCCGCGACCTCTTGCGTAATAGGCAACATCTTGACCATTACGCCAAGTGGATCGTCTAAGTTAATCTATTAAGTATACATACATGTTTGTTATTGTAGCGTCTTGATGGAGAGACTGAGGGAACTTAAGAAGGGCATCGAGCGCGGCGTGGTGACCAGGGTCGTGGAAGACTTCCTCGAGGGAGAGGAGCCGCTGGCCGACTTGGACGTACTCGTTGACGTGGAAAAAGGTGAACTTTAAGATCTATTTATGTCTTTTTTTTCTAACATCGGTAAATAAGCCGGTTCCGCCTATCCCTACTACGCTATACCCCTGGTAGAGATAGATAGAAATTACAGCTAAATATTCCTACCGGTAGTAATACTTTGAAAAAAAATTTGGTGGTCCGTTCTAAAGTGCCCACTCACCGCTCAAAAAATCGAGTGATATTTTGTGCAGGACAGGTTGGTTAGTTAGAGATTGAACTAGGAAAGGTTTTCACTTCCAAACTGTTTCATCAAACGGACACATATATCCTTAGAGTTTTTCTGGTTCTGGACAGTTTATGTAGCAAAAATGTAATTCAACACGGACTCTTACCGCACTCCCTCAGACCCGGGCAAGCGGCAGCTGATGCTGGAGCGCAAGATCGCCGAACTACTCGCTCAACTAGCACGTGTTACTAAGACCGCGCGCATCGTCGCCGGCGCGGGTACGGACGCACAAGCGGTAGCGGGTGCACAAGCGGCAGCGGGGGCTGGCGCACAAGCGGCAGCGGGCGCGGGAGCAACGCACGCGCTAGTGGCTCAGAGCGAGCGCGCGCAGCTGCTAGCGCCGGCGCTGGTGAAGGCGGCGCAGAAGCGCGTCGCCGACCCCGAGGATCAGGTTGGTGCTATGATAGACTGGCAGGCCATCATTTATGATTTATTTTATTTTTACGATCTAGAGAGTCACCTGATGGGAAGTGTTCACTCCTCATCACCGTTGCCCATCGACATCAACAACCGCACAAGGGTCGCAGATGCGTTGCCTGCCTTTAAGACCCTTTACCCTCCCCAATTGAGCTTTGATGACTTCACTCACCAGCAGAAACATAGCATAACAGTTACGAAGTGCTATTTCACTGTCGTCTTCTGTAAATTGGAATTCAATGCATGAATAACAGAACAAACTATGGATAGTTTTTTCTGCCATACATTTATCAAGTTTAAAATGAAGACTATGGCCAAATAGTCAATTCATCTGAAATGTATCAAAATATAAATTAAAATTTTTCCTCACTCTTTTTTCACAAAACCGCCTTTATTTTAAATACTTTAATTTGTACTTGTAGGCTGCCATCGAGCACTATCAGAAGCTGCTTGCTGAATATGCGGAATCGTTGGCGAATGTACGTAGTCTCTGCGACCAGGCCGTCGACCCCATGGAGTTTGTGCAGACTGCTGGTGAGAACTTTTATATTTCTATAATTTCCTTCTTGATATTTTTTTGTAAGTACTGGTCATTGATTGACACGAAATGTTTTAGGTGAAACGATGCAACGTATGAGAGAGGAAACCAACCATAACAACGATCCACAGAAGTGTGCCTACGCTTCGATGGCCATTACTAAGTGAGTAATAATTTCACTTTGTATAAATAATAGCATCAAACGCTATTTGTCCAAGATTACGTGAATAACCTCCTAGTTATCCGTTCCATATCTGTGAGCTTTATCTGTCCACTAGCGGCCGCCCGCGACTCCGTCCGCGTGGATTTCGATTTCCAATAGTCTAAAACCCTCTTCGATAAATGAACTATCCAACACAAAAAGCATTTTTCAAATCGGATTGTAGTTCTTGAGATTAGCGCGTTCAAACAAACAAACAAACAAACATACATACAAACAAACTATATAGCTTTATATATTAGTATAGATTAATATTTTAAACCTTGGCTTATGTAGGGTTACAATTTACATAAATACCTAATCTTTAAAAGTCCTATCATTTTTAAACCAGTCTATTGCAGACCGCTTCCAAAACACGAATTGCAAATTTTCTCGACAAGAAAATTAGAGGATTATTAAGATAAATAGTTGTGGTTGTATTTTGATGTTCTAATATTTTTTATTTGTATCAATCAGGTTAGCAAACAGAGTGATTGCAGTGAGTATGTCATCCAACGACGTCAGGAAAGACCCGGAACTGCAGAAGGCTTTGACAGAGGCTAAGGAACGATTGAGAGCTGCCGTGCCTCCGCCCAACTCCCGGTCCAGTCGGATCCCTGACTGGAAAGATACCACCGCCGAGGTATGCAGGAATGTTTTTACAATAAAGATATTAACCCGACCTGAGCTCGATCGAGCCTAGAAATTTCAAAATGCCGGTAGCGATGGCCGCTTGTCAGCCCGCCTAAATAGTCGCGAGCGCGTTATGAACACCCTGGTGTTCGGTAATCGCGTACCGCCCGAATATCTCCCGAACAACGGGTTGTTCGGGAATCGCATGACGGGTTCATATTCACGTAGAAATTATTTAGCAATGTTTTTATTCGAATGGAAATATTTAAACTTTATGAAAGCATCGAGTAACTTTAGTTAGATAGGTATACCAAGTGCAGCAACTTCATTAGAGATAAATAATATAAATGTCATTTTATAGATTCTGCGTACAACGGGCGAGGTGGAGTCTGTGCTGGGAGGAGAAATGATTTTCAAGAAACAACAAGGAACCGATCAACCTATATTCGTAAGTTTTATATACTTCAAGAGAGTTGAAGAACCGAGTTATATGCCTTTGAAATAAATAAATAATAAAAGATTTTGATAATCAGATAAAATCAGTACAGACGTACAGTATGACTCATGATACACGAAGATGGACAAGATGGACGTCTCATTGAACATCGTACCACCCGCCTATTAGTGTGGTAACTCCTTATCTTTTTCACACCTTTTGTATAGTAGGTACGACTAGTTTGCATTATGTCTGGTTCGTTATCTCGTCTATCTATCATGAGTATGCTGATCTTGTGCGTAGGCGGCGGCGTTCGGCCTGCACGCGGCGGTGCGCGAGTGGTCGGCGCGCGACAACGAGATCGTGGCCGTCGCCAAGCGCATGGCCGTGCTCATGGCCAAGCTCTCCGACTACATGAACACAGGTCAGACATCGCTTTTACTAATTTATTGTATTCCTCTCTTTGAAGCACTTTGGTGGTCAGGGCCGTCTTTCACCAACCGGGCCCTGGGCAGATGGGCCTTTAAACCGCTCGTCTGGTAAATGTGGGGCCCCCGGAGTCTAGGGGCCCCAATCGATCGCGGGGCCCAGGGCACATGACCATAGTGTCCAGTGGGAAAGACGGGTCGGTTTGTGGTTATACTGCTTTTGGACCCAGGTCGTCCTGTGCTGCGAAAAAGTAATTAAAGTGTCAATCTAGTTCTTATCTAGTAGCTAGTTTGCCTCCTCTATAATTAAAAACGACTTGCACAACATAACTTAAGAATTTAATTCTTTCCGTGAATCTTATAGACTATAGAACTTAATCTTGTAAATTGTAATCAGTTCAAGTGATATGACTAAATAAAGTATGTCTTACAGACAGGAAACGTGAGCTGCTGGCTACGTCCAAAGCGATAGTGATGGAGTCGCATGAAGTGGCTCGCCTGGCCAAGAAGCTGGCTCACGAGTGCACTGATGTCAGGATTAAAACTGTAAGTGGTTTTAATTTCCACCTCGTGTCGAGGAGTAAAACCTCCGCAGATTGACGGCATTTAAAAGAAAACATGGTAGCGCTCGGACAATGTTCCATGTTTGAATACCGCGCATCAATTGTTTTCTTCGTGAAAATTTCCTTCTCTTTATCACATTGTCGTCGCTCTAACATTATCGTTTGTGTAATGTTTACTTGACTGTTTATTTCCACTACTGAATTTTGCAAAAAAGCTTAAAAATAAACTGAATAATAATTGTTGTAGAACCTGCTGCAAGTATGTGAAAGGATTCCAACGATCAGTGGACAGTTGAAGATGTTGGCTACCGTCAAGGGATCTTCGCTTGGACATCAAGGTATGTTATGAACTATTTACAAAATGTAAAAACTGCGGTTATGATTAAAATACTTACATAGTTTACAAATTTTATATTTGTTCTTTACAGGACTAAAAGAAGACCAAGAAGACATGATCATGTTGGTCGGAAATGCACAGAACTTGATGTCAAGTGTAAGTATTAATAAATTTGTTTCTAGCCCCTTATTTGAAAGTGAAATACTAAAGTTTCAGAACCGGTGGCAGAGTCATTATGCAATTTGATCGACGAGTTATAAGTGCATCTTTAAACCCAGTGCCGTAACTAGCCTTTTATGCGCCCGGTGCGAGCTTTCAAAACTGCGCCCCTAGTATCTACCAGTCTGGTCATTTCTGCGCCCCTCCAGGGTCTCCTGTGCCTTGGCACCTTTGGCACCTCCCTGGTTTCGGCACTGTTTAAAGCGTAATTGAATGAAATGTTTTTTGTTTGAGTTGCAAAGGAAATGGATTTGACAATACTAAAGTGACATCATAGCTTAAAATTTCATAAAGTAGCCTATACAAGCTTACGTTTCTGGCATTTAAAAAGTGAGTGATTTGACCTGTCAGTCAAACACCGTATTATTCATCAAAGTATGAGACCGTTGTCATATCATAATGCATGTTTGTGTGACGTTAGGTGCAAGAAGTGGTGAAGGCGGCGGCGAGCGCGACCGTCAAGATTGCGTCGCAACGTTCCGGCAGCCGCATGCGCTGGGTGCGCAAGACCTACTACTGAGTACTGACACGCCCACCGATAGTACCACAGATTAACGTAAGGTTCAATTTATAACATTCTAGGACAATCGCGTTTCATTGTAATACTTTTCAATGACAAAACGGAACTTGGGAGCCTCGATGTTGTCTATGAAAGGTTGTGTTACAAACATCAGGCACTACATCTAATGGTATGAGGAGCAGAGGTGCACATGTTTGTGCATCGTTCGATCTTGCAACCCACTCGGCGCAAACACTCCTCCAATTATTGTCATTTAGTACTCTTCTTACGCGAAGAAGCAGGTATGTTCAAGATTTACTCAATAAATATCGTGTTTAGTCGAGTTTAGTCATTGTTAAGGTTCGTTATGACAACGGGTAGAATCAATGTAGTTAGAAGTTGAAATGTAACGTTTGTTTGATATTTATATATTTATAGTAAAATTCGAACTGATGATACTGTGCCATATTGATTTTCAAATTGTAATTTATACCTAGATCGTAATGAGAATGAATTATAATATATTCGATTATTTAAAAATATGGGACCATTTAATGTATATGGTTGATTATAATAGTAGTTAATTGTAATACCTTATTGAATACTAAATTGTTTTGCTCAGTAATCAATATTTTTGTACCAGATTAGGTGGCTGGTGTAGTTTGTAAAAGCCTGTGATGTAGATATTATGTAGTAGTAATATGCATGTATTCTACATTATTGACATTGTGACATTAAGATATTATTTAATGTTAAATAATATCATAATTTTAATTTTCAATAAAATTTACGAAAGTACAACTTATTCAACATTTTTATTCAGCACATTCTCCTTTTAATATTGCTCAAAAATGAACCCTTTAGATTTTTTATTTTATTTAGTAATGAATCCATCAAAGTGCAGCCATTGCTTCAATTAAATCGTGAACAATTTATGGTGCAAGCTTAACAAAGAAGTAAGTAATGTCTAAGAAATTATTTTTTTAAGGAAGGTTTTAGAAGAAAAAATGCATTGGTAATAACATATTCTTTTATTCTAATACAAAATTGAGTGATTATTTAATACCTTAAGATGAAAACGGCATTAATATAAATAGTCATAACAACAATGTGTTTAAATGATAAGATTCTAAGGCAAATGGACCGTGCAAGCGACACTCGTATACTGACAATTATTATGTACCTATACGCCTGTCGCTTATACTATGTGTCCCAATAATATACATAAAATATATTAGTCTTAATTATGGCATCGTTTCGAACAAAACATCACTACAGTTCCTCTACATAAAACGTGATAAAAATAATTAAATTAATGTATTTATAAAGTTGATTTCATCTAAAGACAATATGTTATCTTGTTATACAGTAAATTTTTAATCCAGTAAAAATAATGTATTTCAGGTTTATTGTCTTTACGATGAAAATAACCTACAAATTAATCGATTTTAGATCTATTGAAAAACTTATTGAGATATAGTAATGAAAACGATGGCAAAGTAAAATATAGTGACATTGTATTCTAAACGTTTCGTTTGGTATACTAGGCGTCCATGGCACGAGTAATCACAGATAGATCATGGATCGTTCGTTTGGTCTTAAGCTGTTTACTTTCGTCTGCGTGCCTGTAACAAGAATAAACAAATAGTGAGTTTTATGCTTCTTCAGTTTCTTTATCTAAGTGTGGCTTTCTGTAATCAGTTGTCTCTTATGATTTCTAAGGTCGTTTTGATGTTGAGCTGCATCAAAGTTAATTTCCAGATTTACAAAAAAAACCTTTATACGTTCACATTTATTTTGGATTGGATCAGGACGGTTTGAGGACGGCCCCAGTCGACAAAAAGTTGTTTTACTGTAAAGAAACAGCCAAAGAAGCTTCAGCAGACTAGCTTACTTTGTTAAGCATACCTTGATTAAAAATAGGATATTTTTCAAAGTGAGGAACATTTGTCAAAGTTTCAATGTATTTTCGGATCATAATATAAAATACAGCCAAAGAAGATTCAGCAGACTAGCTTTCTCTGTTAAGTATACCTTGATTAACAATAGGATATTTTGTTTGATTCCCAGAGGAACATTTGTCAAAGTTTCGATGAATTTTTGAATCATAATATAGGAGACAGCCAAAGAAGCTGCAGCTGACTAGCTTACTATGTTACCTTGATTAATAGAAGGATATTTTGTCCGATGCTCAGAGAAAAAAATGTTTCAACTTTCGATGTATTTTCGGATCATAATATTATAGGAGACAGCCAAAACGCTGTAGCAGACTAGCTTACTTTGTTAAGCATACCTTGATTAACAATAGGATATTTGGTTTGATCTTCAGAGCAAAATTAGGTAACGATTCGATTTGTTTTCGAATCATAATAGTTCTTGGTGTACTTACGACTTCCTTCCTCTGCTTGTTGACGCACACGGAGCGCGCGATGAAGGGGTCTGTGTAGGAGCAGCGGCAGGTCTGCAGTAAGGTCTCGCGCAGCATGCCCTGCGTGATGGCGCCCGCCGCCGTCTGCAGGAACTGCTTCTGCTCGCCGGGGTTCATGCCGTGGAAGTTGCTCGCCGAGAACACGAACCCGCCCGTCTGGAGACACGAGAACATTTAGGCTTGTTCCTTACACCGCCAATTGTATGTTCGTTGTAGTCATTAGCTTGTTAGAGTTCACTACTGTACTATGTCATCCCCTACTTCTATGTATCCAGCAAGGCATTAATTATGATCAACCGGAAGCTTCTGCATTGGTCACCACGCTGGACAGATGTCGGTCACCGCAGAATAGTGAACGATAAAATACAGGCCTACGCTATTAGTAGGAGCAATGCTCCGGAATGTCCCTTGGTCACTATTTACGACAAGAAACGGAGAAAAATTGGGTGGTACTGTTCTAGGTCGGTACTATAATCATCAACGGTCGATGCTGAGTCCCGACTAAATTAATCTTTCTGTTCTTTCGTTATAGGTTTTAAAATAATTTATATAGTTATATGTAGTAAGTAACTTACCGATTGAATGAAATCGATGCACGAGTCTGAGGGGTTCTCAAGCGTGGACCTTAGGGTTTCGGTGTCCTTGCCGAATTTCTTGTCTCCAAGCAGGAGCACGGCGTTGTCCGTGAAACCTGTTTAACACAAAATATCATTATTTACTTATATTCGTTCTTATGTTGTTTATGACAGATATTAACGTAATGTTTTCCAACTACAAGGAATATATTTCGTTATCGTGCTTAAGTCGTATTCCTCATTACTAAGGGTCTTGATCATTGAAGTGACGATCAGCGAAGATCGTCGCCGAGAATTGAGCAGAGTGGAGAGCCCTAGGAGAGGCCTATGTCCAGCAGTGGACTGCGAAAGGCTGATGGTGATGTGATCATTGTATGAAATGAAACACATAATAACTCTTTTGGCAATTTAAATGGAGTGACCTTCATTCAATACTTCATTCAATACCCGGTAGAAAGGACTAATCCATCGAATCTGAATTGTTTATCGAACTCGATGTCTATTTTAATGTACACATTTTGTTTTTGGTCGATGACGTCATGAGGCACTTACCGACAACTTGGGCGGCGTTCTTGCCGCTGCCAATCTTCAGGTCGGGGGTGACGGCCACCAGGGAGTGGGTGTACGCCATCTCGTCGAACATTACGCTGTAGGTGATCGAGCGAAGGGCTTCCACCTGTTACAAGAGAATAAGGATTTTCGTTAAAAACTGTGATACTAGAAAAATAACATTGCGTTTTACTTTGGCAATTACTTGCAAAATTATGGTGAAGGTTATGTGATTTAAATCTGCCCAAAATTCCGAGGTTACCGTATGTACTCGAGCCGAATGACTCGATGTATCACAAAAAAGATTCTTGCTAATGATAAAGGTATGTTTGGTGTTGAAATGCCTTCGTGGAGTAGTCGCCGGGCTTAAACACATTGGAGGTCGTGGGTTCGAATCTATGACAAAGTTGTGTTTTGCTCTTGCCTTTTGTTTTTATCACTAGCTTGTTAGGTAAAAGTGAATGTAACAATTCTTCACTGTAGAATATTGACTCACCAAGAAGAACTGGTTGATGCACTTCTCTCCGACGACGTTGATGGTGTGTTTGACTGCACCGGGGCGCAGGGGCAGGTCGAAGATCGAGTTGTATCCAGCTACTACGTTCGTGAGTCCTGGAAAGAAATAATGATGTTTACATTTGCCATCCACTTTTTTTTTAGTCACAGGGGATATTCTACCTTGTGCAAATCCATTTCCGGGATAAAGACGGGTTATGTGGGGCTCTCCCTAAGGTTTACCTACTTAAACCCCTGCGGAGCTCCCTCATCGTCCATAATTGAGAGGACTCATGTTATTTAGAACGAAGCCTTAGAAGCGATCCTCCGCGAAATTCACCATTTACTTAAACTGTTTATTTTGTCTGTTCTGCTAATAGAAGCATGAAAAATATTTCATTATGTTTTCTTTGTGGATTAGTTACTGTTTTATCTGGGAATCATTACGAAGTCTGATGGCTGTTTGTGTTTCTTCATATTACCGTCAGTTTCAAATTGATCTAAATGATTGGATGGTTGTAAATCCTTACCGAATTGAATTCTCAGAGCGTCGATGAGGTGTGTGCCTACTTCGATGATCTTGTCGGCTTCCTTGCAGCCCACTTTGACCACAGGCGTCTGCTGGTAGCGGGACTTGTCGTCGAACGTCACCTTGGCGTTCTTCAGTTTCACTGGAGAAAAATAAACATTTGTATCAGAATATGTATTGCAAAAAGAAGGTCAATGTACAGAACGAAACTCTGATAGTAAGTGATTAGATGTCGGTATGATTAAAAGCCTCACGAAGTTATGACACATCAGGTTCTCTTCGTCTAACAATACGCTCTATTTTTTAAGGTCGTCAGACCGTCTCGGTAACGCTCAATATGGCTTTTTGTGAGCTTTTAGAAGTTTTAGTTACTATCATCTGTGGTACTATCATATTTTATGGTTAGGTTTTTTTAACATCTCACAACATTGATCTGACTCCATGTTAAGTAGCTTAAGCACTTGTGTTATAAGTAGTGTCCGACCGAAGCTTCGGCTTCGGCTTCGGCTTCGGCCACCTTCGGCCAAAAAATCCACCTTCGGCGAAACATTCGGCTTCGGCCAAAAACCCGGCCGAAGTCGAAGGTTCCGCCGAAGGTCCGAGCGACCGTCGAGATTGAACAAACTGTTTCGAAAGTCATGAGATGGCGAGGAGTCACTGTCAAAATATCATTGCATGCATCAAAACAAGTTCGTACGTGTATTTAAACGAGGGTTTTGTTTTGAATTTGTGCTTATCAATTAAATTGTGATACATTATAGTCTAAGATCCCACTATACAAGGACCTTCATCGAGATGCTTAATGGATGAAACATATTTTATACATAATTTGACATGTCAATAATTATTATATTGCATATGGGTTGCCTTGTAAACAGTTTGATTTTCAAAACAGTCATTGCCGCCAGTCTGTCTCAGCCACTTTTATCCGAAACTACTAGTGCTATGCTGTTTAAACTTGTCGATGTATTCTGTGAACCGCAACAAGGTTTTCATACGAAAATAGAAACAAAATAGAAAAAATTGGGGGTCCCCATAGTTTGAACTGAAACACAAAATATATGTGTGGGGTATCTATGGATAGGTCTTTTAAAATTATATTGAGGTTGATATATCATTTTTTGTGATATTTTTTTGTGTATTAAAGTGAATACTTTGCGTAAGATACCCTCCCAAAGTGGAAAAAAGTGTCCCCCCCCCCCTCTGACTTCTAAAGTAAGAGGATGATAAGATAAAACTAAAATAAATATATAATGTACATTACCATAAAAACTACCAACGAAAATTGGTTTGAACAAAATCTAGTTAGTAGTTTTTTTAATACGTCAAAAATAGAATTTGTACGGAACCCTCAGAGCGCGAGTCCGACTCGCACTTGGCCGATTTTTTATTTAATATTATTTGTAGGTTGTAGACAATATTGAACAAAATTAATTACTGAGTGCTAAGAAAATATAAACCTTCGGCTTCGGCTTCGGCTTCGGCCGAAGGTCGTGGTGATAGCCGATTAATCGGCTTCGGCTTCGGCTTCGGCCAAAAATAGACCTTCGGTCGGACACTAGTTATAAGTGACTGTAACTCATGGCTGGGTGTTCCCAGACCAGGACAAACAGACATGTTCATGCACAAATGTTTGCCCTGAGCGGGGATCGAACCCGTGACCTCTTTGTCTAAAAGTCAACTTCTTAACCACTACACCACGCAGCTCGCCAAGGTTTAACAGGAACATTAGAAATCTCTATAAAGGTCAAAATACTCACGGTCAGTGTCATAGATGATGGGGTAGGGGAACTTGGGCGTGATGCCGACGAGGTAGACCTTGATGTCGGTGATGCGCTTGCCCTTCAGGTTGTCCACCAGCTGCGACACCAGCGGGACCACTACGCTCTTGAAGTTCTTCTCGTTGCTCTGCATGAAACAAACATCATCATTATTATCAGCCTGTCTCAGTCCAGACATAGGTCTTCTAGGGCGTTCCATTTAGCCCGATCCTCGGCGACTACGATGTTTACAAACATAACCATAAGTTAAAGCAATTTATAATTAGTCTTGTGAAAGGAAGGGTAATTTCATACTTTCAGACTTTAATGTTGCAGGTTTTGCCAGTGTTTCAAAGCTTACTCGTATCAAATTCGGCACTTTCGAGAGCTTTTATGTTGTCCATTTGTTTATGGAATATCTAAGTGGTCTATTAAGTTTACTGAAGAGGTCGATGGCGCATTGGTAAGTGTGCTCGGCCTGCGATTGCAAAGTTAAGCATCTTTAACAGAGGCTAGTTATCGGATGGGTGACCGTTTTTTTATCTCGAGCTCCTCATTGCTTCAAGACACGTTTGGCTGTTGGTCCTGCGCCAGATCTATTTACGGTCGTGTCAGATTGCTGTCCGACCGAACTATGAGACTGATGGAATAGGGACTGCACCTGTGCTTGTGCACTTTAATAAGAGTCTATTCTGTGTAGCGTCAGGTTGATCTAAAAACCGGCCGCCATGATCAAAACGGCCGGAAGGTATAATCATTATTAAGTTTACTAACCACAGTGGTCTCAACGGTGACGACGATGTCGGCCTGCTTGTTCGGCAGCTTCAGGTCGTAGGCCTCTCCGATGTTCTTGGGCTTGTCGGTGTCCTTGCACTGGAGGCAGACGTCGGGCAGCACGGCGGGCAGCAGGCCGCTGACGGCCAGCGCGGTGTAGCCTGTGGCCAGCTGGCAGGCCTGCTGGATGGCGTCGTCGCCGGTCGCCGCGTGCACGCAGGCTTGTCTGGTGACGCAAGGGTTAAGGTAAGTGGAAGAACATGAAAGTGGAAGCTGGAGAAATAGGGAGCATTTTGACAACATATCTTAACATGTGTACCAGCTATGTATGTGTGCTTGTAAGATTTTCGTTACTAACACTATATGGACCCTGTCCGAAATAAACAATTTTAATATTTATTTATATATATTTTAATGTGTGTTTTATCAGCGACCGTTATGTTGATAACTCATGCATTTAAACAACACGTTTTATGTTTTTGTCATGCTTATGTAGGTAATTTTTTTATCGTAAGTAGTAAAAATTTTACGATACATATACTTTAAATTTTGCGGGTGCGTTTTCTTCAGTAACATACATACGAGTAAGTAGTTAGTAATGTAAAAGTACGAAAGCAAGAAAAACGCTTTGCTCTTTAGAACTAGAATATCGATTTGCCTTATGAAAGTAACTCACTTGAACGGAGCGACATCAAGGAGCAGAGCCAGGGGCTTGAGCGGCGAGGTGCTGCCGAAGACCTGCTCGCAGGCGGGTGGGAAGGAGCCGTGCATCTGGTGGTGCGAGTGCTCGGGCGTCTTCACCTGCGGGCAGCTCGACGCTAGGCGGTACGCGTTGCCGAACTCGCTCTCCGATGACGAGATCTAGTGGAAAATGTGTTGATATTAGAAAAGGAGAAAAATCCAAAGAAGTGTTCTTACTCAAATAAATGAACGGTTACAAATTTATTGCGACATTTTTGGAGTTTCTCTAGTTGCTTAGATGATTAAATTACGCAACGGATTTTGATTCGGTTTTTTTGGTATACCACGGTTTTAATGTATCACAAAATGTTATTAGAGAAGCACTTATAATTTAAGCAATTTTGTTAGTATGTGGTAGTCTATTTACTAAATGTTTTATTAAAAAAATATTATACCTTTCCGTTGGGCATCCTGAAGTCGTCGAAGGGCTCGTTGTTACCGTCTCCGAGAAGACCGCGTAATTTACCCAGGTAGAAGCCAGATACTTCGAAGTAGCATGTCTGTTGGATATCAAAATTATCGAGTTATAGCTTATGGAAAATGAATCTTAAAATAGAGCACATAAAGTTTATTATTTATTAAGTAGCAAAAACAAAAGAGCTCACATACCTCGAATTTGGGTGAGCAGATGACCTTGACTCCGTATTTGGATCCGAGTCCGATACGACCGTTGGGTTCCTTGTAGGCGAACAAGTCTTCGCCAATCACTGGGAATCCGTGAGCCTGTCCGTCCACGAACAACTGAGAAGAAAATTAAGATATTAGTATAAAATTATTTATGTAAACTGCATTGATCATTCTTAATTAGTTTGCCTTGAGTGGTTTAAGTCCTGGGCTGTGATGTTTTGCTTTTGGGGTCAGGCAAACATTGAGTAATTGACTCAATGTTTGCCAGCTTGCTTTTCCACAAAATTCGGGTTTCCTAAAATATCATCAATCTGTCGCAAGCGTGGAGAAGAAGCCTACATCCATCTTTGTTACCATATTGGTCATCTCAATGGTGGAACCCTTTGCCCTGGTTTTGTAACTTTTGAATAATTAGTGTTATAAGCGAACAGCCACATTACTTTTTTTGTTAGAGTATATAATCCTCTCTACTGCTATTGTATTCTTAACTATTGTATAGAAAGCAAGATGGCTAACCTGTCCATTGTCCTTGATCTCGACCGTCTTGCCGCTCTTGTCGACGAGCGCGATGGCTTTGGGCGCGCCGTTGGCGAGCTGCGAGATCACGGTGAAGTTCCTGTCGACGTAGTCGTGCGCCAGCACGTAGCGGCACGTGCCCGGGAACGTCAGGTGGCGGCCGTCGAACGTGAAGATGTGCTGACCGTTCACCACCACGGCTCTCACTGTTGACAAAAAAGGTTAACTGTTGAGTTTCTTGCGATACTTTTCTCAGCAGGCTGTTGGAGTGAAATAGAAATTCTCTGTAAAACCAATTGCAAAATACATTAACGACAATATCGATTTTGTTCCGTTTTGTGCACAGATATAAAGTGGTCCTGATGAAACGATGTTCACGGGAAGGAATACACGTTTAATTTGTCTCCAAGGTGAAGACCAGAGAATGACCATAACATTCATACATGGATTCATTGATACGCACGTGATATTTATCTGCAAAGATGAAGAGACCTTCACAGTGAAGGGTTGTAAATCTGGGAAACAGTCTTTGTCATACGTACGTTTAGCGGGGTACTCGTCAAGTGGGTTAAGGCTGCGGATTCTGTAGTCACGGATCACGAAGCGAGGGTCGTCGAAGTCTCCGTTGATGAGCTGGTTGATCACGGAGAACGCAGGCGGGCTGGCTCCGAATGACGGAGTGCCGGCTTGAGTCGGGCCAGAGAAGAACGTGAACTGGAAAGAGAAAGATTCATGAAGTAAGGTGCTAAGGTAAGGTTTTGTTTCCTAAGCTGCTTTAGTTTTACAATTTTTATAAGCCAATGGAAAGGAATCCGAGCAAAAAACGCCTGCTGCCTATTTCCATGGTTTATAATTATGATGAGGTAACACATAATTTTCTGGTTCTTATAAGAAGGAAACCAGTGCATCATTATTGTTCATAGATCCGTTTGGATTTTTCGAAATTTTGAAGGTAAACTTACCGGATTGACAGCAGAGATGTTGGGTACTCCGAACTGTCCAAGTTGGCCTCTCACGAACTGCACCAGCGATGTCAGGGCTTTGGTGAACTTCTGGTAGAGGACGCGAAGCTCAGCGTTCTCATCGATCTTCTCGTGGGTACGTTTCTGTGGGAAACAGCCGAGTCAGTGATGAGGTTGTTTTGGTTTAGAAGTTGAAGGCTACGTCTAGTAGTGCACTCCAATTTTAGATCATGACGATACTGGTGAGTGAAAAATACTATGTGGGTATTATAATGGTTTTATAAGTATTTACCTTCTCAAGGTATCTGTAGATGGCTGCAGAGAACTCCTTGGCCTCAGGGGTAGGCAAGACTTGTTCAACTAATCCTTGGAGCTGTTTGATGAAGTCAAGAATGACATCAGGTACTGCAAGCTCTTGGTACTGTGGGAAAAAGTATACATTTTATTAGAAGATAAACATTTGGATCCGATTTTTTTGCATAATTATTGTTGTGTACTTAGTACCTACGGTTTAACTAAGTTAGGTAATTGACTTACTTTCTCCTTGATCATATCGAAGATGGGCAGTTCCTTGATTTGTTGGGTGACATTCTCGAAGAAAGCAGCAGACTTAGCGCGCAGTTCCTTCAGTTGGGCAACAACCAAACGAGTGAGGTCTGTAACAAATTATGTTGTATGAGCAAAGTACATAAATAATGTTTGGTTAAGCAGCATTGCAGAGATTTTTTTAGTAATAATAAGAAAAGAATTGCTTGTGTATCTTGTAAAAATCTATTTTAGTAAAGTGAAGAACATATTATTTTATTCTATTTATTTATTCTAAGTCTAGCCTCTTTGCTATGGAATTGGTATACATTGTAGTTCAGCCAGTTATCCTGTAGATTAAATTTCTCGTACTCTTATACTTACATGATAAACATTATAAGTTTTTGATTGGTGGATGAAGGTGGCAAAGTATTTGAATCTGATTATATTATGTAAACTTGACGTACCCTTGAAGATCTCAGCAATGGTGTTGGTGAGTTCTTGGAGCTCAGCCTTGTGCTTTTCGAAGAAGTCGATGACGATGGCGGCGAAGTGCGTGACGACGTCCAGGAGGCCGTCGAAGAACTCCTTGATCAGAGCAGCCACGGTGCCGTACAGCTGACGAAGTTGAGGCTCGATCTGTAAGGATTTTTTTCTTTAATAAGCTTTTGTCGAATTATTGAGTCTACAACGGTTTGACCAACTACAGCGAGTTTGATAAATAAATATGGTGTACAATGTACAATGTACATGCTATTACCAGATTATTTTTGTGGTATGCAGTAGCATAGTTACTTAGCACGTTCTTAGTGCCCAACTGCCTCTTTTACTTCATGTCATGATCCATAAGTAAAACATATTTCAAAGGGGATACTTTATAATTTTAGCCTAATTCTAATGAACATATTTTAACAATAACTGACCTGCGCCAGATTTCAATGAACAGTTATCAATGACTGACCTGCTTAGTGTACAGTTCCTCGATCTTGTGTGCGGTCTTCTGAACCACATCATTGATTTGCTCGAACAACGGGGCGGTGGTGCGGACGACGTCGTCAATCATCTTTGCCAGGTACTGCACGATATGGTCCCTGTAAATTGTGTTTTATTAATATTGTTACTAGGTTGTTTGTCCATATTATAAGGCTAGTCGGGGATAAGGCTTTTTTATATGATGAGGAGCCAAACGAACAAACGCGTCACTAGATGGCAAGTGATCACCGCTGCCTATGGACATGTTGATGTCATCTACAATCTTTGTACGGTTGTTGAACCGTACAAATATTGTAGATGCATTGCCTGCCTTTAAAAACCCCATATTCTCTCCAACTGTGCTCTGGCAACCTTACTTTCCAGCAGAAACTAGCACAACAGTTTATTTAATATACTTACAGAGTCTCAGAGATCTCCTTCAATACTTTGTCGTTGGCGATCTCATTGTACAGCTTCTGGAAGTCCTCTTGGTATGACTTCTGCAGTTCCTCGAGCGTGGGCTTGATGCGTTGCAGCGTGGCCTTGAAGTCGTTGCCGGCCTTCTCTCCCAGTTCCTTGATGCGCTTCTCAAGAGTGTCTAGGTCCTTCCTCAGAGCATTCTATTTGGAATAAGAAAAAAATAGTAATCATTAAGTGAATGGCCGTATCACTTTGTGTTAGGAATTTTTGTATGTATACAAGCTCTGTTTAATATTGAATACTAGCGGTCGCCCGCGACTTCGTCCAGGTGGATTCCAGATCCCTTTTTTCACAATGAAAGGTAGCCTTTGATCTTTCTCAGGGTCTAAAGTTGTCTGTGTCAAATTTCATCAAAATCGGTAATAGGTTTAAGCGGGATAGTGTAACAGACTATAAATGACTAAGTAGAACACTGTGTCAGTAAGCTCGTTCAACTTACAACGAAGTATTTGAAGTTTTCGTTGGTGAATCCATAGTCGCTCTTGACGAGGTTGTCCTGCAGGAACAGGGCGCCGTGGACGATGTTCTTCTTGTCGCCGCCAAGGATAATGTCGGCGCTGATGTCCACGCGCTTCTCCGGCTGAAGGTGGCCGATGATCGACAGCTTGCGGTCTGACTCGTCTGCAACACGGGAGAAGGTTAGTGGTTCCGTTTTAACTACACTGATACTAGTAGCGGGAAATTGAAAAATAATTTAGCAACAATGTTCGTGATAGAAATAGGGATTTTTCGTGTGATGCAATGAAACGAAATTAAAAAAAATATTAGCAACGATGTCAGTGGAAAAAATACCAGGGATTTTCCGTATGATGCAATGAAACGAAGCTAAAGCAATAATCACCACTATAACCTGTTGTGAACTCGTAGTACTGGAAGTCCTTGACGGTGGCGTACACGGAGACGGGTTTGCCCTCAAGGAGGCTGAAGCGCACGCTGCCCTCTTGCAGGTTATCCTTCACCGTGGCAGAGCCTTCAACGTCGATCACCTTCACGAGGGGTGTTTCGATCTGCACAAATAGAAGACTTAAGTCAGTAAAGTTTTTCGGATGATTTTTTTAATCCACCATAAGATTACATCCAGCGATAGATTGCAACAGGCTGATGTTGACAACGACTGTATTTATTACAAAAATAGTCAAATCAATTTGCGTATCTGAGGATTAAATTTCGGAATGTTCCTAAAATGTAAAGATCGTATTCAAAAAAAATACTTACGTAGAGTTTGACATGAGTTGGGTTGGCCTCGAAGTAGACTTTGCCTTCCCGGTCCTGTACATAAATAATATTCAAATTAGTCTCGTAATGAAAAGATTCGTGTAGTTTATTAGTGTTTGTAGTAATTTGTCATGTAGTAGCACTTACGCCTCCGAAAGTAGGGTGGGAGATGGATGCCGAGGATTCGTACTTGAAGCTGTTCTTTTCGGGAGTAGCAACGTTGGCCTTGAATTTAACCAGTGCCTCCTGTAGATTAAAGAAATATATTATAAAATGAGCAATTACATAAAAAGGTTATAATGATGTGGCGAAGTATGGGTGCGGAATAAAACACCATCAAACTCCGATTGAAAAATACAAACCTTGCCCAGTTTCGGGTGGCTGAAACCAATCTCGGCGATGGCTGCGTGATGTTTCTCATCACCAGTGACGTCTACTAAGAATCTGGCGCCAGACTTCTGGTTGGGCTTGTTCTTGTCAGGGTACATGTTGAGTTCTCCCTTAATGGGGAAGGGCAGAGCCTTGTCGGTCGGGTAGACTACCAGGGACTCGAGAGCGAGCACGCGGTGAGGCAGGGTGACAGTGATTCCGGCAGGGAAACCTAGAAAGAACAGTTTTTATGTATAACATTTGGAGAAATGAATGTAATGAATTTCAGGAATTATGATCAACCAAGACTCTTATTATCCCGATTTCATGCAAAGCTATCTCTTCATAGCCTGTAGTCATCATACGTCATCATACCAGAAGCACGAGTTCTCAAAGTCGTACAATTTTTGTAAGGAAATAAATATGTTGTAAAATTTCATAATAACAAACTTGGTAAACTTACGTCCGTAGACGGGTTTGCTGTAGACCTGGAGGTGGTACTTCTTGTCTTCCTTGTTGACGTGAAGGTCGAGGCTGTACTGTGGCAGCTTGGTCTCAGACATTTCGCTGTTGACTTCGAGACCGAACTCGGGGGCGATACCAAGCTTGCGGAGATCGAAGATCACGTTTACTACGTGCTGGACGACACCTTGTTCTGGAGAAAGAAATAAAGAGTTACTCTTATGAACTCATGTGGTGGCGTGAAAAGTTCTATGTCTCAAATCTAGTAAAATGGTTATGCAAAAATCACCCAAAGAACAACGGAAATTGCTGCATTAATAATAGTGATACTTATTTATTTTTCACTAGTTTTTACTCGCGGCTTTGCCCGCGTTATCAAGATTCCTGTTTCCCATGGGAACATTTAATCGGGATAAAAAGATCATATCTTCTAAGTCAGCCCATACCCTCCTTGCATTTATCAAAATCCGTTCTGTAGCTACAGCGTGATTGACGGACAAACATCCTAAGAAACATACTTTCATATTCATAAAATAAGTATGATTATCCGAAGTAGTCATATGAATAAGCTTACTTTGAATGTTCAACTTGGAGTGGAACTCAGCGTTGGCGCACTGTTTCTTCTCCTCGCAGTACACGTACGATGTCTTGTACTCCAGGTTGGTGACGCGAGATTCAGCGACGTAGCTGCGGTCTCCGATAGCCACGTTCAGGAAAGTCTATAAATATATGTTGTTCGTTAGAATTTTGAGATAGAGACAGTTCTTCATGATTCTCAAAACTATATTGCATTGTAATTTTAAAGCATGGTGTTTTGTAATATCACGAGGTGATAACTTGCTTCTTAGATTTATCATAGGCTCTATTGATTTTGTTATTTCAAGTAAGGGTAAAAATCTATTTATTGAGAATAATTACCTCAACGCCCTGCTCATTGCCTTCAGTGAGGATGGTGCGGATGTATTTGAAGTTGGCAGATTTCTGGTCCTCCCTAAGTTTCACGGTTCCGGAGCCTTCAACAATGGTCTTGGTGCCTTCTTGTTTGCTGATGAATGATGTGCTGCAAGTTTATTGTTGTATTAGTATTTTTAGTCGTATGTATTGAGTTGGAGCATATTTTAACTAGTATTTTTGTCTTAAATTTGAAATAATTTTGGGTTTTGAAGTTTACAAAATGTTATTCGCAGAAACAAACCTTCCACTGAGTACATTCTTTCCATCATTCACAGCGTGGAACTCCAAGCGCTTGCCGCTGCCAGAGTCCTTGCTCGAGATGTCGATCTTGTAGTTCTTGAAGCCAAGTTCATTGGAGTTGGCGAGGAATTTGAAAGCAACATTGTCCTTCTGTACGTTTGCTTCGGATAACATGTCCAAGTTGATGTTGCGAATGTTCTCGATCTTGATTTCAACCTTGCCTTGGGTTGAGCTGAGAGATGTTCCCTTGAAGTAGGCCCTGGAAAACAAAGAAGTTTATAAATATCATATCTTATTTTTATTCGACGCCAAAATAAAAGTGGTGTAATTATTAATAACGGAGGTACGTTCACTACATAAGAAGAAAGATACAGATGTACTCGTAATTTTTTTCACTTATTCTGCTTTTCTTTTTATTTTAGTCATTTTATCATAAAAATAAGTCCATAATATATGAGAAGATAAAACAAGAAGTTGGTTAATCATCCATACCTGCTTGGTTTGGGCACACTGGGGCTGGTGTATTTGATGTCGACGACGGGGTTGGCCTTGGAGTAGACCACCAGGGATTCAGACTTGTACACGCGGCCGTCTGCGTCCACGATCACCACGGCTGATACGGTGTCGGGTGATGGGTTCTGAAATCCAGGTTTTAGTTTATTTCAATTTTTTTTTTAAATAACTGTTAATTTTATTTCTGTTCGATTTTGACAGTGGTAAAGTATGTTCTCAAATAAAATTTAATTCATCACAGTTATGATCATCTTCCGTATCAGTGCTCGGTTTACAAAGGGTTGGCGAATTATATTTTTCCTATTCATCGCGTTCTGTGAATAGATACAATCACTCCTTTCTATTCCTCCTTTCGATAAAAGTGTTATTATTTTACCATTACATACTTGTGTGTTATTATAAATTACCATCAGATATGAAATTTTCAATTTACCTTGGTCAATACGCTGAATTCCAGTTTCTTCAGTTTCTCGCTGTGAGGAGCGTTGCCCTTGAGTTTCAAGTTGTATTCCTGGTTGATAGTGCTTGCTTCCATGACGATTGAAGCGCTCTTGCCCTTTCCGTATTGGGACTTCAGCTCAACGTTAGCCATTTTCTTGTCACCTAAAATGATATTTGTTTTAGTTTCATATACTGTTGGGTTATCTTTAAATTCATTTTAGGTATTAATTCTAATATAATAAAGCCGAAGAGTTTGTTTGTTTGTTTGAACGCGCTAAACTCAGAAACTACTGGTTCGAATAAAAATATTTGTGTTGGAACTCTATGCTTGCAGAAACCGAACACCACGGGTTGAAGTCGCGTGCTAGTCAGTAATAAAATTTTTGATAATTCTTTGATTAGTTCATGAAATCAGCTTCTCACCTTCCAAGTCGGTCTTGTAGTTGCCGTCTAAGATGAACGGGTCGTTGTGCGGCACCACCACCTTGGCTTTGCCGTAGCCTTCCTTCAGACCGAACTTGCCGCTGCAGTCGATCTTGTATTGCTCTGCGTTCACTTGAACGGACTCTACAATGGTGAACTGTAAAAGAATATAATAATTAATGTGTTTTTCAATTAAAAGTTTTCTACATGCAACGGTAGCAGTAGATAGGTACTTAATTACTAACCATTTAATGATAGTGTTTATTCTTAGTTTGATTCTCTAAACATCTTCACATTATGTCTATGTATGAGAGATAACCAGATCTCGTATATACATATTCTTTATTAAATAATAAGTGGGTAAGGAGACCGCGGATTTGATCACAATGTCACCTGATGGAAAGTGATAATGCGATCGAAAGTAGAGCGTACCCACTTGTGAACAGCCTATTTACTCCGGCCTTAAAAAAACTATTTATTGTTCTCTGTACGTCTTTGAAATAAAAAATATATTTACCTCAGTGAAATCCTTGCTTTCGGGTTCCACGAATAGCACGTCTGAGACGAACTTAATGTCGTGGGCCTTCTCGAACGGCAAACGAATGTTGACCGCAATGTTGTCGAGGTACCTGGAGAAATAAACCAATTTTATCACTATTCTTACACGGATGTTTTGTATAAAGTGTATTGCTACGAGCCTGTTGGTCTAGTCAGAGACCCTGGCTACAAATCCAAGGGTCGTGGGATCGAGCCCCGATAGGGGTAAATGTTTGTGTGATGAACATCGACATTAGTACTCGAAGTCTTGGATGTTTATAAGTATTTAAGTATGTATATCCATTCCCTAGCATCCATAGCACAAGCTTCGAGGTTAGTTTGGGGCTAGCCAATTGGTGTGTTGGTCCAAGGAACTCACTTATTCACTTATTTTGTCTTATTCACGGTTAAGGAAAACAGTTTGTTATATACTTCTGAATCATTCGTAAACTTACTTGGTCTTCTCGGTTTTGACAGTTTCAACCCACTCGAAGCCGGTGTCATCGCCGTAGTTACCCTTCACTTGGAGTTCAGAGTTGAGCAGTACGTCGTTGGGTGAATCGTACACGACATTGGCTAAGAGAGAGGCTGGTTTGGGGATCAGGTTTCCATTGATGTCGCCCTGCAAAGAAGAACATAGAAAGTCAGACTTTGTCAACTTAAAAATAAGTACAAGGGATTTCTATCTTTAAAAATTGTGTCTCTTCATTTACCTTGAAGTTGAAGTTAAATTTGTCTCCCTTCTGGTTGTTCTGCAGCACAAACGTGTTCTGCACCTGCTTGCCGTTCTTGAGGTGCAGGTCGAGTTGTCCCTCGTAATGGTACAGGCCCTTGTCCATGTCGCTGTTGATGACCTTGGCTTTGTAGGACAGTTTGGAAGCAGCTCCTCCGCGCTTCTCAGCGTCCGACAGGAGAACTTCGGCGTGGCCGTTGTAAACCTGTAGAGAAAATAGATTGTATTGCTTTCATTATACTCGCAGTAGTCAGAGTCGTTTGAATGACGGTGTTTTGGATTGAACAATCCGCTAGATGGCAATACGTAGGCGTGAGGTCTAACTGCTATGGCTTGGTGAATTTTGACATATATGTCAATAACATACCAGATAGACCCTACGCCTACCTACTGCCGTCTAGCGGATTTTTTATGCGCGAAAACCCTCATTGGCAAGAGATATGGTAAATGTTATTTTTGTATGAGCAAATCTTCAAAAATAGTTTACAATGGAGTCGTAAACAGATTTATGATTTTGATAAGATTTTAAATGTTCCACTCCATTATTGAAAAAATATACGTACATTGTCCTTAGAAGTGATGTCTCTGTCAACTTTGAGAGTGAGGCAGCGTTCGGTAGGCAGCACGACTTCGACGTTGGCGTGGGACTTGCCTTCCAGCGAGCCTTCGGCGCGCACGTTCACTTCGCTCGTCTTGCCGGCGTACTCGAGCTTGTTCCTAGTGGTGATAGGATCATTGAGAATCGACAAAACATTGGGCGAATATCATTCACTATAGCAATGTGCTGTATTATCGACCAAACTACCGAGGAGATCTTATAATATTGAGAACAATTTTAGTTTTAAATTGAGGTTCGGAAGAAATTAAGCTTTAGGCACTGTGTCGACAATTTTTGTTTCGAACCAAACTTTTTCTACAAATGGTACAACGTACTTGGAGTCAACCATGTTGTTGGTCTTCTTGGTGTTGGTGCTGAAGTGGATCTTGTCGTTGTTGTCCTTCTCGAAGTTGAGGAATAAGTCAACGTCCGCGTTGTACACGGGGTCCTTCACCACGAACTTGACGTCTCCCTTCAGTTTGCGTTCCGACTGAAAGATGCAAGATTTGCTGAGTCTTGGTGGCATACGAAGCTAAGTCGTGACGACGACTTTGAACACATTCATATGATAGATGTACAACAAATTGAAGTAATTCATTACTATTTCTTATACACACCTTTTTGAAGTCGACGATGATCACACCGTTACCCTTGCCGTCATTGTCTGTAACCTTGAACTGTCCGTTAGCGGAGATCGTGTCCTTGAGCAGCAGTTTGAGCTGGCCAGTGGGGTTGGCTCCACGAGTGATCTTCAGGAGATAGTCCAAGAAGTCACCCTTAGAGTAGGAGATCTTGGCGTGAGAAGAGTAGAGTTTGTTGTTCTCAATGGCTCCAAAGTCGAATCTATAAACAAAATTGTTAAATTAATAGAGGTTTTACAAATTTTTCGTAGCAAAAACATAAAGGGTTATTTTTTTATACTTTACATTTAGACTTATGTACTCACTTAATATCCTCATTCTTTCCTTGGGCGGAAATCTTCAGATGACCAATAGCTCCAACGTTAACATCGTTTGGCTTGTTCTTGTGGAGGACGACTCCAGACAGCTCGTATTTGCCAATGCTCTTGATGATGACGTAGTTTTCAAAGTTGGACTTGTCGGGGTTCACAATGTCTCTCTTCGCGAAAGCTTCAACTCCTTGGTTGTCTACTCCAAGGCCTACTTTGACTACGTAGTCTCCTGGCTTCTTGATCTGAGTCCTGGCCTCGAGTTCGAATTGTCCCTTCCTGTCCATGTACTGGCCTTGGACATCAATGTCGACCTTCTTAGGGTCGGCTTCGGCGTCTGCTTTGATTTTGAAGGGTAATGCGAGGATTTCGACTAAAAGAAAAAAAGTCTTGATAAGAGTTGAAGTTTGGTTGAAAATCAATTAGCAAAGCAGATGTGGTCTCATACAGTTTTGGAATATACACGAAAATTACATCCATAACGTTTACTAGATACAGTACAAGCTATGCTTATATTTGTATCAAAAGTATATTAAAGTGTTTAATGTTAATAACAATGGTATGCTTGAGTTCTTATGAACTTACACTTGTTTTTGGTAATGACATTGAAGTTCTCAGCGGACTCTCCGTGGTACTTCAACAGCTGGTTGAAAATAATACGGCTGTTCGGGTCGCGGAGGTCTCCACCGTAGGTAATATCGAAGTCATTGTGGAACTGCAATAAAATGACGATTATGATCACATCGATTCTTTACCTATTCACAATATTCAATTAATTGATTGATAGTGTAGCTGAATCAGAATTAATTTTATTTACCTGTTCACCGTTTTCGAAGTGGCCGTTAAGTCTGAAATTAACCATCGGGTTCAGATTATTCTGGAACTCAATCTTGACATCGTGTCCCTTCAGTGATCCACTCAAAAGAACGTTGTGCTCTCCTTGCTTCGCTTTAAGGTCCAAATCCAGTCCATTAGGTGCCTGGCTGAAGTGGCCGTTCACGTCAACGACGTCCTTTGCGTTAGGCAGGTGAATCTTCACGCCTTGCAGAGTGTATTTAGTAACTGGTGCATTAATTTCTCTGATGACTTCTCCGTCAATCTTAAGGGATTTCTTGCCTTGCTGCTCTGGCATCTCGTATTCAACAACAGGTCTGAACACGCTGCGTTTCTCGTCACCTTGGATGCTGAATCCAGCCTTTGCGAAGTATGTAGCTTGATCTGCTTTGGCCTTGACCAAGAAGGCGTACTCAGTTGGCTTAGTGAACAGAGACACTTCACCGTGCAGATTCTTGAGAGGAGATTCAAGAGACAAGATAAGAGTCTTTTCTTGCGGGTTAGATACAAGTTCTCCGGTCAGTTGTGTGCGGCGCGCTGATTTTGATCCTGGCAATACAAAAATATATTTAGCAACGTGTACTACTTTTGAAAAAATACATAATTGTAATATCACAATTACGGAATTGATGAAGTACCTTCAGCTTCAAAGAGCAATTCGAAATTGCGCCTGTCGTTGGTAAAGCGGTAGACACCCTTGATGTGGTAACCGCGCAGATCGTTGTTTTCCAGAACCAATTTGACCTTGGAGACTCCAGCGAGAGGGTAGCGTGAGAAGAAGTTAGCAACAGAGGCTTGAGCTTCGGGACCTGAAAAAATATAATGTAATTATATTTTTTTATATTTTAACAACAAAACATCTCAAATTAGTATAAAATGCAATTTTGAATTTTAGCGATTTTATAAACACTCGCTATTTAAAATTTTGAAACTCTAGAAAATATTTAAGTTATTGCTTACCAGACACAGAGAACGGCACGGTCAACTCTCCGCAAAGAGTAAGTCCCAAAATGCCTGAAAGCTGGTCGAAGCATCCATTATACTCTTTCTTGTCAGCACTGGTCTTCACAGCAGTGTGTTTTTCAGGTTGTCCTTTCTCAGCAGTGAAGTAAACTAAATCGTTGCCAGCTGTCAAAATTTCTTGTTTTTCAATGGGCAGACCAATCTGGAGGTCGAAACCATTGCCGTTTTCTAAGACCTTCGCGATGACATGTGCTCCGGTGGACGAGTGCAGGTTGGTCACTACTTTAAGACCCGTGGCTACGGCGTCAGCGTCGACGAGGAAAATTCCAGCGATTTCGATGTCAGTGCTTGGGATGAGCTTGACGTCTACTTTGGCGTTCTGAGGGCTGCGCAAGATTTGGCGGAGATCAACGTTGGCACCGATGTCAAGGCGGGCGGTCGCTGAACCGACGAGGTCGAGTTTGAGCGGGAACCCGGTGGAAGTGGGGTAGGCCAGTTGCGCGTCCAGGAAGAGAAGATGAGTGCGAAGCTCGTGCTGTGAATTGATATTAAAGATTATTACACTACTATCATTAAAGTAGAGACTATCTCTAGTTGTCAACTACAAAGAATACCAGGGTATAAGTTATTTTACAAACTAAATAATAAAGTACCTGGAAGTTTTTCATCTTGTTCAAGACAGAGTCTCCGAGTTGAAGTTGCTTTTGGATGAATTGGTGGAAGTCAAAGTTTTTGTCGTCTCCGAAGGAAAGGTACAGGGCATCAGTGCCGAACAGCTTCAGGTATACATCCAACTCCAGCTCATTGTTGTAGGGCTCGGCTTCATCTTTAAGCTAAATATAAAAAAATATGTCATAAAATACATAAAATTAATTAGTATTCAACTTAGGAAGTTTTTAGGACTCAGTTGCGTTTTAACGTATACAGATTATTTAGTGTGTTTCTTGTATTATAGTTACAGATTAACTTACATGTTTGTCGAAGTTGTCAACATCGGTTTTGACGGAGCGACGGCCTCTGGACAAATGCGATTCGGTTTCCTTTTTCGTATCCTCGTACGTTTTCTTGATCTCATCAACGATGTCCTGTGGCTTCTTGGTGCGGAAAATGCTCTTGGGCCCGAGGAGATGTTCCACGACGCGGTCCAAGTTGCCTTGACGACCACCAATCTGTAGAAATAAGATGAATTGTCAGATTTTTATACAAAGTTAAGTTTTATCAGCATAGAAACTTGGAACTTTTAATGTCTTTTACTTTGTATGCTTCAGAGTTTATATCATGCCTTTCAACACTGATAGATTTCTTCTTTTAGCTAGGAAATGTCTTACGTGTGCGTACTTTATGCTGTGGGGTAATTCTTTAAGTCTCTTATTGAGAAATAAATTATGTCTTCTTTGTTAGACTAGGATATTGCATTTTTTTTGTACCTCGAGCAGGTTCAGGTTGTGTCCGAAGACTTCAGCAGTCAGGTTGAGGCTTGCAGAGCGGGGCAGGAAAGAGTCTTGCGAGTAGATGACGGTCTCCTCGATGCTGCCGCCAAGGCCGAGAGCGTCCACGTTGAACGACGCCTCGCGGTAGAAGGAGTATTTCCTGAAAAATTTTTTTGATTAGTGATTTAAAAGATGTTACAAAATTTTTTTATATTCGGTGAGGAATATAATTACAGTTAAAATGTTGGATGTTTAAAAAAATAATATAAGTTTTTCTGTGCGTTCACAGCATCTATGGAGCAAGCCATAAGTTTGGAGTTAGAAGGCAATTTAATTTGGTCTAAGCCCAACGAATTTCAGATGTGCGTAAAATATAAGTATTTAAACTACAAACCTGTCGTCAACGTTGAACTTGTTTGGTGGGCGGATGTTGCCGTAGTGCAGGCGCGCCAGACTCTTGTCCGGGTTGGTGGAAGCCTTGAGGTGGCGCAGAGAGGTGGAGATGAAACGGCCCACTGTAGTCACAAAAAATAAAATTATAAAGTATTCCCTATCGATTTTATACTCTTTTTTCAGAAGTTGCATTTTGAATCCATATGCCCTCTTCATAAGTCTCTAGAACCTCTCCCGAGCTTATCTCGTCTCATCGACAAAAGCACTTAAGCCATTAAAATGCCAGGTACTTCAAAATCATCGATTCATGTAGAAGTTCCACTATGCCCTACCCAACTTAATAATTCTTAAATTCTCGTAACTATCTCACCTTGGTGTACAGGCTCATTGTCCAGCAGCTTCCTGATCTCGTTGGCGGACTGTCCGCACGGGCAGGCGATGACGGCCAGGTAGGCCTTGATCCTGATCTCAGAGTCCAGTTGACGGTTCTTCAGGAGGTCGAGTGCGGACTTCTTGAGCTAAGGAAACAATAGGAAGAGCCATCAGAAACATGATTTCTATATGCAGGTAAAGCCATGTAAGGAAGAACCGGCCATTTTTAGAAATTTAAACAAGGAAAATTAATTCATGTCAATGTCGAAATTGGTCCGACATACTACTTTGTGAAGCCGATCAAAATACGGATTGTTTAAATAATTAATCTTTTTCAATGTGACAGATTCAAGAGGGCATTGAGGTAGTTTCCTTACCTTAGCGGAGCAAGCATCAGCCTGGTAAGCTTCCAAGGCTGCGACCCTGACCCTGGGCTTGACGCCGTTGTCGTTGGCGCAGCGGACCACCTTGTCGACCAGACTGTCTTCCAGGTGACGGATGTTGCGGATGCCTTTGAGGATGAACACAGCCTGTGGAGGAATTATGTATGTTGTTAGTGTTTCAGTTAATCAAGGCGTTTTTGCGATGAAATTGTTGAAAAAGAATCCTAAATAGACCTTTCTCTTATTTGGAAGAATTTATATCGTCGGCTTGTTTGGTGTGCATTAATATTATCATGACATGAGTTTGAGATATAACTGTTTTTCTCAGAAAAACAAATGTATTGAGTGCTTGGATTCGAAAATGTATTTTTAATAGATACAATGTCTTAAAAAAACTACACTTAATTAGATAAATTAATCATGCAGAACTGAAATGTTTTTTTAACATGGAAACACTAACCTCATCTTCAGAAGTCTTGTCCTTAGCTCTGCAGTTGAGCTTGGCTCCCAGCTTCTGGCTGAGTTCAGCGATGCCGCTGGACTTGCCGTCGTGGCAGTTGTGCTCGCGGCAGTAAGCGCCGGCGAGGGCGCCCAAGCCGATGTACACCTTCTTGTTGTGCGGCCGGTCGATCAGGCTCTACAAGATTAAATAATAGTTTATTTTCATCAATGTTTGTAGATTTACACTGATAAATAACTTAATCGGAGCTATTAATGTCCTGTTTTTTTATAATGTATCATTTCCTAATGAAAACTGTTCATTCTAATCATATTCCAAAATCAAAAAGTTTCCATGTTCATTAATACTTACAGCAGCAGCCTTGATAGCATCGTTGTTGACGTGTCTGACTCCAGCCAAGGTCAGGTAGAACACCTCTTGTTCGATGTCGTTAAGTTGGTTCTGCTTCAGGATTTCAATGGAAGCTTCGACGCTGGCGCCGTTGCCAGTGCGGAACAAACCATCGAGGAACACACGCCTGCAAAGAAAATTGACAGTTTTAGTTCCATGTGATCTTGAAGAATTTCATACAATATTTCCATGATCGATTTCTTTAGTATAATAGTGTGTGCATGTATCAAATACTCACTTCTCAACTTTGTTGTTCTTAACTTGGGTGAAAGCTTTCAACAGATCTTCCTTGCTTGATGTGCGCATAATCTGAAACATTAAGTTGGATTTTTAAAATGCTCTAGTTATCGTAAAACTTCATGATGAATTTACAAAAAGTAAATTAAACTAAAGTGAAGATGCTGATGATTACCCTGATAACTTGAGCGAAGAGTCCAGCGGATTTGAAGCTAGCTTCTGTGTTGACGGCCTTAGCGGTGTCCTTGACGATTGCGAGCACAGCGTTGAGGTTGCTCTTGTCCTGGGTCTCGCCGTGGGGGTTCTCGAAGATGATCGTGCGGGTCTGGGTGCAGTGGTCTGGAATTAAAAATAAGTATTTCAACACCTTATTATAAACAAGTGTCAGATTGTGGAAGACCTATGTGACAATAAGCATTGACTTTACAATCATGACGAAAATATTTACAAAAAACGATTGTTCTCTCTTGGTTTTTATTTATTAACAACACTTACTAGGCGTAGGTGCTCCAGCAGCTTTGCCAGTGAGGGTCAGCTTGGTGTGGACCTTCGCTCTGGCTCCATTCTCACCGACGGAGAAGGGCTTGTAGAGGTACTCCTCGTTGGCGGCTACCTTCTCTGGCACACCGTTGTTGACCTTTGATTCCACGTTCAGGACAGATTGTAGAACCTGAGTGCTCTTGATTTCCTGCAAAAAAATAACATGATTTAAATTAGGATGTGCGACAAATCATTATTTTGTAATATATGTGGTAGTATGTATAAAACACCATGAGGAAACCTGCGCATTCAGATAGTTTCTGAGTTTAGTTCAGTTAGATCAGAATGTGTAACCATGATCCAATCTGGTGGCTCCCATCTAAGGGTTACGAAGGTCTGATGTTCGTCGCTTCATTGCAATAACCAGACTCGCCAAATCCTGGATGATGGTCAAAGCCGACCCAGCACAGAAACGGGATAAACGCTACGAGGATCAGGAGTAATATGTATGTAAATGGTCATTAATTTACAATCAACTAGTTTAGATAGTGATAGCGCAAAAAGCGTTCTTTTTTATTTGAACCACAAGTAAAATACGTGTTATTAGGATAACTTACGGCGGTCGGGTTGTAAACAGCGGTGACGAGGTCGTTCTTGCCCTGCTCCCGGTGCGCGCACCTGGAGAGGTCGCGGGTCCTGTGCACCAGCACTGCGCCTCCTTCCTTCGAGGACGACGCCTCGGTGGGGCACGCGCCAAACACATCAGTCTGGAAACAAAGATTTGATTATTTAGCATATTGACACACCAAAAACATTATCTATATCTATAAAACTCAAAGGTGACTGACTGATTGACTGACTGATTACATAGTGATCTATCAACGCACAGCCCAAACCACTGGACGGATCGGGCTGAAATTTTGTATGCAAGTAGATGTTATGACGTAGGCATCCGCTAAGAAAGGATTTTGATTAATTCAACCCCCAAGGGGGTAAAATAGGGGATGATCGGTAGTATGAAACTTTGTCAATTTTAAACCTATCGGGCTGATATTTTGCATACATAAAGCTACTATGACGTAGGCATCGTCTGTGCAAACATATTGATAAATTCTAACCCCCAAGGGGGTAAAATAGGGGATGAACGTTAGTATTCAACTTTGTCATTTTTTAACCGATTGGCTTGAGACTTTGCATTCATAAAGCTACTATGACGTAGGCATCGCCTAATTAATGAGATTGATAAATTCCAGCCCCAAGGGGGTAAAATAGGGGATGAACGGTAGTATGAAACTTTGTCAATTTTAAACCTATCGGGCTGATATTTTGCATACCTACATAAAGCTACTATGACGTAGGCATCGTCCAATTAATGAGATTGATAAATTCTAACTCCCAAGGGGGTAAAATAGGGGATGAACGGTAGTATGAAACTTTGTCATTTTTTAACCGATCGGTTTGAGACTTTGCATTCATAAAGCTACTATGACGTAGGCATCGTCCAATTAATGAGATTGATAAATTCTAACTCCCAAGGGGGTAAAATAGGGGATGAACGGTAGTATGAAACTTTGTAATTTTTAACCGATTGGGCTGAGACTTTGCATTCATAAAGATAATATGACGTAGGCATCCCCTTTCAAAGATTATTTTAAAAATCCACCCCTAACGGGAAAAAAAGTTGATATAGAAACCAAAATCAACGCGGACGAAGTCGCGGGCGCCCGCTAGTTCACATATATAGAGGTTTTAGCAAAGTCGGGTACACGGTGTCATGACCCCCCCAAAGCCGGTTCCAGGGCCCACTAATTAAAGTAATGAAATTCATTTATACAGATTTTACCACTACTATGAGAGCCATATCGCCAAAGCTGGATCCGCCTTTGGGTCTTAGTTTGCAGATCTATAATTCTTATTTATGATAGATAGTTTGTAGATCTATGATCTATAGTCTATATTTTATGGATCTTTACCATCATCGTAAATAAGTAGAAGGTGGATATCCTATGGCACTTTGCTGCATAATTTGGAAGCAAGCTTCTTTGGTCTCACGAGGTCACAAATGAAAACTAAGTAAGTGTCTAGATACTTATTAATGCTAAACAAATCGGAGTTAATGGAACCGTCAACGAAAATGATATTCTGTCATTTGTTATAGTAGACCAATACCTGGGTAGAAGATTTCTGTTCGGTCTGCAGCAGGGAGATGATGGCCCTCTTGATGTTGAGCGAGCGGCGCGTGTCGCCCTCCTCGGCGCAGATCTCGGAGCCGGTCTTGCCGTCTTGCAGCGTGAACAGGATCGGCTTCTCGATGCCGGGCGGGCTCGAGTATTTCTGCAACGAAACATACTTGGTAAGTGTCTTTGTTTAAATTTATAGAACTGTAAGCTTTTGTAAACAATATTTTGTAATGCAAGAATAAACCAGGAAATTTTAGGGAATGAGAAAATTTGTACAAAAAAATGAATAAGAGTTTATGAATATTATATGGTTTTAGTATAAGCCCGATTGGCGATGATCAGGCTGAATGGAGAACCTTTAGAGGCCTTTGGCCAGCAGTAGACTGATGATGACGATAAATCCGATTTAAATCTTGAAAGTTAGTATAATGTAGTAGTAGCAACGCAAACTTAAGAAAACAGCAGAATTGAATGAGTTGATAGATACGAGTAGATTGTTAGACAAATAGGTAAATACCTTGCCATCAGGGCCAGAAATAGCCAAGTTCTGCACGCTCAGTTCGTTGACGCAGTTGCCAACGGACGTGACGGCGACCTGCCCGAGCAGCTTGACGCTGGTCTCCTTGTTGTCGGCGCCCGACAGGTAGATCGAGACCGTGCCTTCCACGCCATAGTTGTACTTGTGACCGTTCAGGAACGTGGCTGAGCTTGCGCCTAGTGTAGAAAGAAATGACGTTAGAACATGACAAAATCAGTTTTATATTTATGTAACCTGGAGGCAAACGAGCAAGAGTGTTGGTACGTGATTACCGCTGCCCATGGACATCATCAACCTCACAGGGATCGTTGATGCGTTGCCTGCCTCTAAACCCCCATACTTTTCCCTACTGAGCACTGGAGACCAGCAGAAACATAGCAGAACAGTTACGAAGTGCTACTTCACAGTGGTTTTCTGTAAGGTGGAGTTGCTTCCTCAGACGAGTTGCACATTTGAGTGGATGTTCCACTAAGCTCTACTTCTCTTAGCTGCATCAGTATTTGGACCATCACTATTTTTGAGCTCTAAGAAATGTACACTTTCTTCAGTAGTGTATTCTTGGGCTGACCAGGAAGTTGTTTGTTATTAATAAATCATTGTAATCTGAGAAAAACGCTGACGTTCACTAGAGACCTTGTTAATTTATCAGTTTTGCGTAATTATAAACAAGTAAATGAAATAAATATCCCTTAAACGATATTTCATACCTCCTTTACATCCTAGTGAGCATTTATCTGAAACAAACAAAGCAATTACATAAATTAATTATGTGGTAATTATGACATGAATCACAACAGTATTATCAATTAAGAATAATGTGTGCCTCCTGCGAAGAGAGATAAAGTACCGATTTATGGGCCTAGTTATCGTGACAATAAAGAAATTAACACGTAAAATATTATGATACCATATTTGTGCCATGGTCTTAAGTAGTAATTATTCTTAATTAATAATAATTAGTATCAAATCTATTTCTTGCATATTTTAATGTAGAGGACTGTCGATACCGATTGCAGCCTACTCACGAAGTTATACGATTATTATTGTTAATCTGTATCGTTTTTAGTTGCTTTCCATTTTTCTCCGTGGGGTTTTAACCTATTATTTTTACTGGTTTTGATGCTAGCCTATGCAAATGTCGTTTTCAGCTGTAATCGGGGTGCAAATTTAATACTGTAATATTTATAGATTTTAGCATGATATGTCGTAATTTGTACGTTCTAGCTGTACCTTATAAATAAATAAATTATCCTACCGATCCGCAGCAGACCAACAAACAAAGGGTCCTAAAGACAAGGCCCCCTTTCATCAAATTGAGTAATTGGCCATCCACAAACGGGGTCCCGGCGATCAATCACGCGCGGAGATGTGAAAGAAATTGTGATTATCCAATTTGACCTTACTGACAACGATTATAGCGCTTTCTTTTGATTCATCTGATTCAGTTAGATTGTCATCTGTCTTGTTTTAGTATGCTACTTCAGGCTTGCATGCATCTGATGGAACGTGTGAATTTATTGGATGCATATCTAATAGATTCTTAAGTATGATTCAAATGCCAGTTGTGTTTACGAACAGGTAACATTTCCAGTGTTCCTTTATTGCTGTAGGCTATTTTCCTACATATTTTAATAGCAGGCTAATGCATAGTTTGAATAAATTGTACCCCTGGCTTATCATATTGCGTATGAAAAGAAGCGTGCACTTTATACATAGTGATAAATAAAATTAACTGTTAGATGGTATATACTGACTTATCTAGCCAATGTGTTTACTTTCTACATTTTCCATAATTAATTAGAAAGCAAAGTTCAACCGCAGGTCTTATCACAAGGCTATAATGTATTATTATTCAACAGCTGATTCATATATTTGCACGGCCGATATGTCGTGAACCCGGCTCTTATATTCCGGATCTAGTACTTAGTTGCTGTTACTTTGATTGTGGAATAGTACCTTGGCCTTTGAACTGCTGATAAATTTCTAATCAACAGCTCGTTTGTTAGGATTGTTTGATCCTTCTATTGTCACAATAACGATAGTGCTGTTATTTTCCGGCTTGATTAATTTCTTTCTTTGTGACCATACCCTTATAGTGGTTTTGGTTTGTTCCTGTTCAGAATCGATACTTTTACACACCTAAAGTTGTCGTAGATTTTCGTCTAGATATTATTATTTTTACAATCCCGCTTTTTGCCAATCCCTATTGTTTTGCTATCTATTCTGTATCAGTTGATTTAGAAGCTATGAATTACAATTTCAGTAGAGTTTTCTTTAATTATATTTTTAGTCCTTTCGTGACGGAGTGTTATCCTCGTGCAGATGATACCCCAGTCTCATTGACTTGTGATGTCCAAGCAACAGACAAAAGACCCAGATGGGTTTGTGGTCGGTTGATTCCTGATAAGGTCCCCGATTCTATATTCGGTATCATAACGAGACAAATAAAACGCTGAGGTGCCAGGTGTTGGAAACCGAACTGTAAACTTCTAGAACATTACTCGTTAATGCTGCCAATTATCCGCATCCTCCAGCCGTTTGTGTACGGATGTATCAGTTTAGCGATTTGCTGAACAAAATTACATCGCGATCGTTCTGGTCGACCGTTTGGTTGTTACATTTGTTGATCTTAAGCCGATATCGGTCAGGGCGAGAATATTTTAAAAGGAAATGCAAAAGTTAAGGAGGAATTTCGAGGAGTTAAGAAAATGGAAGCTAAAGTATAGCTTAGTTCTTGGGAAACTGATGATGGAAAGTTAAACACCTTAATTCTTTTATATTGTTGATAGAATAATAACCTAAAAGAAGCAACTATTTTAACTTTTTTAGCTAAAAGTAGCTTGCATTGATTCTTTTGTTACCAAGTCAGTAGGTGATTATGCCTCAATAAGTATGGACTCGAATAATCAAACTCATTTCGGCTTATCGTTTTTAAACATAAACTAAAATTATCACCTAAGAAGTGCGTGCTTGAAACAAAGAGGCAATAATGTAGTTGCGAATGGTGCAGATACTGGGGTCATAGGGCGGACGATTCCGGCTTATCTGCCATGTTTGCTGGAGAGGCTATCGCCCGTGAATGTATCTATTGTGTGGTCACTGCCAAGGCGAATTTGATAATGGTATATTTTCGAAAGCTGACAAAGTTGTTGCTAAGGATAAGGATTTAAAAGATTTTTGGTCAGCCAATTTCTCAAAGCTGGGATGACTATTTTTATTTTGTCTAAATGAGTAGGTATAATATTATGTATAATTTATAAATGAATCCAAAGATGGTTAATGATGTAGATTCTTTCAATGTAAAAAGAAAATGTTCCTTTTGTTTGGAGTCTTAAGTTACCTTAAATGTTGAAAATGATAAAGAAAGGATTCAAAAATAAAGAAATATTTAAAATTCGTAACTACCACAATTAGTAAGTTAATAAAGCAATAAAATACAGGGTAGCTAACATACAAACATATTATTTGGTACTGAAAATGATAAACGGTAGGTATCGTTGTCTGTAACTTTTTTCAGAGATAATGAAATATCTTCGGGGTAAAGTTATATGGGTTATCTACGTCAATTATTAAGGTAAACATTCCAAGTTCTTGGTAAATGAGAGGTGATATGCGATATTTAAAATAAGCATTTTTAATATTTAAGCAATTAAGTACATATGTTATGTCTCAGACTAGTAATAGGTATACATGTGGTAATAAAATTAATCTTAATTCTCATCTGAAAAGTGTATTATGCAATGAATGTTTACAATGTTTAGCAGTATAAATTATAAAAGTGTGCTTTATCTATTGATTTAGGTATATTGAAAGTTACTTTTTGCTGCCTTAACCTTTATGTTATGTGATATTTCTAAAAAGTTAAGACCGACATTTGGGAAACTTTTGCGTTGAAACAATGACGAAAGTTTTAATTTTTAGGCGGCACTTTATTTTTACCGTATTGAATTCAACAACCTTATTCTGTGTTAAAATTATCAGAGTAGATAAGGTATACTTCTAGAAATATAGGGTGTTGCCTCGGTTTTAAAACTTGCTTACTTTTTTCTGCTGTGTCGTTGTCTCGTTAAATTATTACGCATTAAACAAAGCTTAAAACCATTGGCAATTTTTTTTCCTTCGCAATTTTAACGACAAAATTTGCGTTTTGAAATCTTATCCGCTCCTATTTTGTGCTTATTTTAATTTAATTTCAACATGCTTCCTTAATAATTAACTTATTATTATAAATGTGGGTTTTATAGAGCCTCTTGTTTTCAGACGTTAAACAATTAGAATTTCAAAGCAAAATATCTTTTCAAACTTTGATCTTTGGAACTATTTACTCCCAAATATCAGCAGGGGTAAAGTTTTGTACGAACTTTAACAAGTGACGACTGACGACTTTAAAATTTTGAGATAACTTCAAATTACGATTAAACGTAGGAAAAAATCAGAAGAGGCTCAAAAGTTATAAAACTATGTTAAACAATAAAAGTAAATAAACAAACTTACCATCTGTGTACGCCGGTTCCCATAAAACGGAAACTAACAATATTACACTAAAAAAACTAATACTCCTCCCCATGATGGCGGGGATTAAGCGACACTTAAAAAAATCAGTCTGTGGGTACTTATTCTACCAATACTAGATGCGTGGGCTACCTCCGGAAGGTAAATGCGGGGAGCCGAGGGTCCCGCCGCGTTTTATACGTGTGCAGCTCGGCCGGGACTTGCCGCGAGAGTAGGGTTGCCACGTCTTGAACTTTAGAACTTGCTACGAGTATAATTAGAGCTACGAGTACAAGTAAGGCAAAACCCATCACTGTAATGAAAACATAAATAGGAAACAATTTTTTGCTACACCTGAATAGATTTTTTTGATAGCTACGGGATTCTAAAGTTGAGATCCATATTTTAATTTCGATAAAAATATACAAGCACTACGATTTTTTCCAAACCGCAGATATAGTATCAAAATATAATTAACTTGCTCTTTACTGACTCTTGCATAAAAAAAAATATCCTTACAAACAGTCAAAATATGTCACATGTATCCACTTCACCAAGTAGACAATGATTAGAACTTGGTGGACACTTTAGTTTAATTAACATTGTATTTAATTTATTTTTATATATTTATTATATTACTTAAAACTCCTCCTTCTTGTGTCGTTTTCCCAATTACGGAGGGTTGTGAGCATTGTGTGAAAATGGAACACACAACAACTCTCTTGGCAATTTCAATGGGGTGGCTTGCCATTGCCTTCTCTATAATGCTTGCTTAAAACTAGGATCAAAAATTTCACTAATCACAAAATTTACACATTTATTAGGAAAGTTTCCACAAAATGCTCTAGTTATTATTTTAAGATTATCTGCGTTGTCTATAGCATGTGTTAAATGAGCTTTTCAAACCATTATCTGTGTTCAACTGCCTGATTACGTCTGCATAGCAGAGTGGAGAGCTTCAGAAAAGCGTTTGCAGACAATTTAACTTACGAGTCGTGAACGATGCATTGGTGGCAACCCTAGCGGCGCAGTATTGCTGCCGACGTCGCTGAGGGATGGGTTCTGGCAGCAAAGGTCGATTCCCAGGCAAAAGTTCTAAGCTAACTAGATCGTATTAACATTTGATTCAGTATCTACTAGACTACATATAACAGTGTTTAAAGTGTATTAATTATGCATTGAACACAATAAAGAATTGAGCCTTACTACAGTTTTTATCTTCAAACTTAAAATAGCACGTGTGTTCATAAGATAGAGAAATGAATGCTTGTTTGCACTTAATATGACGATTAATAAAAGTAATATAATTATCTCTTGATTCATGGGCTCTTCTTATTAACATAAATTACACAAAAAATAAGTACTAAGTGGTCATGGTCAGATATTGCAAGAAGAATAAATAGACCAGTTTTTTTGTAATTAAACCTCTTATTATTTTTATTTCTGTACTATTTTGTAGCTTCGATCTAGTATAGGTAATAACTGTTACACATTGTACAAATGTACATGACTTTAATTTATATGTTCCTACTAACGGGTTTATAAAATAATGATAAACATCTTTCTGAACTGTGTACTCGTATAAATTGAAATGTTGCCCTGAGAGGGATTCGAACCTTTTCTGTTGAGACCACTGTCGCTAACAACAGGCTTGTGAACTTCATACTTGTGTCATACCTATATTCATTGATGTTTATTGGTTTTCGTAAGTGCGGAATCTAGGCTAAATACTCAAAAAGTTGTGAAGGTTATTTTAAGCAAAAAAAACTTATTTTAATACATATAATTATTAAAAGAGCTAATGGAGTCGTAAAGTATTCTTGTTATTTAATTGATAAATATTGTTTATATTGCCGATGACCGCAGGGGCGTTGACTCGCCTACGTAGTTATCATCTTTCTAAAAATTATGAAAAGTCATCATTTGATTTCTGCATTACTTTTTGAATGATAAGTATCTCTATACCGCTGTGAAGGTATTAGATTTTTTTTTGTATTCTGTTTCCCTATATTTCAATTATGAGAAAAACTGGATTTTAAACAGATTCCTCGGAATAAATTATTTTGATTTTGTTTCTGTCAAGATTATGAATGTGAATTTGGGCTGTTCCTTTTCTATCGTTACTTTTTAGATCACTAGCTTGCAACATGCTTAGTCTAATTCGATACCATGTGTACACTTTGATAAGAAGATGTTAGTAATATTGTTTACTGCATTTGCGTCTTGTTAACCATAATGAAGCTCCAATTAGCAAATTAGTAATTAGTAGCTTAGTAATCTTTAAGTGTTAGAATGATGTTGTTTATTTTTGTTGTTGTTGGAGTGAAAAATTAACCCATTTGTTAATTATTATATTAGTATTCAGTACAATGGTATGCTTACCATCGAAGAAAATCCTATACTATTGACGTAATATTCATGTTTAGTAGGTAATATTTTTCGATGATCGTATTACTTTTTGTATTTTATAAAAGAACAAACCAATTATAAATTGGTGAATGTATGATATTGTAATAAGAACTATTAGAAATGAAACATTTTCATCCGTTACTCCATCTATTCCTGTCAGGAGTTCAATAGTCTTTCGAGCTGTCTTACAAATGTTTACCTATTAGTGCGCAGGCATTTTCATGAACTTACTTAGTGTTAAACATTTTCTTCAATCCAATTCTTGGTTTTCATATTCAATTTACTCCGTGCCAAGGACATCATAGCTTTGTTTTATCAATGAACTCGAACTGGAATGAACTTCCGTAAAAACACAGTGCATCATATTCTCAGTAGCTATATCTTGCACGTGCGACCACTATATCTTCGGTTCAAAACATCCGTCCATTAAAATGATAAAATATTGCAACAATATAATGTTTTAGCGTTATAAGTAATATCTAAATGTTCAGTCAACTATCCTTGAGCTAGTATACCTAACAAATGTTTTGCCAATAATTCTTTGCCACATTGGTTAGGAAAATGTTTTGAGATAAATAGCAGCATAAAAAGATTAAAAAAATAAGTAAGATTCGTCCAATAGTTATGGTCGCAGAATCCGACACGTGTTTTTTGAAGATCTTGAATTTTAGCTTGTTAGGGATATTATATTGTCCATGCTTTCCCTCTTTTGAAAGTGCAAACAAATGCAATATACAATTAAATATGAAGATATTTTCATATAATTTTGAGAAGCCTATCATGAAAACGGTTGTAACTAGGGAATTCCCCATAAGACTTGCTAGAAGTTTCTAAGGCTTTTCTTCAGTGCTTAGGTAAGTGGCAGCTTTTTAGGGTTCCGTAGCCAAAATGGCAAAAAAACGGAACCCTTCTAGATTCGTCATGTCTGTCTGTCTGTCTGTCTGTCTGTCTGTCTGTCTGTCTGTCTGTCCGCCAGTCTGTCACAGCCACTTTTTTCCGAAACTATGAGTACTATACTGTTGAAACTTGGTGAGGGGATGTATTCTGTGAACCGCAACAAGGTTTTCACACGAAAATAGAAAAAAAATAAAAAAAGCGGGGGGTCCCCATAGTCAGAACTGAAACTCGAAATATTTTTTTTCATTGAACATATACGTGTGGGGTATCTATGAATAGGTCTTTAAAAATTATATTAAGGTTTCTAATATCACTTTTTTCTAAAGTGAATACTTTGCGTGACAGACCCTTCCAAAGTGGAAAAATGTGTGTCCCCCCCCTCTAACTTCTAAAATAAGAGGATGATAAAACTGAAATAAATATATAATGTACATTACCATAAAAACTACCAACGAAAATTAGTTCGAACGAAATCTATTCAGTAGTTTTTTAGGGTTCCGTAGCCAAAATGGCAAAAAAACGGAACCCTTATAGATTCGTCATGTCTGTCTGTCCGTCTGTCTGTCTGTCTGTCTGTCCGCCAGTCTGTCACAGCCACTTTATTCCGAAACTATAAGTACTATACTGTTAAAACTTGGTGAGTGGATGTATTATGTGAACCGCAACAAGGTTGTCACATGAAAATAGAGAAAAAATAAAAAAAGTGGGGGGTCCCCATAGTCAGAACTGAAACTCGATTTTTTTTTTTCATTGAACATATACGTGTGGGGTATCTATGAATAGGTCTTTAAAAATTATATAAAGGTTTCTAACATGACTTTTTTGTAAAGTGAATACTTTGCGTGACAGACCCTTCCAAAGTGGAAAAAAGTGTGTACCCCCCCTCTAACTTCTAAAATAAGAGGATGATAAAATTGAAATAATTATATAATGTACATTACCATAAAAACTACCAACGAAAATTGGTTTGAGCAAAATCTATTCAGTAGTTTTTTTAATACGTCAAAAATAGAATTTGTACGGAACCCTCAGTGCGGGAGTCCGACTCGCACTTGGCCAATTTTTTAAAACGTCAAAAATAGAATTTGTACGGAACCCTCAGTGCGGGAGTCCGACTCGCACTTGGCCAATTTTTTTTGTGCTTTGTTAAATTGTGCTATTTTTTTGATGTTGTAAAATTACTTACTTGTTTTGACCTGGGGTTCGAACCCGATATAATGAGAACAAATTGTCTGTTGTGTCTATTGTTTTGAGCCAGCCTTTGTCCTTTGAAAGTATTAAGCAAATGCACGGGTGGTCCTAATTACCTGCAAGCTTATAATCCATTCTTGTAATCATATTTACCTCAGTGCAAAGTTCTCGAATGGACTGGGTTCAACATTCCCACGTGGTAATTATCCAAAGGGTTAAGATACTAGGCAAGGGGCTATGTTGGGGTTATGTTATCTAGTGCAGTGTGAGTTGTGACTTGTGACGCTGATAGGTAAATAATTGTCGATGGATCTCGGTCATTTAAAGTGTTTACACAGTTTTACAGATATGAAATAACATATTTTCAAATTGAGTTACTGTTTTCTTGATTTGGGTGGAGTACGAAGCTTAACTACTTCAGAGGAATTTCCATTTTTTTCTAGAGCTTATGAAACCCTTTCGGGGATTCACCATAAAATAATTCGATACATAAAATAATTATTGATAAGCAAGGCTTTTTATATACGGGTTTCGTTTTTTTCCATTTGGCTAATTAAAAGATTCGTCATGTCTGTCTGTCTGTCTGTCCGCCAGTCTGGTACAGCCACTTTTTTCCTAAACTCATCATCATCATCCTAGCGCCTCTCCCGGTTGCATCCTCGGCCATTGCCTTGGAGCCCAGGGTACGCTGCGACTATGATCCTGAATTGACAAGCCTGGTTATTACAATGGAGCGACTGTCGTCTGACCTCCGTAACCACAAGGGAACTTTTTTCCGAAACTATAAGTACTGTAGAGTTGAAACTTGTTGACTGGATGTATTCTGTAAACCGCAACAAGGTTTTCACACGAATATAGAAAAGAAATAAAGAAAATTGGGGGTCCCCATAGTTAGAACTGAAACTGAAAATATTTTTCTTTCATTGAACATATACGTGTGGGATATTTATGGATAGGTCTTTAAAAATGATATTGAGGTCACCTGATCGTAAGTGATCAGCGCTGCCTATGGACATCAACAACCGCACAAGTGTCGCAGATGCGTTGCCTGTCTTTAAAAACTCCAAACTGAGCTCTGGATAATTCAAATATTTTAGAAAAATAACACAATAAGCACAATATAATTGTCCACTTTATTATTTTTAAGAAACACTTAATTATTTTGCTTCATTGAGCTAATATGATACAGCTTACCTTACCTTATTTTATAAAACTTGTACTTACTTTCATCCTCAATTTGTTGATACTGGACCTGGGCTTCTCCATCTATGGGACTGTTCGTTTCAAAATCCGTAACCGCAAATCAAATAGTAATTAGTGGTGAGAGTGTTTTATATAAATAAATAATAATATTAATAAATTCTTTGGACTAACACACCAATTGCCTAGCTCCTAACAAAGTTCGAAGATTGCACTATGGAAGCTAGGGAACGGATAGCATACATAAATAATTTTATAATAATCCATGGCTCGCGTAGAAATGTCGATGTTCATCACACAAACCTGCGACCCTTGGTTTTGTAGCCGGGGTTTCTGACCACTAGATCAACGGGTCCATCAGAAATGTCAAGTCAAGTTTCATAAATTATCCGTAATCCGAATAGTATTGTTGTTAAGGCGTACAAGCAAGAATGTTATAATTAGGTGTATCAACGTGTAAATAGTGATAAAGAAATAAGTGTAGGCTACTCAGTTGATATTATTATTAGTACTAGCGGCCGCCAGCGACTCCGTCCGCGTGTGTTACGGTTTCCGCACACAGTGTTACTATAGATAGCTTAAACCCTACCTCGACAAATTATAAGTGGACTATCCAACACAAAATATTTTGTCAATTCGAACCAGTAGTTCCTGAGCTTAGCGCGTTCAAACCAATTTGGATCATGAGTTACACGTGTTATTGTGAGTCAACCATAAAAGATAGACAAATGCTGTTAGGGGATATTTTTAGGCAATTTTATGTAGAATATCTCCGTCATACATGATTTCTATGTGGCATTAACCATTAAGGCTGCACACGCGACTGAAGCTTAAGAAATGGAGTAAATTCTCCCGTTTTCCCCACATTTCCCTTCACTACGCTGCTCCTGTTGATTGTAGCGTGATGAAAAGTATCCTATAATATGCCCAGGAGTATGAAGAATAATTGTACCAAGTTTCGTCAAAATCCATCCAGTAGTTTTTGTTTCTATAAGGAACATACAGACAGACAGACAGACAGACAGACAGACAGACAAAATTTTTACTGATTGCATTTTTGGCATCAGTATCGATCACTAATCACCCCCTGATAGTTATTTTGAAAATATATTTAATGTACAGAATTGACCTCTCTACAGATTTATTATAAGTATAGATTGCGCAATTTCGAGTCATTCATGGAAGCTCTCTTGACGAAATATTTATGAACGTTATTACTCTGATTACTCATTGATTTTATATTTTGACTATTATCTAGAATTTCAAAAAGAATACATTTTATATTTAACCAAAAGTTGTTTCAGTTAAATAGTCACGCCTTTTTCCAACAAAGTAATTAGTCACAGCAGCCGAAATAAATACTTTAGTTCGGGCTAATTCAATTCAAATCAAATCTTTTATTTCAGGCTAAGTAGCCCATAAGTATGTTGTTATCGTGTTTTTTGCCGCTTCTTCTCAGTAGATGACTGAATTCCAAAGTCGGTGGTAGATTCAATGTGTTGATTTTTAATGTTATTGACGATCCATAAGTGTTTTCTGAATAAAGTATGTTTTGTTAGTTACATTTTATCTTTTAAAATACTAATGTTAGTGAATTGTAGTAGTAGGAATAATAATATTTATTTTGATACATAGGTCCTCATCCATCTAGCAAGGAACGGTGACTCCCAACGGTCAACAAATATCAATAATCTGCCAATGTCCTGAATAATCAATAGTGTACTGGCAATCATGATTGTTCCAGCTTTGTCTTGAAGGTAACTACAAGTATCAACTAATACCTATACAAGTACAAAGACCGTTGTCCGGGTTATCTGACTCGGGTCAGGAAATATTCCTTTTGCATTCAACACCGAGACCTCATGTTTATATAACTAATTGTGCTCTGTTTTACTTTGTATTTGTGAGGGCATCCGTTATTTCAATTAGGTACATCATTCAAGATCTGTAGCAGTTACTTAGTTGCTTAATTGAAAAATGGAGGAAATTTGAGGTCGGTCGTTAAAACGACTTTAGAAGAATAAAATCGGACGAAAACTTGTGATTTCGTTATTTGAATAAGTCTGCGTCCTTGTTATACAACCATGCCTTAAAAGCACAGAAAACCGTGGGTTGTGCTCTAATCATAAGAGTTGAGAGCATGCACTTTCTTGTTATTCTTTCAAATATTAGACTTAAAGACATAAATGCATCACGCTGTGTTCCATGATACTATCAAATGACTATTACCTTTATGTATACCACCAGCCAAATTCCTCCTAGTTACGAAATTATGATATAAGCTCTATCATTTCTCTTGGTTATCGTACTGTTGTGTTAGTGATAAACTGACATTCTAATATATTTTTGTGAAACGTGACTTTTTTTAGATTAAGTGGCAATAACCGACATTGACCTCAGCTTGAATTATCGTAAATGATACACTCGTTAGTAAACTATTCACGCTAGTTTTCAGTATCCCATCTAAGCGTGTACTCGACGTTTCACCACAAAATATTTTTTAGATATATTACACTGATTTGTATTATTTTTGTCTCTAATATTCTAAATCCTGCGTCGAATACTAGAGGGATTAAACCCTTCAAAGGCAACTGAGTTTCCTTTTGCGAGTGAATCTCGAGCCTTAATCCTGTAACAGAGTGAATATTGCGTTTGGCATTTATCGTGACTTCGAACTTATCAAAATGACGTTAATAAAGGTGACAGTTTTTTTTGGGCCCACCAACAATCGGTAACGTTTAAGACAAAGAGAACTATGTAAAAAATGTGTATATTTTTTTATGAATTTTGCTATTGAAGTGAATTTCAAACGAAACCGGAGTCATAAAACCAAAATAAAAAGCCTTGTTATGATTATATCCGTGAAATATCTGTCCAAAGATTAGTAAACAATGGCTGACATCCAGATAACTGAAGGAAAAAAGGTTTTTATCAATAGAATTAAAATGAAACACTTGAAATCGAACATAAAGGAGACGCAATTTACTTTTGGAACGGTTTTCATGCCTATTTTTATCTAAGGCGGTGATTGATAGTGACTTTTAATCATTTAATTAATGAAACAAAATAATACGAATAAACAATACAAAAAAATCCGTATAACGGAACGCAAGTGCTAGTCTATTGCCGGATTTTGATTTTATTTAAAAACTGAATACAAATGTCAGAAACCTTCAGTCTGTCAACTGTCATTAATGGTTTTACTATATAATTTAAAAAAGCTGTAGTTTGTTTGTTTGAACACGCTACTATCAGAAACAGCTGGTTCGAATTGAAAAAATATTTTTGCGTTGGATTATCTATTAGTCGAGCCAGGCTTAAACTAAAAAATGTTAAGCTATAGTTTAAGACTACATATTTTTGCAAAAACCTTATTCTACGCGGACAGAGTCACAGGCGGACACTAGTCATAATAAATTGCTTTTACTTCAGATACGTAGGAAAAACATAATGGAAAATCGCCCTTACGTGTAAGTATTTACGGTTCAGGCGTTGAAAGTCAGGAAAGCAAATAGACAGATTAGTTTATGAGGTTAATATGTATTTTTCCATCTTATTTCTAACGATTCCGGTTAAAATATGAAAAATTAATATTACCACTATAATCTGGAGATTATAAGGAATAAATTGATACCCATTTCGTAAATAAACGCTAAAATTTTATGTGGGCCTAACTCTCCATACAAAAACGATTGACTCCTTTAGTGACATCTTTATACTTCCAATTCAAAAGTTGGTTTCTTTTATTCCAATTGGTGCTCATGTTGGCCTTACAATAACGGGACTTTACGATCACACAAACATGATATTATATTTAAAATCAGCCGTGCTTTATTGCTACATAGATAAAATCTTCAAATGCCGATTAATACATGCATGCTGACAACACACTTAGGATTTTTCTTTATCTCGTTGTACCCACTCGTAGTTCGTACTAAAGTTGCACTCAAGTAAGAATCATACAATTAATTAAACGCGCAGGTGACGCTTACGCTTGCAAAATGGAATTTAAAAGTCAGTTATAAAAAAATCCGTGCATATCTTGATTTCGAGGCACTAGTTGTTGTTAATCCTTATATAGTTAGGAGTCGATCTGCATAGCGGAGTTTATTCATACTGGTCTGTGGCCTAGTGTGGCATATCGAGCAATGCGTGCATATTGTTATGGTTAGATACGCACGTGCTTGCACATATGGGTTTGTTTAGAAAATTGTTTGGTATAGCATCAACTAGACTATACGCTAATAAGCGTTTTGAATAAAACTTGTAATGCTACTTTCAAGACACAATAAAAACTTAAATTATTAACTGCTATCCATATATCCATATTTAGCAAGTTCATTTTAAAGTGAAATCATTTGAATTAATTTCTTCATTGATGTCGACTCTACGTTGACTATTGACCTAGGATATGCTATTTTTTTATACATTCATACATTCAAGATAATCAAAATGCTGATGATTGGCAAATGACATTCGAGCGCATGTCGTCTGATCTCCGCAACCCTCTCAAGGGAACCATAACAATTGGAATCATAGTCGGGCGTAACCAACGTCTTAACGTGCCTTCCTCATAGTTATCATATTAAATGATTCAGGCCTGCAATGTCCGAACCAAACTGAGAAAACCTTTATAAAGCAGTGTTCCCCTATCGAGCGCTGAGTGATCACGGAGGCAGTTTCTTATGTAATTAAGGGCATGCAGTTATAATCTTTAGTAAATGTTAACCGGTACAATCGTTCTTAATATAAAGCGTAAAAATTCCGCGTTGAACTGATTAACAGCCGCAAATAAACACGCAAACAAGGTTGTAAATAAGGATGTTGCCGCTGTTGGTTATCTGACATTGACATTTTGTACTTCAATTGTTTGTCGACCTCATTAGTTAAGTTGGTGGGTTCGTGGAAATACGTCAAACCGATCCGATATGATAGTAAATCCCGGAGCTAAGATCATTGAAGTCAATGCGTCAACTTTTGCGTCAACACTTATAAGATGTCATTTGTGTACAATTTTTTAATCTGAAATCTTTGATAGAGTTATCAAGACATTCGAGTACTAAGTAAAGTATTAGCCTATTAATATCCCAGGGCAACACAAATGCCTCCATAATTTCAAAACATGTTTTAGTTACAAAATGGGTTTTGGCTTCATCACTTTGCCAAATGTAGATTGGTGATCAACAACGCGGGCTGTGTTCGAAAAACCGACACGAAGTTGCCCGACCTGGGAATAGAACCCGGGGTTATATAGAACCCAAGGGTCGTCGAGACTACGACCCGGTACTTAAATCAATCAACTATTGAGGCGTTATCAAGTTCAGTTCTCACAAAATGATTTCCCCGTTGAAGTACATTCAGCACTAAGAGTACAACGTGGTAATCATTCAAAATATTAAACATTGTTTTTCCAAAAATAGTTCAGAAACATTAAGAATTTAGTAATAACTGGTTTTTTTTAGTTTAACTAATCATATTCATAATGAATATATGAGCAATTCTTCGTTCGTGACTAACGATATGAGCTATAATAATTTGTACTTGATAACCTTTTGGTAGTGAAACAACACTTTGCAATTATTATGTTCAATGAACTCCAAATCTAATCTAAACATGCTGAATTTATTTCATATACATAAGTACACGCTAATTGCTGTTCACATAACGATTATAGCAAAGAAAATCATGAATAATAATAATATTGTGTGATTGAAAAATTATCCATTGAACAAGTTATTCGAAGAAAATATTTAAGTACGGATTCTCCTCATTTTACCTTTAGAGCCATATGAATGTATTTCGTTTAATAAAAATATATGTATTTGGAAGATATTTAATTTATTCAACATACACATTGTAACAGTAAACTATTAAAATATATTCGAAATCCGATCGTAAAAACTCAAAACTTTTCGTAAGAGAGGTTTCATCTACTACGGCAATACGTTTGTAAAGTTTCTCTAGCTGCAATTGTAGCTGCCTCATTATAGTATCATACATTAATACGTCTAATTTTATGATCGAGCAAGTTGGTGACAAAAAAGTGATAATTTTGAAATGACACATTTCAAAATTATCACTTTTTTGTCGCCTCGATCGAGCGAGATTCAAGCAAGCGAGTTGACGAATAATTCGTCTTTTCTCGCTCTGGTATGTCGTAAAATATAAACTTTGTGATGAAGAATTTAATACACGATACACTGATATAAATTGTAATGTGATCGTTATTTTCCAATCTTACACAAAAAGCAAATATAGGTACTAAGCAGAGAGCTATTTCGTTATGACACCGCTTAATAAATAGTATTCTTATGTTCATTATGTTTACCAAAAAGTAAACGACAAATCGATTATTTGCTTACTGTTTAGATCAAGATTAATTCATCATTAAACAATTTCACATGAATAAATAATAAATAAATTCTTTGGACTAACCCACCAACAGCTGCCTATCCCTAACCTAAGCTCGAAGTTTCTACTATGGAAGTTAGGTAACTGATAGACATTCTTGAATACGTCTTGTAAACATCCATGACTCGAGTACAAATGCCGGTGTTCGTAACACAAACATCTGCCCCTAGCGGGATTCGAACCCCTGACCCTTGGTTTTGTAGCCAGGGTCTCCGACCACTAGACTAACGAGCCCGTCGCCGAATAATGTGCGATGCGATGCGCACGATCCTTGCTCCTAGTGACCCGTACTGTAGCCACAGTTGAAGCTTTACGTAGTCGCCTTTCATCATTGAAGTTATCGCCAACCATCTGAAATTAAATAAATATAGAGTTTAAATAACTTGTTAATTAAGAGGTAATGTTTTGTATACAAATGATTTGCAATGAGGGTGTTTGCGATTGATAAATCCGCTAGACGGCAGTTCGTAGGCGTGAGGTCTAACTGCTATGTCATTTGTCGCAGACGCTTCATATTTAGTGCCAATTTTACAGCGGGTCAAACTCAAATTCATTGATGAATAATTGATCTTTCTATAAGAGTGATTACTTTCAGGTGTAAACAAACGAAAGAGAGAATCCAAAATACTTAATTTAACACAACGTTCGTTGAAGTAGCGCTCTCCTGGCGGGTATGTCGAGCAAGGTATCGCTATAAATTGACTGCTCCACTTTACAACTCAACAGTAAATTTTATGCGCTAGCGGTATTACTGATGCTAGTTAATGGCTATTTGCTCATCGACTTATCTTCGTTTCGCTTTAACTCGCGAGAAAGGGTTGTGCATTTATTTTTGTAAAGGTTTCATTTAAAGTAATTTAAACTATGATTATAATCTCTCGGCTTGGTAGTCAGTTTGAATACAGGTACATTCAAACTGACTAGAGAACCATGCAAAACCTAAACATCGTATAAAGCAATAAAAAAATGTTTTATGATTTGCATGAATGGAAATGTCATCTTAACATTTAGTTATTAATACATAATATTATTTTAAAATAATAAAATTTATATTTCGGATTATCAGAAAAAGTGGTTCATCTTATAGTTTTCGACTTGCCATTTTTATTAAGCTTTATTCTTTATCTGAATCCACCGTCTTACTAATCTGATTTCATAACAAAAAAATAATACAATACCTAGCGCATAAGGATCTTGTTAAATAAAGCGCCCTATTTTAATTTCAGACTCAGCGGAAAGTCCGCATACAGTCAGTAATAAACTGCGCTGTGAGACACTATATTAACCGACCACCGATATTTACGACTCCAACTCTTAGAGATTTTTCTAGAAACTCTGAATACATTAGCTAGCTCCGAACATCAAAATAGCGTTAGATTTCAATAACTTAATAGTTTTGAGCTATTAAAACCAAGCTTTTCGAGTATTTGTCCAACGTCAAGGACGTTTTAGCCAGGTCAAATCAAAAGTACCTACCAATAAAGATTCCTACAGTGTAAGTGCAAAATTTTTTTCATTACATAGTTCCTCTTAGTCTCAAATCTACTAAATATTTCCATTTTTGGAAAATGGGTCATACATCACTTTGTCATTTTGCATCAAATCAAAACTGAGCTATGCTATTATTACCCACAACTACAATTAAGTTATTTTTTTAAATTACTTAGAGTAAAAAGTCATCCTACCTGCCCTCCCCTACCTCCCTTACCGTTGAAAGTCACGTAAGGCTTATTTCAAATAAAACAGTAGAAGCTCAAATTATATGAGATACATAAAATGTAGAATGCACAAATACATATGGTCTGATATAAAGTTTTGACCGGAAGCAGTGGCACCATATAAACGTCGGTATCGTCGTTTGTCTCGCTGTAACTACCCGTCCCTACAACAGCAACACATCCGCTCGCCTTAAATCGCGTCGAGCGAAATTTAACTTTAAAATTTTATTGCTTCATAGAAAGCATAATTTTTGAAATATGGCCGGCCGGCTGGGCAATGCGCCGCGTAATTATAGGGCCGCGGCTCCGCCATGAGCGGCTTATATAGCGTGAGACTACGCCGAAACGGAGATGTACGCGCGAAGCGGAGATGTGTCGTAAGCAGCCAACAGGATTTTGGCCTTAACACGTAACCAATCTCATCTCCACTCCGCTCGCACATCTCCGCTTTGGTGTAGTCTCACCCCATCCTATTCTTTAGTGGGATAGTTACCTAAGGAGATGGCTAAAAAAAACCAGCGTCGTCAGAAACTTCTTACGTCCGATTTGATAGGGGTTTATGTGATATATATCAAATTTAAATGTATGTATTTAAATGTATTTAAATTTAAATCTAACTCGGCCTAACATAACATTTTGTTAGGAGTTGTACAACTTAAATATCAAAATCGCTGTATGAATCGCTCCTACCCGGCCGCGTCTCGAGTGCAGCGCGCTCTGCCGGATAACACATGCTTCTTTGTGATCCTAGGCTCTTATCTCTCGTTACAACGCATTCGGGACGTCAGCTTATTCCTTTTTGCAAGTCGCTCGAGAAAACTATTTCAATCTCGGAATTATATGGAAGAAAATATGAGAGCTTTCGTGATGTGTCTGAGAAGCTAAAATAATGCTCTAAAGAATAACCTCTTGTCGTCCAACAATAACTTTTGTTGTTGAAAGTGTTTTATTTGTGATTTTTTTTAGCAATCATCAAATAAAATGTGTGGTATTTGAGTAGTTAATCTTTAGTTTTTTAGACGGAGAAAGTTACCTATTAGCGCATTGTTAAGTCAACTTAACTCCTAAATATTATATTGTTGTGCTACAATTTCATTCTCAATTCAAGTACATATTATGTTATTCATATTTTGACCTCGCTGTGGAACTAAAGAACTCGGGCACACATGGGCGTGGTAAAGCAATATAAGAATGATGTTTTCCTCCCAATGTTTTGTATTATTGTCTCGAAACAATAATACGTACTTATTTGATTTTTTGATTTCACTTTATTTGAAACTACAAATCATGACTTTTGGAGGTTTGTGTCCCTTTCCAAGTTATACTTTTAACTTTTTTCAATGGCCTAGTGGCCATTTATTGGTGTAATGGATTATTATTTCTATGGTTGGCAAGCTATTAAAAAAAATTGGCCAAGTGCGAGTCGACTCCCGCACTGAGGGTTCCGTACAAATTCTATTTTTGACATACATATTAAAAAAACTACTGAATGGATTTCGTTCGAACCAATTTTCGTTGGTAGTTTTTATGGTAATGTACATTATATATTTATTTCAGATTTATCATCCTCTTACATTAGAAGTTAGAGGGGGGGGACACACTTTTTTCCACTTTGGAAGAGTCTGTCACGCAAAGTATTCACTTAAGAAAAAATGAGCTTAGAAACCTCAATATAATTTTTTCAGTTTCAGTTTTAACTATGGGGACCCCCCATTTTTTTATTTTTTTTCCATTTTCGTGTGAAAACCTTGTTGCGGTTCATAGAATACATCTACTCACCAAGTTTCAATAGTATAGTACTTATAGTTTCGGAAAAAAGTGGCTGTGACAGACTGGCGGACAGACAGACAGACAGACAGACAGACAGACAGACAGACATGACGAATCTATAAGGGTTCCGTTTTTTTGCCATTCTGGCTACGGAACCCTAATTATGTCTTTGGTGCAACTGTCATATTTTAACTAGATAATAATACAATTTTGATTTACATATTTACATTGCACAAGACAGTGTAGTCTGATTGTGTGGTTTTCGTGAAAATATTTTATCCATTGACGTTTTGTACTATGTATATGGCCGTCCCAGTCCCAGTTTGTTATACTGGGTTAAAACCTACAATTCTGTTGGTTTTAAGTTGACAGTATACTTAATCTTTGCCCTGCCATGTCTGGTGAATTTCATAAGTGACGGTCTTCTGTGTTTTGCTAATTTGCATTGGGTGTTCGTGATTCTATCCTCCGGAAAGCGGTTGAAAATGTTAATTTAAAACACAGGACAATCCAGATATTTTTTTGTAAAAGGGTCCGCAAGCCCTGAAAAGCATCAATATATTCAGAACGCAATAGCCTATTTCAACTGCGCTATATATTGCATCTGTACACGGGACAAAATAAACTGCACCCCGAATTGCATACTACGGCCGTTAAGGTTCCTCAGTGCTGATTATTACAGCGGACGCGTCGACGCAATTCCAACCGTACATCCAGGAAGCTAAGAGCGAGTTTCCAACGTCGTGGGAAGTTAGGATGATATTAAGTAAGCTGAATTTGGGAAGGAGCCAGCGATTCTGCGTTTGGCGTTACTGTGTATTTTAAGACTAGTGTTTACACGCGGCTCTCTCGGTTTTGTGACGTTTTAATTGGATGGCTGATTGATAAGATTATAGACCTCGTGTGGAAATTAAAAGAGATATAGTTTTTATGCTGCTTGAAACTGTTACCAGAAAATAAATCTTAAAATTATTCCTTCAGATTTTCTCTGCAAAAACTTTGTAACCTAGCTAAGAACTAACAGTGTTACAAAAACATGGCAGTGTCTGAGTACATACATCTACCGCAAAGGAGTTTTCCACTTCATCTTATAATTTGATCGTAGCAAATATGAACATTGTACAATGTATGCATTTTTTATACCATATTTTTTTTTACTTTTCTAAGTAAGTACTTTTAACTGTGACGAATTTAAACACATCAAAAAAATACCTATCTGCTTTTAAGGTGTTGCCAAGGATAAAATAAAGTTAAGCGTTCATGTTATTCGGTTATACTCATGGTAGATACTAATAATACTATTCGTATTTTGCTGAAAATAGTGAATGGATTTGCTGTATTTACATACGCTATTCTAGATGTGTATTTGCGTACAATCATTCACTCGTGATAAATGTCCCCAAACTGGACCATACACACGGAATTATTCTAGCGTATTTATAACGTTACGTTGTATTCATGACTGTGAATCTATGAAACAGACATTGTGACAGAATTTTATAGAGCTTCTTCAAACAGTATATAATATTGTAAAAAAAAAATTAAAGACGTTTTGATCTGAACTTCTGGATTGAAATTAGGAAATGTAGATAAAATGGTTGACATGCAAACAATATCAATTTAAAAAGATCATGTTTTCCGATGTGCAACTCATCGATTATGTAAGGCTGAATAAACGAAACGTTTACGGAAGTATTCTTTTGTATACTCACGAAACAAGCGTGCCTAGTGTTAGAGTCATTGTTTACTGTAAATCCCTACGAATATTATAAATGCGAAAGTAACTCTGTCTGTCTGTCTGTCAGTTACGCTTTCCTGTTTAAACCTCTCAACCGATTTTGATGAAATTTGGCACAGACAATCTTTAGACTCTGATAAAGAACATAGGACGTTTCATTGCAAAAAAAGGGATCTGAAATCCACGCGGCCGAATTCGCGGGCGGCCGCTAGTAGTGTGTAATTTCTAATATCTTCTTCTTCTATATAAATAAAAATGAATTGTTGTTCGTTAGTCTGATGAAAACTCGAGAACGGCTGGGCCGACTGATTTTGGTTTAAAAATATTTTTAGTAGTCCAGGGTAGGTCTAAACGGTGAGAAAATAAGGAAAATGTCACTTATATGCCTCCAATAATTAGGCGGTACGAAGTTCGCCGGGTCAGCTAGTTGGTAATAAATATTTCCATTTTCATTTCATAAACTTTTTTACAAGGCCCTATTCTAAATATTTACCTGAGAAAAGTGTAAATATAAACATCCACACATACTCACATTGTTAAGTATTCGCATTGCTTGCTGTCACCGCGGTGCACTCTGTTGCGCGGCTCCAGGGAACTTTGCCGATTCATCCTGCAATTGCATAAACACAATGGTTAATAAACAATTTTAAACTTCTGTCATTTATCAACTATACTTTGAACTTTTATTTTATTATTACATGTATTGTGTTTTCAGTTTGAATGTTTTCAAAGAATTAACTACATTTTGACGTGATTTGATATGGGGATATAGATTTATGGTTGTTGGATTGTACTCAAAAACACCAACATCGGATGAAACCAAAACCAAAGAAAACGATTTTTTTTTAGAAAACTCATATGATGAGTTACAATTTGCTACTTACATTGTGGTTACTCAATGCGTCTCACTCAGGATTTTCCAGAGGATCCGCTATACATTTCTGTGAAAAATCTTAAAAACACGTTTCCAAAAATATTAAGTCAAATATTAATAGATGTATTTAGTGAAATACAATAATACAAATGTATCCAATGGGTCATTTCGCTGTATGATATTCGAAAAATGTAAGATTGATGTTGAACTTGATAGATTTCGTTCGTGTTTCGTAGAACGGGTTGTAGCGCACATCTTACGACAGAATGGATTCTGTAGACTGAATTAATTAGTAATTAACAATTTGAAATTCAACACGAACGTTGAAGTTCATGTTAGTTATTCAGGTAACTTTCAGACAGGAAGTTATTTTTTTAGTCAAAAATACATTGGTTTTGACAAATTAATTTATATACAGAATATAATATAACAGTATAAATAAAAAAAATGATACCAACGTCAAAATATAAATATTTTGATACCCAATGAATTATCAGCCAATAATTCAAGGGCATCTCAAATAAAATGAAAAATAAATCTGTTCAAACAAAAATGTTTAATTATTTTGGAGTAGTTATAATTTAATACAAGTAATCGTGTGGTGTTGTCTAACTAAAGTACAAGTCTGTGCGACGACAATGATCTATTAACGGTCCGTTTCAAACCTAAGTTCTTGAAATGAATCACCCTGAAATACTAGGTCAGTATAAAATCAAACAAAATACTAAAACCTAACAAATAGCTTTTAATAAAGCTGAGAAAGTTCCTTGAAGACGAATCTGTTCTTGGAATTAGGCAGCTGACAGCGGATATGATTGATTAATTGATGTTATGCCAAGACGTGGGCAGACGTACATCTGCTTAGTTAAATATTGGCCTATGCAAATTGCACACTGCCCTTGTCTGATAACAGACAATGAATCGTTAGGAATTTGAATAGCAATGCTGAAATGGTTAGACATTTCGACGTAATGAAATAGAATAGAAGTAGTAACTCAGTTTATTAAAATGTTTCATTGTATTGTGATATGATTTTTATGTTCAATTGAAAATGTAGCAAGATAAATTTCTGGACCCATTTTTTTTAAACTTACGGATCGTAATGAATGCTTGCTCAATATTTTAGTCCCTTATGTCAACAACGCATCTATATCTATAAAACTCAAAGGTGACTGACTGACTGACATAGTGATCTATCAACGCACAGCCCAAACCACTGGACGGATCGGGCTGAAACTTGGTATACAGGTAGATGTTATGACGTAGGCATCCGCTAAGAAAGGATTTTGATTAATTCAACCCCCAAGGGGGTAAAATAGGGGATGAACGGTAGTATGGAACTTTGTCAATTTTAAACCTATTGGGCTGATATTTTGCATACATAAAGCTACTATAACGTAGACATTGTTTAAGCAATCATATTGATAAATTCCAACCCCCAAGGGGGTAAAATAGGGGATGAACGTTAGAATGAAACCTTGTAATTTTTTTCACCGATCGGCTTGAGACTTTGCATTCATAAAGCTACTATGACGTAGGCATCGCCTCATTAATGAGATTGATAAATTCCAACCCCCAAGTGGGTAAAATAGGGGATGAACGTTAGTATGAAACTTTGTCATTTTTTAACCGATCGGGCTGAGACTTTGCATTCATAAAGATAGTATGACGTAGGCATCCCCTTTTAAAGTTTATTTTTAAACTCCACCCCTAACGGGAAAAATAGGTGATGAAGAAACCAAAATCCACGCGGACGAAGTCGCGGGCGCCCGCTAGTTACATCATATAGTTACTCATAATGCAAAGTTTTGTATTTTGGTATTTTGTGCATTTTGTTTTTCAAGCTATTTTTCTTTATTAGTAAAATAATACCCGTATAAAGTCATAAAACAAGTTAATAATTCACGTTCCGCTGTGTTGATCAGTGTAGCAATGAAAAGTCAGTAAATTAGTAATGCTATCCTCATCCTATGGGCGGGGAGCGGACATTCGCAGTTACAGCCAATGGGATTATTGTGGAATTAGCATGTCGTGATGTTGCCGAGATGCTATTGCTAATTTATTGCGCATTTCCACTCCTCGTCGATGAATATTCCGATACCATTAACAATGCCGCAGATTTACCTACTTCTGTTGGGAGCTTTCGTCGTTTATCTTGTAAACTGTTTCTTGATATATTTTACAAAGCGTCTTGTTATGATTTAATATGAACAAGTTTCCGATGGTGTTACAATTTAACCTTAAGTTTTGGGTTGCTCTACAGAGTGGCTTTATTACCATTGAGCACTGGTGAATTTGGAAATCAATATGTCAGAGTCAATATTTTAGTAAGCACCAAGCTATGAATGACGGTTCAGCTGGCTGCTAAAATGAAGTATTTACAGCCATTAGTCTGTGATGAATGAAGATAATGTTAACAGTATTGTTCTAACACCTGAGTGGTTAAATTAGTAGCCAATGAGATACATAGCAGTTTATGCCTTTCTTGTTGAAAATGCTCGTTTCATAATATCGATCTGTTCTGAAGATGATAAGGCGCTGGCAGCTATGTACTTTCTCTTAACAGACTATGAATTTTAAATTTATTTTATTTTTATTTTATTTAAATATATATATATGTCTGCCCAACTGTTCCCCAATACTGGGCAAATTACCAACCTGCTTATACAACAAAAGTGACGTCACACAGCCTTAGATATGTCTGACGTGGGTATCCAAACAGGATTAATTACTTTTAATAGAACTTTATTTTTGATTTTAGTCTCCTCACGAAGTTTTAAAGAAAGGTGATTTAGTTAAACTCTCTTGGCATTATAGCGATTCAATTATTATTTTTCCTTGATTACCAATACTATCAAACGACATAGATGTATATCTTCCTAATTCCAAAGTAGTTTGAGCACTTGTGTCATGTGTATCAGGACTAAAAAGGTTCCTTACGGATAAACAAAAATGTTCAACACGTGAACGGTTGTCCTTGACATAAATATCGAACTAAATACAATGAAATGAATAACTGTTCAAACTTTGTAACGGCTCGAATGTTCTTTCTAAGCTCGTTGCGTTTCTAGTGCTTTAAAAACTTGCGATTATACTAAAAAGCTAGTGTTTCCTTTTAATTAGCAAAACAGCCATAACATTAATTGTGTTTAACACGAAGCTCGACTCAGGGAAAGCATGCTCCGGGGTGGTTAACTTTGTTCACACTTAATAAAATTTACGGGACTCATGAGTTTGTAACATGCGATCGTTCGAAGTATTACAAATATCGAATTACCATATTGTTTATACATATTTTCCCCTTTAGAATTTTTTCTTGTAATGAACAAAAATATATATTTAAATTTCTCAACTAGTTTTTACCCGTGGCTTTGCCCGCGCGAAACTATCAAGATTCCTGTTTTATCCCATTGGAGCAATAAATCGGGATAAAAGTTTCCTATCACATACATCAACATTCGTTCAGTAGTTTCAGCTTTATTGACGGACAAATAAACAAACTTTCACATTTATAATATTAGTATGATTCAATATATTTCAAATACGATAAGAAAACTCACTGTGTCATTTTACCTTCTTAACACCAAAAGGAATTCTCTCTATAATGCACATATGTAATAGTAAAAATAAATAGAAAAATTGACGGGTATTCAAGGAATTATGCAAGGAATTCCTGTCTGAAAATTATCCTGAATTTAGAATACCTATTCATTTCCTGGACATATTCTCAGTGCGCAAACAATCGCTCCGTTTTGTTATGAACAACATAGTTGGAGGAACATGGTGCTGCTAGTATTTTAGGCCGTCCCGTTAGCTACACACGTGTTCAAGAACATTATTATTGTGTTGGCCAGCGACTATTCCTAGTAGTCCCTTCCAGACCTGTCCCTCAGGGTGATAGCTGGGAATTGTGTTCCCAGTTGTCACCGCGGTGACAGTTCCCTTTGAAAGCTGAGTAGAGGGGACAAACGGGAAGTATTTTTCTGAGTTGTCACCGGGGGAAGGGGACAATTGCTACTATTCGTTCTCAGAAAAAAACATGGGTAACTCTTATACCTTCCTCGGGGGGTGTGGTGTACCTGTTTGTGCTATAGCTATGATCTCCCTCATGGCGCGCTCGTCGTGGGCCGGCGCGTCGGCGGGAGGCTGATTATCTTGCGCGCGGTGCAAGATCTCTTGCACCACGTCGCGGGGGGGCGCGCCCAGCGGCATCGGTCTCGATGTGAGTCCCAGCTGGAAACAAATAACCATTGTACTTGTTGATCAACAACCTACAATATCATTATCAGCAGCAGCTTAACGCAGTCCGCTGCTGGCCATAGGCCTCTCCTAGGGCTCTCCATCCAGCCCGATCCCAGCGAAGTGTTTTTCTATGTTTCTTGTATGGGGTGTTAAAGGCAGGCAATGAATAAACCCTCGTGGAGTTGTTAGTTGGCAGCGAGAGAGAGCTGATGGTAAGCAATCGGCGCCGCCCATGAACAACGCACTTGCAACACCAGAGGAGTAGATACAAAGGGCACTGCCGGTCTTTCAAAAGTGAAGACGCTCTTTTCTTGAACGTTTAAAAGACTTATCCGGGAATACCTCAGGCAACAGTTCATTTCACAGTTTGGTTGTGCGAGCAGGAAGTTTAGTTGTGGGTTGCCAGTCATCTAAACGATGACGGTGGAACGGTTGTCGAGTTGTTGTAGTTGTTGTGTCTTGTTTATGGCAGAGGCGGCAAACAAGCTAGCGTGTAGCCTGATGGAGCATGATGATGATGATGATTAGCAATCACCGCCGCCCGGGGATAACCGAGACACAACCAGAGATATCGATGCGTTGCTGGCCTAAATAATGTAGTATAAGTGTTACCTTGGCGAGTATGTGTGACTTGATGCGCTCGAGGCGCGCGGGGTGTGGCGCGTGCGCGGCGGTCGCTCGGCAGGGCGCGAGCGCGAGCGCCGCACACACGACGAGCCAGGCGCGCATGGGCGCCTAGCCGCGGCGCGCGCTCAGCCGGCGCCATCGAACCCGCGCCAACGCGACATGTCCGCGCCTAACAACAGAAACAACACGTTACATGGTAAACAATAACTGCTATCAACATTCATGTGATCATCGGAGAGAATATATCCACTAGAGTACAACGCCACCAGGGCATTGTAACATCATTGTTCCCTAGAGGATTCTAGATGTTACAATGCCTTGGTCTAGTTTAGTGCGTAAGCGAATATATCCATACTCGCTTGCGCACTCTAGGAACACCATGTTACATATTGAACAACATACTATGAATAGTCACGTGATCATCGTAGAGAATATATCCACAAGAGTACCATGCCACCAACTTCAGCTGAGCTTTTCAAGAGAGTTACAGCTTAGTGGAACTTCCAATCGAATGAGCCGCTCGTTTGGGGAAGTACCTCCACCTTACAGAAGACCACAGTAAAATAGCACTTCGTAACAGTTGTGCTATGTTTCTGCTGGTGAATAAGTTGTGCTATGTTTCTGCTGGTGAATAAGCTCAGTTGGGGAGGGTAAAGGGCCTTAAAAACAGGCAACGCATGTGCGACCCTTTGGCGGTTGTTGATGTCCATGGGCAGTGGTGATCACTTAACATCAGGTGACCCTCTTGTTCGTTTGCCTCCCTATAACATAAAGAAAATTAATAAAACCTGGCCAGAATTGGAACTAAGCGTTGTCTTACAGAATACGGTATTTGACTGACAGGTCAAATCACTCACTTTTATTAAATGTCAAAAACGCAACATTGTAGGGAAAACTGTATGAAATTCAAGCATATGACGTCACAAGCTAATATTGTCAAATCAATACTTTTTTAGTTTCGAATAACTATGATAATTTGTTAAAAGCGAAACTGTAACTGTGACATAATGATTTGTGATTATTTTTAAATTTCGTCTTTAATGTATGAGTTTCATAATTTATTTTAAATGCAGTCAAATACCCAATTGTCGATTTGCAACCAGTATTATATAAAACTGTTTAAATAAGCAACAACGTGGAATCCAGTAATTAGCAGAGATGTAAACCGCGATTTCCTTCGTACTCTAGACCGAACCCTGATTAATGTTGTGTGCCGTGAGATGTTGGTTACAATTTTAATGAGTGACGATTTTGGGGGTTTTTAGAAGATAATTCTCAACCGGGCCGAGCGGACGGATAACTTAGCCGAAAATTCAAGCAGTAAGTAGTATATTATATGTATATACAATATAAATTTATATTACGATAAGTTTTGTTTACTGATGTAAAAGTTATTACATATAACATTCTATAACAGCACTGCCCTGGTGAAATAAGTTGGTAGCACTGTATGTGGGCGACAAGTCTGTCAACATAATTGATGACCGAATACCTGTTGAAACTCCCAGGGTACTTTTTGTCTTATTTCGAAATGCAATTTAAGATTAAATCCTTTAAAATATAAAGGTAAGTGCGTCCCATTATTTCATGGATGAATAGTTTCTTTTAATCCACTCATATTTTGATGAATGAGCGAGCGTATGATGATTCAACTGCTTTTACTGTTTTAATTGCCTCCAAATTAACAGACAGTCCTTTAATTTAACGAAATATTTAGAATACCTAATTATTTTTACTGCATATCAATGATAATTATTATAATGTTCTAGTTACGAGTAGGTATGCAAGAATTCTACGATTCCGTTAGTAGGGTAACATGAAGAAAATATATTTTTTGTTCGAATCTGTGCCAATCTCTGAATCCTTCTTGTTGTCAAATAAAATCATGTGAATTTATGGCGTGTTACTTCCTAGCGGGTCCCCCGAGCTAAAATGAAAAAATTGGCCAAGTGCGAGTCGGACTCCCGCACTGAGGGTTCCGTACAAATTCTATTTTTGACGGATTAAAAAAACTACTGAATAGATTTCGTTCGAACCAATTTTCGTTGGTAGTTTTTATGGTAATGTACATTATATAATTATTTCAGTTTTATCATCCTCTTATTTTAGAAGTTAGAGGGGGGGAGACACACTTTTTTCCACTTTGGAAGGGTCTGTCACGCAAAGTATTCACTATAGAAAAAAGTGGTATTAGAAACCTTAATATAATTTTTAAAGACCTATCCATAGATACCCCACACGTATATGTTCAATGAAAAAAAATATTTCGAGTTTCAGTTCTGACTATGGGGACCCCCTACTTTTTTTATTTTTTTTCTATTTTCGTGTGAAAACCTTGTTGCGGTTCACAGAATACATCCACTCACTTAGTTTAAACGGTATAGTACTTATAGTTTCGGAAAAAAGTGGCTGTGACAGACTGGCGGACAGACAGACAGACAGACAGACAGACAGACAGACAGACATGACGAATCTATAAGGGTTCCGTTTTTTTGCCATTTTGGCTACGGAACCCTAAAAATTCAGCGTATATGATATTGCAGATTAAGATGAAGTTGTAACCTTTAAACTAATACCGTCGCTTGTACTTAAACAACTTTCCCGAGAAACATACCTACAATTGAATTAAAACATTTCAAATCATAACTAACTGTCACACATGTTTAAACGTGTTACACTTTAAATTGGGACACAAAAGCAAAAATAATTACATTATGAAACCAAGTGTTTCAGAATCTCGAGCTAAAAGTTATGCTTGATATAAAACACTAGGTATTATGCCCTCGTTTTTGAGTTCCGGAGTGAGTGATTTCCCAGAGGACAAGTAAGTAAAAATATACTGAACTACCACAGGATTAGAACGGAGGAGTCTTTAATAAGGCTACTTGGATATTACCTACGTGTGAAGAGACCATGTTTATAGAGACCTAGCAATTAGTAGAAAATTTGTTTTAAGAAAATCTCGAATCAATCTCACTTCAAATCTTAACGGGATTTTTTAAAAGAGGTTAAATAAAGGTACAACTATCAAAAATTTTGTTTAAAATTGATTACAATGAATTCAGGTATCAATTTGTTTTTCATTGGTTATAAACTACTTTCCTTATCTCTATTTCATTACAGTTTGTTAATAATCAAGATATTTAGCTAACCTGCAGGAAATTAAAATATTCAATAGAAACAGGGTACAAAAGTTGAAAAGACTATTAAAAAGGTTAGAAAGAATAAAAGAAAAGTCTGGCGTTACCGGTTATCGTAAAGTATTAAGGGGTAGAGAAGTGGGGGTGTTACCCTCTTGATGTCGTATGGTACAAGTCTTGAGATGTAATACTGACACTTGTTATCGTTAGTTGCCTACGAATACATATTATATAACAGTATAACTTCTTGGCCATTTACACTGATATCACATTTGTGTAATCATCAAACTATTCAAAACCATTTAGCTCTTATTTTGAATGGGGGTTGATTTAAAACGAATTGTAAAATGTTTTAGTTTATCCATAATAAATAAAACTAAGGAAGGATTGGTGACAATAAATATTTTTAAATTAACTCACTTACAAAAAATACAAAATACAAAAATACAAAAATCTCTATTTATAACACAAGTCACTTTTACATGGTAGGGTTTGGATCACTCTTCTTACAAGAATAATCACAAATATGACTCGGTATAACATTCCTAAAAATATTTAAACATTATTTAAACAACTTTGCTGGTATTTGAACTTTAAGTTATAGAAAATTTACAGTCGACTAAATTCACCTTGCTCTATAAGGTTTAAATAGTCCTGCGGTATTTGAGTCAAATTATAGGTCAATCTTAATCACCCAGGTGTAGTTCACCTGGGCGTTGTAAGTCGAATAAGTCAACACTTCGCATTTCGCTTCCACTCATAACTTTCACCTCCGGAAACGTCGTAGTTTTTATAGCTTCTCCCCACGTAAACTTTCACCTTGGAGGCACGATTTAACTGCAGTTAAAGGTTAGCTCGGAGCTGGGCCGGGGACGGAACTCGTCTAATGGGCCGTTTATCTCATTTGTTATACTGACTTTAGACAAAAAGTGGATTATCCGTTCATCTGTTGTTGGACAACATTAGTTTAGTCGTTTGAGAAAACTATTAAGCAGGCATTGATGCTAACTAAGCATCGGCTTGGAATTTTCAATATAACAGAGGATGTGTTATGTTATAATATACGAATTATTCATAAATTATTAACATCTCACTGACTAGCGGCCTCCTGCAACTTCGTCCCCGTGGATTTAGGTTTCCGCACACATAGTGTTACCTATATTATAGACCACCTGGGACTTCAACCCCATGGATTTTGGTTTCCGCATACATAGTTTTATATTTTAGCTTAAAGCCTTCCTCGACAAATGGACTATCCCACTCAAAAATATTTTTTAGATTCGAACCAGTAGTTCACGAGATAAGCTCGTTCAAACAAGCAAACAAACTGGTCAGCTTAAGATGATAAAAAAATAATAATAGATTAAAGCCTTACTCGACAAATAGCTTATCCAACACAAAAATATTTGTTCCCTCTATTGCCCGTGATCCACCCGGTGGTCCACCTGAGTGGGCTATGGGAAACGTACCACCTTCCTTGCATGACCACGTCCCTCGGTCATGATGATACGACTAGTAATTAGATATTTCGAACGGTTTAAGCGTATTCTCATTATTGGGTATGTATCAACACACACATTTAATCTTTGTTGTGCGCCAGGAAGTTGCGTCCATAAAATTTTAGTAACTAAGTCAGTTTCTAAACATTTTTTAAAATGTAAACACTTAGTTGCCGTCCGCGCATTGTGACTTTAGGATAAAAAGATTAATCAAAACTAGTTCGTTAAGCTGGAAGACTATAAACTTGACCGTTACGTATTATAGTAGCTATAATTTTATTGCTAGTTTTGGTTTGTAGATTTAATATTGCACATAAAAATGTAGTAGGCATATAAGTGAAGCCTTCTCATGGAACGGGTGAATCTATAAATATTCTATTATAGAAGGGACCGCAGACAGATGCAGATGGATTAATTAAGGGGAGACCTTTTTCCCAGCAGTGGGACAATATTGGTTAGCAAAAAAGAGAAGTTTAGATACTTCTCTTTTGGTATTTAAATTACTGAAGCGAATTCACTTTCATAATAGTAAGCGGCCCTGAACGTGCTTCGCTACGTGTGGTAAATTAATAACCACTAGACCAAATTTTTTGCAAACTTCACACAAACCATCCAACTAAATAGTGAATAGTCCGAACAAACCCTGAAAAATTAGTATTGGTAGACCCGTTCTTTAGTAAGAAAGCGACAACGGAAAATGCTACTTTAAATTCCGTTTTCGTTGCTGGTTGCTAAAGATCAGTTACCAACGTGGACAAAACCTTATTTTTATATATTCAGATAAATTGAAAACCTCATCAAAAACAGTCAAAAATTGATTCTAATCCATGAATAATAATAAAAAATATTTCAAAACCAAAACTTACCATATCCTGGATCATGGTCAAAGCGTACCCCATACAGAAACGGGATAAACGCTAGGAAGAAGAAGAAGAAGATTGTAAAATCAGTCCCTAAATCGTTAAGCTACACTTGCCCGGAAAGCCATTTTACACATTACCCGACTAGGTAGAGAACATGCCGAATCAGCACCGAGAAAGTACCGAATAGACTCATTGGAGTCCCTAGCAATATTCCCGATCCATGGTGTCTCCAAGCTTCCTAATACCTACCCTCCGTTAGCAAACAAATAAAACTACTCGCGGTCCTGTCAACCGCCCTGTTTTCCCCAGTCGAGACATTGACCTTCCACTATAGGAATTATCTGTGCACGTATCTGAACCGTGTCTGTGCAAGGAATATAATGAGGCTATTGGGAAATGGAAATCCGTCGAATCAGTTTCGAAAAGAAAAGGGACGTTCAGTTTTTAAAATGGATTGGATTTAAAAATGTTTTATACTATGAATTCGAGAATAAGGGTTTTGAAATTGAAACACTTAATAGCCTTTAAATCAAAATGAATAAAAACATCGCACACAAACCACGATATCACGACATCTGACAGTCATATAAAACTAGCTCAGCTATGATAACTATAAAGTTGTTAAGAAGGTATTTAACTAGGATATATTTTGTATCTTCATTAATAGCGGCCGCACATAGACGTGTTAGATTATATCCTCAAGCCTTCCTCGACAGATGGACTATCCAACACGAAAATATTTTTCCATTCGAACCAGTAGTTCTCGAGAGATGGGCGTGTATAAACAAATAAACAAATTCTTCAGCTTTATTATATTACTTTAGATTATTAAAAATACGTACGTTTGAAAGACAACTACAGCCGATACTATCAATCAAAGTTTCAATTTCAATAAGTTGAAACTTGATAGTCAAAGGTATTTCACTAATAACACTGTCACCGTTATCACGACCCTTATCACTGAACAGGTGTTCGTTAAGAGAGCTTCCGACCGACTGTGAGATACATCTCATTGCCTGGGTTTATATCCAGATGGGCCTCCTACTGATGTGAGGGTTATGTACACTATTTTCGAGAGGGCCAAGGATAGGGTAGAACTGGAAGTGACAAAGAGATTTTTATGTATTTAATTTAAGTATTAACCTATCAATGTTTCACTGCGGGGCAAAGGTCTCCATATTTCGAAATTACTTAATCACTACGCTTGCCAAATGCGGATTTGTGGTAACATACGCGGGCTGTGTTCGTAAAAACTGACACAAATTTCGGAATCGAATCGTAGTTTCCTAAAACATGATTTCCATTTGATACCTGAAAGACTATAAAAGAGATGTCGTAACAATGGACCTTTTGTTAACCTGGCTATATTTATTGTACAATGATAATATTGATACTAATAATGATGACAATTATGTGCCATTGAAGCATTTAGTAAGTGTAATAAAGTAGCTTGGTAACAAGTGACAATTTGAAATCATGCAAACTGTTGGGCTGTGATTAACTTTACAAAAATGCTCAAATGTTAAATTTTTAATTCTTATAAATTAGTGTATGGTAATGTTTGTTTTTAATATGAAGCATAAACTTTAAATACTTCAAAACGTTCCGAGAACTGGCATGCCGCATCCAGTAAGCTTGTATTTCTGTTGTTTCAGATGTCGTGGGCGGCTCTATTTGAGATCTCTCGCATCCATATAAAAACTAAGGGTAAGTATTACTTATTTTATGATATTGTCGATACATTAACTATCCTGTCTGTATGTCTGTACTAAATCGTTGCAAGGAGAATCGCTTTGTATAACTCATGAGAGAAACCGAAATATTGGTTATGTCAAGCCTTTCCCACTAAGCCTAACAGATGTATGTAAGTACTGGTGGTATCACATATGTAGATATAGGTTTTCGTCGCATTGTATAAAAATTAATAAATGTTATAAAATTGGAAACAAATAATAAAATAAATTAATTTTTAATTTAATCTCAGTTTGATCTTTCGTTCTATGCCATTTGAGTATACCCATAATACATATGTATGTTTTGGCTTTGCAGGGAGTTTTCAATTATAAATCTAATAGACAAAAGTTATTAGAAATTATGAAAGATTAATTTTAAAAGACATTGCCCGTGATCTGCCTACGCAGTTTCTGAATTGATGATGTAGCAACTATGCTACATAACTGTAAAATAAAACATGTACCTTATAACGATTATTTAAGACCATTACTTGAGTTCACTAATTTAGGCAAATAGCTCAAAGCCACAGTAATGTTAAAGCTTTCGACTTTTATAATAATTATAAAACCTATTTAGGAATGGGTTAGAGTTAAACATTTCATTTCATTTATCGCGGGAAGCCTAATTAATGTTGATCAAAAGGAAAGCCCTACATGTTAAATGATATACGCCCACATGCGCTACCTTTCGAGATTAGTGTCAGGTGAATGTCTGTTTAGGCTAGGCTCAGGCTAATTAAACTTTAATCTCCCTTGATGGACGGTTGTGTGAAGGTATGTAAACCTCTGAGGCAGAAAATGACCAGCCTTAGCGTAGAAATCGCTCACATAGATATTTCGTGTGCGATATGGCAACGAAAACGTTGGCGGATAATCGTCAAAGTGGCATCTTGGCTTTAGGACCAGGCTGAAAATACTCGACCAAAATTATTTCGGCAATGATGTGCCATCTTTCATTTAAAATACATTGCAGGCGCAGTCACGCCGAACTTCGGTCGCGATATTTCTGTCTTGTGTGTTTTTCTTTGCTTAGTGCTAACTAAATTCTGTTCTAGGATCCATCGATTATTTTATGTGTGATTATACAAATAAACGAAATGTTGGGTTATAAATTCGGTGTAATGAACTCTGTCTGACTAAGTATAAATTCCATACAACATGATGTATTCCAAGTAAAAGCCTTGTTCAGGCTTTTAGCGAAAAGTAGAAAACTATTTGAATGATCCGATGTAACCGATGTAGTCCGATATTGGAATTATTGAAGTCCCCGTTGATTTATTTGTGGTCAACTTAGAAACTCAAGAAATAACAAGTTGTATCGAACTTAGCTCGGATTTGTCTAAAGTGATTACCGAAACGCACTTGTCAAGCATGCTTCTAATTATGCCATAATGGACATGAGAATAGAAATTATTTTTGTTATAGGGACTTCATTTGAACATAAGATTTTTTCTGCTTTTTAAGGCGTTTCGCACCGGAAGCGATTCGAAACGCGGTGCGATACGCCCAAAAGCATGTTTTGAATGGGCGTTTAGGCCCAAGCTATCTTTTGATAGCATTGAACTGTAAAAAGAAACAAAAGATTAGCCCAAGTAATGCCAAATGTGAATACTAGTGTACTTTATCCTATCCTGGTTAAACATAATACGGCAGAGGAAATTAAATTTAAGTCGATGGCAGAAACAAGGCACACCCACACACCAATACTGGAAACAAAGATCTCTCTTTGTTTGATTGAATCAAAATATAACAAAAGGTATTTTCGGTAACAAGTAATCGGATGAACAAATAGCTGTGTACATAATAATTATATAGAAAGGAAGATTTGACAAGGATGGGCGATTCCTATTCGTGTAACTATTTTTATTGGATTCTCTCACAATTTATTTTTGCTTCTGTAAACCTTTTGACGCATTATAATATCTTGTGTTAGGAAGTGACGACATCAAATGGCGGTAGCTACTGAGCATTTAAATCTATACTTGTATATACATTTTATAAAGCTAACGAGTTTGCTTGTTTGTTTTTTTTGTTTTATCGCGCTAATCTCAGGAACACTTGGTTTAATAGTCCATAGTTCTAGTCCATTAGTCGAGGAAGGCTTAAGCACATTGTGTGCGGAAACCGAAATCCACGCGGACGGAGTCGATTCGATCAAATGGTTAAGTCAAGAGTGATGTATTTTTTTAAGTATTTTCTATCTCATTATTTCTTGTTGTGTCAAAACAAGCGTATTTTGCAGATTAAAATGATTTTGTAATAAAAGTTAACTACTTTGACGATTGATTTGATTTTATTATTGTAATAATAAAATAAAATCTAAATATCCAGTTCATTATTCCATTGCAACAGTAGCATATTCAGGTCACCCTATGTATCTAACTGACATCTTCTCATGGAAAAAGTTTCCCAACATAGCATAAGCAATTCGTAATAAGTTGTACATAGAAAAACGTTGTTTAATTTATAAGAGAGTTGGAGTGGTCCGTAGTTGCGAACTCGCCGCATTACGGGGAGTAGCAAGTTTCGACATGGGGACTGTGTTTAAGCCACACTCTGGTTGCTTATTTGTTTTGTTTTTATTGTGAAGCATGTGTTGTAGCTTGTGGAATTATTATTACATACTGGCTTAACTTACTACCATTTTAATTAAGACATCATCAATGTGAATGTACTATTTATTTGGTACTAGCGGCCACCCGCGACTGCGCTCGCGTGGAATTATGTTTCCGCACCCATAGTGTCATACTATTAATTAAAATAAAATAAAAAATTCTTTTGACTAACACACCAATTGCCTAGCCCCAAATAAGCTCGAAACTTGTACAATGGATGCTGTAGAACGGATAGGCATACCTAAAACAAATAATAAACATCCATGTCTCGAGTACAAATGCCGTTGTTCATCACACAAACAGTTGCCCGCAGCGGGATTCGAAACCGCGACCCTCGGTTTTGTAGCCATGTTCTCTAACTACTAGACTAACTGCCATTTCAATGAATTCATTGTAAATATCCTATTTTGATGGTGTTTATGCCCAAAAAAAGTCTAGTTGTGAACTCACATTTAACTCACTGTGATCAAGTAAGTTGAGGACACTTGAATCACATAAGGTGTTTGTATGTTACCATGTAAGTAGTAGTAACTGCCTCCGTGGCGCAGTGGCTAGTGTGTCGCACTTTAATGCGGCGGCCGCGCCGGAGGTCCTGGGTTCGAATCCCGGGTCGGACCGATGAAATAGTGTCTATGTTTTCATGATGTGATAACACAGATACAGTCCGGAGTTTGGAAGTTGGCGGTGTTACTACACCCCCGTGCCTCGGAAAGCACGTTAAGCCGTTGGTCCTGCGCCTGATCTCTCTACGGTCGTGTCAGACTGCTGTCCCACCGAATTATGAGAGTGAGGGAATAGGGAGTGCACCTGTGCTTGCGCATGCGCTTGTGCACTATAATATATCCCGCGCAAGTGGCTAATCGTAAGATCGGCCGCCGTGGCCGAATTCGGCTAGGAGGGTATTATTATTAGTAGTAAGTACGTCTTGTGAATGAAGTAACTCGTTATTACTACCAGTAATATTCGTAATAAGTCCTTATTAACTACGAAAATATCAGGTCTACTAAGATTTTTACGTTAATTATACGAAAATAATCCAATTTCAGAAGATGAATTATATTCGTCCTTTGACCTAGTATCTATAAATAATAAAATCAAGAGCAGAGAATATGAAAAGATATATGAATTTACTTTTCTTATTATAATTTCATGAACAGCAAATCCAGTGTAAGTTGAGCTTTGCCTTTGCAATGAATGAGACAGAATAAGCTGAGTAAAAATTCACCAAAACTAGTGGTTGTAAATTATGCCGTAAGTGTAACACAAAACGCATTATCCCAATGGGTCTGAAGACAGAGAAGCAACAATGCATGAAATTATTTGACGCTAAAATAATTTTTCAATTTGTAATCTGTATAGGTAATAATATAACTGACACTTCTATTATTCGTCTTTAAAACTGCACAATATGTTTATTCTTATAGTTACACCTACTAATGAAACTCATCATCACCGCAAACGATACAAGGAAAACCAGACAATCTGAATACTAGTTGCGGCTTAACGTGCTTTCCGAAACACGGAATCACCATTCTTATCGGACAATCAGGTGATTCAAGCCTTCAATGCCCTAATCAAACTGGGAAAACCTACATAAATTGGTGTTTCCAGCGGGATTTGAACCCACGATCTCCGAGGTTTTTGAGCCCAGTGCTCTAACCACTACACCACGGAGGCAGTTACCTCCTACTAGACCTACTAATGAAATTATACAATACCAGCGGCTCGGTACGCGCTTCGCCTACCTGTGGTAAATGAAGAGCCACTCGACCAGTTTTGTGCAAACTTCACGTCAACCTTTATCTACCAAATAGTCCGATAAAATCTGAAAATTTGGTTTGCATAGGGGGCCCGTTCATGAGTTATAAAGTGACAACGAAAAATTCTACTTATGTTTGAATTAAGTAATATAATAAAGCTGAAGAGCTTTTTGTTTGAACACGTAAAACACAGGAACTACTGGTTTGAATTAAAAAAAAATTGTGTTGGATAGTCCATTAGACGAGGAAGTTTTTAAGCTATAGTATAACACTGTGTATGTGTGCGTGTGTGTAAAACCGAATTCCACGCGGATAGAGTCGCATGCTGCCGCTAGTTTTTATATATTAAGATTAAAATATATTAAGATTTAATAGCAAGGCGATGCCTTCACTGTGGCAGTTGCGCAGTGGGTTGGTTCAGGCAAGTGGGGCGGTGCGTCAGGACTCAGTTAAAACGTTATCTGTTCGTTTTGCTTTCCACTGCTTGAACTCTGGAATTTTTGGCTGCTTAAAGCGTCCTGGATACCTAGTTTACGATCGTTGAGCAGGAATGAATTTCAGGTATTTCGCTATTATGAGAAAGGAGCGGTGTCGTGGGACTGCTATTTGGATTTAGTTATTTTTTCAGTGTTAAAAAGTATCTAAATCTCGTGGCGCTTTTACATTGCATTATTTGTATAATTGCGTTTGAAACACAGATAAGTAATAACATCGATACGACTTGTACTATTCTTTACGTGATCAAAAAATCTTTTACGCAATATTGTCCCGAAATATTTTTTAAATATTAATGAGCTCTTGATTATATACGACTGGTGTGGTGACTCTTAGTTTAGGCAAAGCTATGAAATTGATATTGACAGTCAAGAAAAGAACAAAATTACAAACTTGCCCCTGTGTTTTCAACACGCAACTTGGACTCGCTCAAACTTTTGAGCTCAGAACTGGATCGGTTTTCGATTTCAGTTTTAATGGACGTCTGTTTGTCGGGTCGTGTTTCATGATAATTGGTGAGGTTATTGCTTATTGATTTTGTAGTAGTTAGCAAAAAACATCTTGAGCCCAATACGTCCACGACAACGGATAGGCAGTTGGATCATCTTTCTTGCTAAGTATATCAAAGTATTTTACTTTGATATACTTAGCTACGCTAATCTAATTAAGCTGAAGAGTTTGTTTGGTTGATAATTATACAGATGTGTACGAAAACCAAAATCCACGCAAAAGGAGTTACGGGCGGCCGCTAGTGATTTCATAAAACGTTTGTTAAATAATTATTAATTTTCTACTAGGTATGACATGTTAATGATGGCATGTGATTATTTTGCTAAAGATGCTTAAGAACGACTTCGACTAAAATAATTTCATTGCACTGTCTGTTGAGTCACATTCTCAAATCGACTTTGGCTTTGAAAGTCTTATCCAAACCTCAAGGAAAACTATTCAGTAAAATAACTTTACTGTTTTCCTTTACCACAAGATCAAGTTAATCCGACACCTCTGTCTCTGCTGTAATAAGGTTCAAATTCCCTACCCCCGTTAAGAGGGGGAACTCTGTAGGTACTTCACGTGAAAACACTCAATCAAGCTAATTAACGAATCTCTGTTCACGCTGTAATTAGAGAATGGATTTTTAGGTCAAGGCTAATGCGATGTCTTGAATTGGCCTGGTCGTCTGGCCGCACCGACTTGACAGAAAACTGATCTTTCTTGTCTACTCCAGATTTAAAAATGTGCTCAAAATATTGATTGAAATTAATTTGTGTCTTAATTTTAATCGATCTCTATAGTGCAGTAAAAATATTTCAGACAGACGTCTTATTTGCAACTGAATAAGATTTTATTTATACCAGTGCTTGATTTATGTTCATCTTATTTTAATGTCGTATTATCTGAAATTAATAAAATAATATTTATAAACGGTTTAAGTACTACATATACTCTTTACTTATGTAAGAGTACCTATTGCTAATAATCCCTTTGCGTTAAATTAATGAGTAAATAGTCCTAATTTTACAGAGTAAAAAAACATTACTCGAAGCATGTCCATACCCAATTTCAAACAAACGAACGTACAAACTTTTCAACTTTATTATATTAGTGTAGATTTCTAGCGTTTATTTTATCGAATTCCCTTCAGGCCAGTTTTGCATAATTCAGAGTCCAATCGACTTTCACTAGATCGTCTTTTCTAAATATAAAACTGGTATTGATTCGTTACCGATACATGGTGCGGTCCGAAGGAAATCTTTACGCCTTGAAGATGATATAATATGTAAGTCTATTGCTATGTAGGTTGGGCGTGATGATTTAACATGACAGAAAAAAATGACATCCATCTAGTACCCATCAGATTTATCAGTTTAATTTTGTGAAACCCTTTTTATGTTATTTATAAAAAAATGCAAATTATCAGGAAAGAAAGTAAGCAAAGCTTTGCGCTGAATGTTGTAGAAAGTTACCTTTTAAGTGTCTGTCTGTGTCTGTCTATTAGCCATACTGGCGGACAGACCGATATTCTAAAACTATAAGAACTGTTGAAACTTGTAAGTATGTAGATGTATTCTGTGAACAGAAATGTGAAACCTACACGTGTGGAGATAATATACAACATCCCCACACGTGTAGGTTTCACATTCATACGAATAGGTCGTCAAAAATAATATTGAGAAAGAAAGAAAGAAAGAAAGAAAGAAAAACGTTTATTGAGTGTTAAAACAAAACAATACACAGCATAGCACAAACAGAACATTTTTAAAAAATACAAATTTAAAAATGACATTACAAAATAAAAGTAAGTTATGTTTTACACCCAAAAGGCCAATGCTCAGCATGTGCCACGTGACGTTGCACGTCCCATGGCGCTGGTTTTCTGCAGAGGCCTGCTGGTAAAAGGCGATAACAATGTGCAAACATAAAGCCGTGTCGGGCAGAATACATATTCAAAACAAATAGATCTTATATCTAATTCACTTACACTTCTAATTTAGTATGAAATACCTACTACATACCAATACACCATTAATATTCTAAATTATTACATAAAGTATGAGTGTACGTACATGTCCTAGTTATGAAATAAGAAAAATATAAATAAGTAATAATATATACCTACATAAACAATATAAAGTGAAACAGATTTTATAAAAATACATAATATATAAATAATTGTCTCTATGAGCTTTTTTGAAAATTTAATAGATATTTTTTGTATTTTACTTTGAATGTTTTGACATTGAGCGCGTTTCTGATAGGAGGAGGGATATTGTTCCAACACTTGGTGGCTAAATATCTGAAGCTGCCACGGAATGCGGCTGTTTTATGAGTCGGGAATATCAAGCGATCTGTAATTCTTGAATTGCGTGAGGTGAACTTAAGTTTATTAAATAAATATGAAGGGGTTTTGTCTTTTACGACACCGAAAAGAAGGCCTGCAAAGTGAAGTGCCCGTCGTGACTGCATGTTGATCAGGCCACCTTTATTTAAGAATGGCGTGATATGAGCTCTCCGTGGCACCGTGAAACAGAACCGAGCGCATGAGTTCTGGACACGCTGAATAAGTTTTTTCGTGCGCCCAAGCAAGCATCCACCTATCACAGAATCTGCATAATTTAATTTAGACAAGACAAGGGACTCACATAGATAAATTCGAGTCTCCTCACTTAAATATTGTCGTACTTTGTACAGTATGCTCAATCTGTAGTAACACTGTCTGATAACAGTACCCACATGTTTTTCAAATTTTAAGTTACTCTCAAATAATACGCCTAGATTCCTTGCTTCATTTACTTGTTCAATGGTATGGTTGTCTATTTTGATATCGACTGGATCGCGGTTGATTTTAATATTTTGCAGTTTTGTACCTAAGAGAAGAAACTTCGTTTTTGTTGGATTTAATACAAGACTATTGGCAGTTGACCACTCAGCTCTCACTCATATTGAGGTTTCTTTTATATTTTTTTTCTAAACTGGTAGAATTTTTGCCGGTACGAATATGTTATGAAAATAAAAATATTTTTTTGAACAACAATATGTTTGACGAGATCCAGTAAGTCGTTTTTAAATGCGTCTTAAATAATAAGATGTGTATGAAACCCTAGGTGCGCGAGTCCGGCTCACAATCAAACGGTTTTTTTTTCGAAGATAAAAGTAGTTCAATCGACAGCAACTGTTGTTCATGGACAACAGGGCATATAATAAAATATTTCTTCGAGGTGTCTTTTCTATGTAGTTCCAAAATCTATCTTATCTTATCAAACTGGTAGTTTTTAGGGTTTCGTAGCTAAATGGCAAAAAACGGAACCCTTATAGATTCGTCATGTATGTCTGTCTGTCTGACTGTCCGCCAGTCTGTCACAGCCACTTTTTAAAATTCATTAATGTCAGTCACTCTTAAGAATTGAGTCGACAGTCTTGCCGTAACGCGCAGGTTCAATTGACCCAGATGAGCGCGGCACACGCGAGTAAACACGTGATACATCACAGCCTTCACCCGCCCAAGGTGAAGGTGACAGTTATTTTTCCACCTATCCCTAGGGCCCGTCTCGTCGGCCATTCCTTACACGAGTTGCATGTGACGAAAGTTCGAACACCTACTTCTTCTTAGTATAACAAAGCTGAAGAGTTTGTTTGTTTAAACGCACTAATCTCAAGAACTCCTGGATCGATTCAAATTGAAAAAAATGTTTTTGTGTTGGATAGTCCATGTTAAGGTATATTATTAGTTCTGTATGCTGAGGCTATAAATATAACACAACTAGCGGCCGCCCGCGACTCCGTCCGCGTGGATTTCGATTTCCAGCCTAAAACCTTCCTCGTCAAATGGACTATCCACCGCAAAAAGAATTTTTCAAATCGGACCAGTAGTTCCTGAGATTAGCGCGTTCAAACAAACAAACAAACAAACATACAAACAAACTCTTCAGCTTTACATATTAGTATAGATGTATGCGGAAACTGAAAACGACGCGGACGGAGGCGCGGGCGGCCGCTACTTTTAATATAATATGTTTGTAAAATTGTTGAACAAATCAAAAACAAAGGTAGGTATAGAGAGAAGAGAGGCTGTGAACATAATATTCAAATTACTTTATCCTATAAAATGTGTAAGTGATACCATGTCTTCAATACTTTAAAAGGTTTAAAGCCGACCTAATTGTTAAATAATATAATCAAAGAACTAAAACACTTTAATCACTTAATAACACAGAAGTTTAAATTCAACTTCAAGAGTCAATAGGTACGATTAATTCGTTGTAATTAAGCAATAAACTACGTAAATATTTACTAGTTTTTGACTGATTAAGGTATCACATGTACAAATTTGAAGTAATCACGTCGCACAAAACGAGTACCTACTTATCGGTAACCTTTACATTTTGGTAACATCGTTGTCGAAATCAAGAGGAGTAGAAAAATATATTATGTACTAATAATAAAGCTGACAAGTTTGTTTGTTTGAGGGACCCCTATCTCAGGAACTACTGAATCGAGTTGGAAAAATATTTAGTTTAATGTAAGTATATAGCACCAGTTTAGGTAATATAAAGTACACTAAATGGACGTAAGATTGTAAGCTCAAGCAATACGTGTACTAGTGAGGTGAAGTATTTTCAAACATTTGTTTTAAGATTCACGGACAATAAATAAGGACAATGACTCCACCAACTAACAATGAGAGTAAAGAACATTCAATATAATCAGACATTGCAACATTATACTACTGACAGGCTATTTAGTGCGGGTGATTTATAATGAACAAGCCCAGACTATGGAACCACAAAGGCCTATTCTACTCAGCTTAATACGAAATTCCAGAGGCTTCTCATTGTAATAGGTACATTTCCTGAATTTAGGTTTTTCTATACACAATAGTGATAAAAATGGCTCTATTTTTAGATGGATAATTTTGGCCGGTGAAGCTTTTTAATCTATACCTACTTAATTAAATAAAGCTGAAGAGTTTGTTTGTTTGTACGCGTTTAGCTCAGAAACTGCTTGGATAGTATATTATAGTCGAGGATAGGTTAAGTGTGTGGAAACCGAAGACAACGCAGACGGCGTCGTGGACGGCCGCTAGTTAATGAAAAGATTTACTGATAATGTCGTTTGATGAAAATAAGTTTCAGATTAAGTAGATGATTAGCCCTTCAAAGTTTATTTGGATTGAGCATATAGGGTTTTGAAGACGGATTACGCAGCTGCGATTATTATTTAAATTAGGGTATTTTCAATAGGGACGATTGAACTTTGAAAGTGCTTAGCAGCTATTGTTATAAGATAGCTGTGCAAAATTTTTTTATTCAACATAAATAAGTCTAGCCCCAGGCTTATTTTAATGAGCCTTACTTATTTTCAACCGACCCTGACTAATGCTATAATTATTTTTAATACGGTTTAAATTGTACGTTTGCTAAGTACAAGTTCGTGTTACAATCTGATTACTTTCTCTCACTGTAACACGTGTAAGTTGATTATCGGTTTTCACTTACAGGTTTACTAAGTAATGTATGGGGCGGAGATTCACCTTGGGCTAGGAAGGTTCAGGCCAACCAAATGAAAACTAGAAATTGCTGACCTAATAGCTCTATTAACTATTGGTATTTGAGGCCTAAAACATGTCACACAAAGTTAAGAAAATGTAACAAACATTATGCAAAGTATTTTAAGTGTTAATTAAGTATGTATTTACTAATAAATTTTAAGTTTATGTGTGTTAACTTAGTTGTAATTAATTTAAAGAAAATGCGCCTTGTTCCTCTTCATTTTCAATACCCTAGCAGGATCCATGTCATCATAAGGCGAAGGTCATTTGTGTGATAGCATGTGCAAATTAATAATAAATATATAAAATAGCGTCTTAAACGGACCAAAAATAACCCGAGCATCTTTTCAATGAAAGTGGACGATACACATTATAACCGACTAGCAATGTCTACATTTTCCTTGTGATTTAAAACTGATGCATCATGTTACGCCCGAACGCATAACATATTCGAGCATTTGTGAACAGATCTACGATATTTTGTTTTGGGACGCGAAGAGTTTACCGATTTGGCATCACTTTTGTGTGGGATTTTAGTAAAGTGTAAGATGAAACAAGCGTTTGAAAGTGCGATTCTGCAGCGTAGAAGAGAGTCGCCGCTGACCGATCGATCGGTCAGGCTAAGCGTGGCGTATCTAAGCCGCGAGCTGTGAATTAAGTTACATGAATACTAACTTTGTAACACTGCGGACGCAGAATGACTCTGGTGGTACCGTAGGTATTTTAAAATTGAACGATACCCCCAACAAATAGTGTTGCGACACTAATTAATAAGAAATGGTCTACCAATATACGGGTGTATCTAAATGCTTAATTTTTACCTTGCTAGCTAGCTTTTCCAGGCTCAGGCCATTGAATGCTATACAGGAAATATTTACATCTGTACATACACACACTTGAACTTTTACACTTATAATATAACTAGCGACCCGTCCCGGCTTCGCACGGTTGCAACTAAATTTATCAGTGTTTCTCTACTATTTAATGCATTTATTATACACTAGCGGCCGCCCGCGACTCCGTCCGCGTGGATTTCGATTTCCAATATCCTATGTGTTATTCTGATGTATAAGCTATATTGTGGTAAAGTTTCATTCAAATCCATTCAGTAGTTTTTACGTGAAAGAGTAACAAACATCCATACATCCATACATCCATACATCCACACATCCATACATCCATACATCCACACATCTACACATACAAACTTTCGCCTTTATAATAGTAGTAGGATAATCAACCTTCCTTCAAAATTCGTTGTGTAGTTTAAATTTTTTAAGCATACATAGGGACAGACAGACGGCGGATAGCGATTTTGTTTAATACTATGTAGTGATAGTATGTACGAGAAGATAGTACCTATGAATACGCGTACGTAACACTTAACTAACAGAATTGTAGTTAAAACAGTTCAGCTATAGCAATAGGAAGAAAATTTAGAGATGAAAATAAAATCAAATAGAATAATAATTGATACATACATTGCGTTTGTGTATAAACATAGACACATTATCACTTAAAATGTTCGCATTATAAATAACTACGAATTGGTAAATGTTCGAATTTCCCGACAGTATCATTAAAACGAACGGCCTGAATTAGTTATACGTCGAGATAGTCCGGAAACAATGCCTACTTCATCCTAACATATGGTGTAACCCATCGCTAACTAGAAATCCATCCATCATAGATGTACACCCAAACACCGGGGCGGCCTACTCCGAGAGCCGTCTGCCCCCACCCCAGACCGACCGGCGCCGACCAAGGTTGTCTGCAGCCGAGGGTTAAGCAAGGACCCTTCCGGTTCAAAATTGGGTAATTGGCACGTAATTAGGCTGGAGAGGGTTAAAACTTCGCAGCTGGGTTTTTAACACTCCCACCTTTATAATAAAAAGTAAAGTCGGGAAGTAAAAAGTTGCGAGTTTAAAATTAGTTCTGCGGTGAAAATAAGAATGTGGCTACAAATTTAATTTTTCTTTGTAGCTTGGTTTTGTAGGAAAACATTTAACTTTATTCACACCTTCATATTCACTTCTGTGGGTTTTTTGACATAACATTGATTTCGCAAATTAGTCTTGATGATGCTGATTGTTATCGTGGTTGTTGTTGCCTATTTTTGAGTACATTTTTAGTTACTCCGCGATAATAAGAACCCTACATTAAAAAGCGAAGAAAAAAAAAGATTTTCCATGTTGATGTACCGTGCATATGAGTCTCGTTCAAGAAAACTAGAACACACCTTTTAAAATAACTATCTAGAGAGAAGGCTAATTTGCAGCAATAGATGAGCAATTTAAACACATTAAACCCCATAAAAGAGCAACTAGAATAATTTTATTATAATAAATAGAAAATGTATTACAAATTAACTGTCTTTGGTGTCACCATAAATTCCACAACCAAAAAAGTAATATAATAAATAATTTATTCATAGGCTATAATTTTACGTTACATATTGTAATAACGTTTTACGTACTAATAGTAATAGCCTCTCATTTACCAGTAGGAGTTTGGTTATTTTATTTGAGATCTATATTTGCTGATAAGTGGAACCCTCAGCGTGAACGATACATACTACTAAACATTTATTGATTATGTTCGGTCGTTTAGGAATTACTACCGATGTATTGAGTTCAATACCCGTACAGCAGAAACGTTTTTGTGGGCATACATATGTCTGTTTTTATCGGTGGAGCATTTTCCTCTGAATCTACTATGTGTGCGTAGATATTCAGGATACAATATTCAGATACGTTTATACGACCGTCTTCTAATTGCTTATTTGTTATCTTGATCGATCTCAACATTTGGCATTAGTTGATAAATACTCTGGAGTAAATATATTTGTATTTATTGATGTTATGGGGAGGCAAACGAACAAGGGTCACCTGATGGTAAGTAGTCACCGCTGCCTATGGACATAAAAAAGCACAAGTGTCGCAAATGCGTTGCCTGCCTTTAAGACCTCATAAGCTCCCCAACTGAACTCTGGTAACCAAACTCACCAGCAGAAACATAGCACAGTTACTAGTGCTACTTCACTGTGGTCTTCTGTAAGGTACTTCCTCAGAGCGGCTCATTCGAGTGGAAGTTAAACTGAGCTCTATCTACTTCTTTAAAAAGTATACAAAAACCCCGAGTAAATTATTTTTCAGTCGTAAATGTATGTTAGTTTCGTTTGGCGGAGCTAGTTTAGGCAGCAAACCGCAGAATCAATACAAGTCGCAACATCACCTAATAATCATAATCAGGGCGCGCATAAAAGGCTCGTAAACCGGCGTCGTAACCGAGCCCTGGCAACATGTTTACGTCGCCCCACGTGGAAATAACGTGACATTTTTTACAGTAAGGAGTATTTATTATGTATTTTTAAAACAGTTATGCTCTGAAAAATATGAAAACATTTCAAACCTTTCTTAATTTGACGGTGTCTTTAAATATCGTCTAAGACTTCATAAGTGCCGTGCTAAAATTATCACGAAACTCGTAATATAAATAATATGAAAGAAATGAATCCGGTATTTTTTGGGAATAATTTTTATGGTTTTTACAGGATTTAGCGGTAGTTAGTTAGCGGTAGTTGCGTTATCGTCGTCTAGACCAGACCTTTTCATTTATTCTAGAAAACTTAAGCGCGTACTGTTGGTAGAACTTACTGTTCCATGGGAGACAAACATTCCCAAAGATCACGCGTTTAAAACAAATAAGTATTATGACCTAACCAACGAAATTACTAAAAATGGTTATATAGCACGGTTGTATGCTGTGGAAGTGGGTGCGAGAGGTATACCAGCGAAATCTCTCTACAACCTACTGAAGGACTTAGGATTACCAAGATCTAATATTAGCTCCTTACTGGAAAGAGCAACTAAAGCCGCTTTACTCGGCTCGTACCAAATATGGTTGGGAAGGGAGAGGAATGTCATCGGTGGAGGTGATCGTTAGTATACTATAAAGGGGCCCCTTAAACCTACACGCTGGGTCGCAAGTCCCAGGCGCCGACTGACATTCCTCTCTGTTCCACGCGATGGACCCGGCACCCGCACGGAGAATCCATGGATAGCTAAGAAGTTCGTCTCTTAGAAAGAATCGTTGCTGAATTATTTATTTGGAATAAGGTAATACACAAATTCGATGCTTCACTTAAAAGAGCAGCCTTCGATGGCCTCATGCAGCGAACCCGATAGGGTCCATAATTGTGTCTGTAAATCTTTTACACCCTTTTGTACATTATGGTTTTCAATTAACATATCAGATTTTATTTGATTTGAACCTAAGCGAAGGTTGTGGCAGACGAAGCTCTGCAAAGAGCTTTCGCTAAAATCCTCTGAACTAGGTCACAACTAATATCCCACATACTGTGAAGAGCCACACTCATAACCCTAGCCTTTATAATAAAATAGAAGTGCAATAAAATTTAAATTCGAGCTACAAATAAGACTAGTTATAATGTAGCCGCAGATTTATTATAATGGGAGAGCGGCACTGGCAGTTTCTAGGATTGGTCGCATGATGAATGCAGGGTTTTATGGCCAGTTCGACCTTCATACTGCAGTCGCATATACTGTATCTAGCTGCGTTTTAATGTACATTAATCACTCGACTAGTAAAATATTGTTGTGGCGGCCTTCATCGTGAAAATTGATGACAAACTGAGCTGACCGACTATCACAGTTAAATCTTAACTAGTATGGAACCTTGCATCGCACAAGCAAAAGCCACTGTCGTATGTGTCAGATACTGGACAGTTCAGGGTAAAATCTTCTACGTTTAAGGGAACTCTTTTTCGCAAGCATTCGCAAGCATCTATATTAGAGATATATTTTGTTTTTAAGAGAGGTAAAGCTTAGTGGAACTTCCACTCGAATGAGCCGCTCGTCTGGGGAAGTACCTCCAACTTACAGAAGACCACAGTGAAATAGCACTTCGTAACTGTTGTGCTATGTTACTCTTAAAGAGAGGGAACAAAAAGAAATTAATTTTTACGCATCTGCGACACTTGTGCGGTTGTTTATGTCCATGGGCAGCGGTGATCACTTACCATCTGGTTCGTTTGCCTCCCAATGACATAAAAAGAGAGAATAAGGAACGAAATTTCATACAGGCCAGTAAGAAAGTAAAACTTTAATAAATCGATAAAAACTTTAAATGTATACAAACACATTCAAATTTGAACTTTATTGCTTTGACATAAGAGTCGATGTGTATACATGTTGGTGTTCATGACTGTACTGTGTACTGTGTGGATCGCCCGAGACTCGGCGCCGCAGATTCCTCCAGTTATTAAGCGAGTATTACTCAGCGAACCACCGAATGGAGAAAATGAACCGCTCTTTTGCGTCATAGTTGAGAAAATTTGAAAGTCCACGATCCGTGGCACACCCAGCACAAACGAATGTATAATAACTTAAATTAGGATTCCGACGGAGAGTTTGTTCCGTCACAGCTGAATGTTTACCGGGTACGGTGCGGTCGCTCGACGGAGTTGTTATGTAAAGTGGGGTTGCATTAGTGGGAGTTATTGTACGGGGCTAGTTTCGAAGGGAATTAGAAATTGGCACATTTTTCACCTGTTATAGTAGTGGTTTGGTCAACGCTCTTCGGAGTTATTTAATTGATCTTGTGCAATACACTTGTTTTTGAATGATTGAGATCATACCCATTGGCATGTTAATATATTGCCTTTAAGCATACAATATCATATTTTTTTCCTAGCTTCAGTTATGAAAATCAGATTTATCTATATTATACTAATGTAATAAAGCTGAAGAGTTTGTGTTTCAACGCGCTAATCTCAGGAACTACTGCTTCGAATTTAAAAATATTTTTGCGTTGGATGGTTAATGTAACAAGAAAGGCTTTAAGCCATAGTAGGTATAACACTAACTAACTAACTGTTATGGATTAACGACCCAAAGTGTGTCTTGGTCTCCGAAACGAGAGACTTCCACCGGAGGTATATATAACATTATGTATGCAAAAACTCGCGGGCGGCCGCCATTAAGAAATCAAAGTACTATAATCTGCATTATGAAAGTACAAATTAATTCTAAGATTGAAGATAATCTCACTTACTACTAAAATACCGAAAAATTCTTATACAACTATTTCTCGTGTTGAAAACTGCGCGCGCTTATGTATATGAAGCCTCGCTTCCACTGACCTGGTTATGACAGTGGTTAATATTCATCGCGAAGCTTACAGTATCTCGTGAGTCTTCTTTCATCCCTCGTTCTTTAACTTGCTTTGTCGCTGTATTTTTTGATGATTTTCACGAGTAATGAATTATCATAAAACCACCGATATTTCTATCGAGAAATGTTTCCCTTATCCCAACTAATATTATAAATGCGAAAGTAACTCTGTCGGTCTGTCTGTCTGTCTGTCTGTCTGCCTGTCTGTCTGTTACGCTTTCCCGCTTAAACCTCGCAATCGATTTTGATGAAATTTGGTACAGACAATCTTTAGACCCTGACACAGAACATAGGCTACTTTTTGACCCATTCCAACCCCCCACTTCCCTGAAATGGGGGGGTGGAAGTTTGTATGGAAAATCTAAACTACTTGAGTTAGACGCTTGGTCCCTTAGTAAACTTGATGCTTAATTGCAAAAGGATATTGCGAAATTCCCACGGGAACGGGAATCAGCGGGAAAAAACATTCGTATAATGAAAACCGACATCCACGCGGACGAAGTCGCGGGCGGCCGCTAGTCTTACATAAATCTTGTTTTAAGCTATTCTATAAGAATATTATGGAGAGGAAAGATTGGTATTTTTGTATGTAATGAATAAACTCAAAAACGACTGAGCCCATATAAAAATATTTTTCCATTAAAAAACTACATTATTATTGAGTTACATTTTTGTCTACCCAGAGGAGTCCAGGATGCGCCGCTAATAAAAAAGAAATGCATAAATCCAAAAACAAGTATGTTACTTCTAAATTATGGAAACATTTTTAGAACTTTACATTCAAAGATCCGGGCCTGAACTAGTCACAATACCAGCTCTTTTTTCAAACGTGGGACATTCTAGATAGGTTAAGAGTAGGAAACACAGATTCAACGATCTTATCTTTGCACGTTTCGTGAAGGAAGCCATAGGTGATAAAATGAAATGGTAGTGGACTATATTTTTTTTTGCCACAAAACTTTATAATCCACCTACGTAAAAGCTTTTAAGCTGTGCAGTCCACACACTAGCGCCGCCATTCATTTTTTTTTTTATTGTAATAAATTTAAGATTTTAACATAAAAATAAAACAAAACGCTCTGTAGTGCACTGAAAAAGTAACAGTTATGATTTTTTCAAATCTACTTTGAATACTTTTCTAACGTGATTCATTAGTAATTATTAAAATAAAAATATTGCTAAAAATGGCCCCTATTATCCATATTTCAGATTTTGATTACCTAGTGATGAACAACGTAATAAAAGTCACTTTGATTTAATCAATAAAAGCTAGTTATTTTCACATGTTGGATGAAATATGTTCTAAATTTCTATTTGGATTTTTTTTCCATCCAGCCCCACCGGTAGGGACAGCGTGGTAGGGATAGATGGAAAAAAGTCCATTCATCCCTACCAGTAGAAATACTTTTTATCTTTATTTCGTAAAAAAATTACAATTAAATAAAAAATCTATTGGCGGCGCTAGTGTGAATACTGCACGCTCTCAAGTTGATAGCGTGGAGTATACGAGTATTCGTATTTGGCTGCAGCTCTTCCTTCTGTAATATGCACGCAAATGTTGTTTATTTGTATCTGGGTTAATTGCATTTGTTGCATAACGAAGTGAACGATATAACTGCGGTGGTGTAGTGGTTAGAGCGCTGAGCTCAATGCTCAGAGGTCATGAGTTTGAATCCTGCGGGGAACAGCACCATCTGGTGTAGGTTTTCTCAGTTTGATTAGGTCATTGCAGGCTTGAATCACCTTATTTTCTGATAAGAATGATGATTGAATGAGTACTCACGTTAAGCCGTTGGTCACGACTATGACCCATATGGTCTGGTTTCCCTTGTGCGGTTGTTGTGGAGGTCAGACAAAAGTCACTTCATTGTAATAACAACCAGGCTTGTCAATTCGGGATCATAGTCGTAATGTACCCTAGGCTCCGAGGCAATGGTCGAGAATATTCGAAATCATGACCGTTTTGTTTTCGGAGTTTAAAAACAGGGTGATAAACTTAAAGATTGCTGAATTAACTTTAGTGCTTTAAAACTATGCGTTTTTACTTTTCCTTTAATATTTTATCTAACTTTTCTTGTGCTCTTCCTTTTAACTAGTTCAAATATGGAAGAGGTAAGAACTGTGTTCCGGGGATCAATATTTTATTATATACTGACCTAAAGTCCATTACAGCTAAGACGATCCCGGCAGTATGCCTTCAAAGGAAAATCGACTCTATTCTAAAGTAATACGGCCTAAAACGAAAACGAAAAATCATCAAAACAGCTCGTGATACTTATTGCTTTGAATTAAAGTTTAATTTCGTAATATCACAGCCAAAGGGATCATCTTACGTGAAATAGACTATAACCAACAAATGTTTTATTTTTTGTTTAAATTACCTTTATCCATAAATCTATACCTACTGCTAAAGATGTGTGTATCTTCATCACTTCAAATTCAGAAACTCTCTATAGGCACATTTTCAATCTAACTGTTTGTTCAAACTTATTATTTGCATGCTTTACATTTAAGCTAAATAGGCCTAAATCTCTTTCAATTTCATATCATCTCTGTAAACCCTATTTAAGGGCAAATAAATAGTTTTGCTTTGATTTTTCTAACGATATTCGGATACTCATTCTTCCCAGTATACATGATGGGAAATAATGATTTTAGGGAATGCGACGCGCGAATTCTTAGGAATAACAATCGTATAAGTAGTATATAGGTGAAGGCGACCGCATACTGTCAAACGGATTTTTATGGCCTGATTTTATCATGTGGGGCTAAATTAACTAATAGTCAAGTGATATCGTAAGTAACATGACATTTTGATCTGCTGATTCATTGTCTAGCGCTTGATCTAGGAGTCTGCTAACGGCGTGTTAGCTGACTAGGTATTTCTGAGAATGAGGAATATTGCTGAGCCTTCAAGGATGTTTGTGACTGAATTCGTTGTATTCGTAAACAAAACACTGTCTGAGTGACGATCATAATGCGAAAGAAATTCTAAGAACCGTGTCGTCTGACGCAAAAACCCCTTCATTAAAAAAAATATATATAAAGAAAACAGAAAATTGTAGCGAAATGTATATATATTATGAAGTAATCATGATTAAGTAAAACATGGTAGTTATTAAAATATTACAGGTACAATCATACTATGCTACGTACTTCCGTAGAAGTTTCTCGTAGCATCAAGCGAGACACCTACGTAGCATTCGTAGCAACGTAGCGGATCTGTAGCGTCGTAGTGTCATAGGCATAGTAGGCGTTAAGTACCAGCAACTTAATTGTTCATGGAGTCATAATTAATTGTTTATTATCATAGTCAAAGTCAAAGAAGTTTATTTTGCAATTTGATTTACAATGAAATTCTTTTGCACGTCATACTTTTTTCCTTTTTTACCTACTTTTAAGATACTTCATACTATAATATTATAAATGTAAAAGTTGGTTGTTTGGATGTTTATCCGTCAATCACGCTGAAACTTCTGAACAGATTTTGATGAGATTTGGTCTACAGGCAGGGTATGGGAATTGCTCCCATGTAATAAAACAGGAATTTTAAAAACGCGGGCATATCTGCGGGTAAAAACTTGTATTTAATAAAATGAAAAAATCAGTAACCAATCCGAATTCAATCGCCTCCCACGAGTCGCCGATGATTTCCTTGCCATAATAAAAAATCACAATATTGCTAACCCATATTACTAATATCAAAAAGTGTCCATATTGGCTAGATCTAAGCGCAAGTTCAGAGCACAGTCGGCCTATAACAGTTTCATCTACATAACAGCTATGTACATGATTTGTGGCTCTTATCGACTGAGGGGAGACGTAATGTTATGCCTCTATCATACTGGAGGTCTTCATTTTGCTGTGTGTCAAATACTGACTTATACTTTTTGCTTTTTTTATATGACTAAGCAGCAGTAGGTATTTATTAATGTCTCTTATCAAGCGTTGTGGACTCATTATCTAATTTTCTGATAACACTCTGTAAAAGCATGCTATATTTGCTTTAGACTGGTGAAATTTATTGAATCAGAACTGGTTCTGATATCTGTTGTATGGCTATTCATCCAATTCTAGCGACAAAATAATTATAGACTAAGACTTTCCTCAAGGTCAAGTTTGATCATTATGATTTTTGAGTTTTCTGAAATTGTTAATTACAGTTTGGTGTGAACTCTTCTTGAATGAAATATGCATTTGCTTAACAGTTTCGTTTTGATAAAACCAGTGTTATAAAACAACGCTGATGTCCAATATCTTTAATATCGTAAATGATTAACACATTGCATTTATGTGTATTACCGTTGTTTACGTGACACTGATCCTCGCGCTTATGGCCATAAGTAAAGCCGACGCGATTTATTTACTTAGTATAGGTATTCTGGTATTAGAATTGAAATTAAATTCATTATTCTTTACAAACAAGTAATCCATGTTATAATAAGTATGAACAATATAAACAATATAATATATATTTGACGACCCGCTTGGTGTAATGGTCAAGATGTTGCCTATTACGCAAGAAGTCGTGGGTTCGATCTCCGCACAGGACAAACATTTGTGTGCATGAACATGTCTGTTTGTCCTGGTCTGGGTGTTATTTGTATCTATTTAAGTATATTAGTTATACCAGTTGATTCTGATGTCTGTAACACAAGTGCTTAAGCTACTTAACACGGGGTCAGATCAATGTATGTGATGTTGTGAAATATTTATTTATTTCTTATTATATTAGGAGTTATCGCGTCACAAACATAGAAAAAAAAAACATAGGGTAGAATTGATAACCTCCTCCTTTTTTGAAGTCGGTTGAAAAGACAAAGTTTTTCTGAAAATTCTTGAATCGAGGAAAACCGTAAAATGATTCGATTTTTCATCGTCATCATCATCAGCCCTTTCCATAATTTTTCCTCAACATTACAACAATTACTAACTATACCTGATAAGAACATAAATGTGTAATGGCGCTATAGAGTCATTATCAACGTTGAATCCGTTGTTTTACAACGATATAGGTATTAAAATTGCTCAAAGTATATACTTCTCCTCACCGTAAAATATCGATGTATGTTATATATCTCCGATACACTTACATTTTTGTTTCATTTTACAAGCGTGACCCCGCCCCTTGGCAGCTACAACCTATTTCTGCATAAAGTATAGTTGTATTTTAACCGACATTTTGACCGATTTGGCCGCGAAAATCCGAGTGCTTTAGATAAGATTTATACTAGTCGTTTTGGTTTTAGAAAAATGCTTAGGGATATCTCGACCCGTTAACGCTTATCCGGGTTTTGTAACTTTAATTCTTTTATGGTTTGATTTATGTCTTTCCGCTTTTGGTAGTGGCTACTGGATAGCAACCCATGCTAAAATGTTTTTAAATACGCAAGAACATTTATGTAAAAGGGAGGTAAATGAACAAGAGGGTCACCTGATGGAAAGTGATCACCGCTGCCTATAGACATAAATAACAGCACAAGAGTAGCAGATCACAGATGCGATGCCTGCCTTTAAGACCCCATACTCTCCCCTACTGAGCTCTGGCGACCTTTCCGGCAGATACATTACAACAGTACAACGGTTAGGAAATGCTACTTCCCTGTGGTCTACTGTAAGTTGGACGTTCTTCCCTTGACGAGCGACTTGAGTGTCGACTCGAATTCAAGTGGAAGTTCCACTATGCTTTCTGTTTATTCTTACGTATAAGTAAAAACTGAGAGATTTACACAATCTCGTTACTTTATTTTAGACGGTTAAGTTTTTTATACAATTAAATCGACATGTACTTAAAACTAACTTTGGGGTAAAAATCTAAGTAAAATGGGGATGATTCTTGTTTGTTTCATGAATTTATCTATGCTCTAACGGAAAAAAGGATGTAGGATGCATATGAATGTTCGTAAAATGAAGCCATTTCTACACAATTGTGCTCGTGTTTTGATCGGAACATTTTTTCCATCGCTCCTTTTACGCAATAAAAGTTTTTCTTCCATAAACAACACACTAGTCTAACGAAAGTTCCAGAGTGATCCCTCAGGTGTTAAAATAGTTTTTTTAGGAAGTCGCATGCTTTAGTTTTATACGAGTATTTAATGGAGCTATAAAAAGTATTTCGAGTTCAAAAGTAGAGCGCTTTTCAGTTATAACAAGATACTAAGTATGCTTGTCATTGCCGCAAAGCTTATAAGGTATAAACTAGCGGCCGTCCGCGACTTCGTCCCCGTGGATTTGGATTTTCGCACACATAGTGTTATATTATCGCTTAGAGCGATCGATTAGAGAGATCTAAACAGAAAGGTTTTTTTCAAATCTAACCTTAAGTTCCTGAGATTAGCGCGGCCAAATATATAAGCAAACTGTTTAGCTTCATAATATTAGAAAAGACAGCAATTTATTTAGCTATCTTTTTAAAAATAAATTCTTTGTACTTCCACACCAATTGCCTGGCCCCAAACTAATATCGAAGCTTGTACTATGGAAGCTAGGGAACGGATAGACATGATTGATATTATGTGTCAAAATATTGGTCCACCAAAATGCATCATATCGGAAATATATTTTATATAGTTTTTACACCCCTTCTTAAATACTTTAATAAACAACCATAACTCACACATGTACAAATGCCGATGTTCATCACACAAACATTTGCCCCTAGCGGGATTCTACCCCACCAACCTTGGTTTTGTAGCCAGGGTTTCTGACCACTAGACCACATGGCCCGTCAATATGAATAGCTAGTGTGTACATGTGTAGCACAATAAACATATTTCATCTTCTTTTCTTTACCCACTTGATATTACGAATGTTCTTCCTTTATGTCGTACGAAAATTCAAGGATTTGCCTCCGCAAAGTGCAGTCTAGAAAAGCTAGATCAAGGAAAAAATGTGGAGTGCAATAACGGCGGCAAATTGCATAATAAATAACCGAGCCGTCGTCACAGATAAAGTATGTCTGAGCCATAAACAAACTGTTTTTTTTTTGTTGTTGCACAACTTCTACTTGTCTCTGCTAGGGTTGACCATTGACTTGCATTTATATGTCTGAACTAATACAGCAATGCAAATGCAATATTATGTGTGTGTTTTTGTATTTCGAGGAAAATAAAGTAAAGTTTTCAAAATCAATAATTCGAGAATGAGCGAGAATGGACATCAAATGTATTTATGAAAAAAACATAACCAAAAATTTTTCTTTATGGAGGCAAAAGAGCTAGCGGGTCGCCTGATGGTAAGCAATCACCGCCGCCCATGGACGTCCGCGACACCAGAGGTATCGTTGTTGTGTTGCCGGCCTTTTAAAGGGTGTGGGCCTCCGGCACACACACAAACCAGAAGAAACACAATAGTAGATACATACTATTATTTCACGCTGATGTTATGTGATGTAAGAGGGTGGTACTTCCCCGAGCCGGCCCATTCGTGCTGTGAAACAGCATGGTTCTACCACTAGCACTATTTATTATAGTAAAGTAAAGTAAAGTACCAGCCTATTAATGTCCCACTGCAGGGCAAAGGCCTCCATCATTTGAAATCATGTTTTCGTTATTTATTATAATCAATGCTTTTTTTTTACTACCAGCCACTAACAACTATTAACCAATTCGCCTAAAATAATTATTTAAGGCGACTTAGTTAACCGTTGTTAGTGGCTTATTAAAGTTTATTAGTGGAAATTGACATATTGATATAGTTTAAAGTAAACTGTAGTGTTGAAAAGCTAAGGAACCCAAACAACATAAAAAGGGATAGTATTAGAAACAAACAACAAATGACGAGACGGCCTGTAATTGTCCCGGTCGTAACTTCCGAACGTTAAATACGGCAGAAACCAGAACACGCCAAAAGATAATACACTATAAAATAATAAAGAAGTTTGTTTTTTTATCATCGTCAGCGACGGAACCGCTCTACTGCGGCTGTTGTCCTCATTATTTCGTCATTTGTATCAAATTCGGACGGACCGGTTTGCGGTCTTTTCCACGTGAAGATTTGCCTCTGCAAAGTGCAGTTTAGAAAAGCTAGATCAAAGAAATAATTTTGAGTGCAATAGCGGCGGCAGTTAATTGTGGGTTTCCTCTCGATTTAATCATCAGCCTGTTGTCGATCACTGCTAGCCGTAATAATTAATTCCCTAGTTGTGTGCTGTATACTTGTGTATATTTTGGGTGCATTTAGGGTGGTTACCACAAGGTGACCACCCTAAATGCCCTTTAGGGCCACCTCCAAATTAATTGGGATTGGGTTCGATTCGGATAATCGACATTTGGTATAATCGGACATCGAAGAAAAGCTACTGTAACTACTATCACTTTAGATCTCCTGAAAATCTTGATTAGAGTAAATAACTACCAAATACCAACTACCAAATAAATATCAGTCCTTAACAAAAATACAAAGAATAAAAATTCATAAAATTAATAGGTTACATGGTTATTTTTTCTTAATTTCGGTTTATACCGATTCGGATAATTGGACATTCCGATATAAGGCGTTTCGATATTCGGTGTTCTAATGTACCTTTTGGAATATTCGAGAGAACATTTCTTATCAGAGCTTGGCAACTCAATTTTCGTGGCTTTTACAGCCCTAATTCTGGGTACGAACGTAAAACCTTTAGTATTTTTATGTAGTCCTAGCATATTCCTATCCAGAATTCCTCTGGGGAAATAGGATGATTTTACGATCTTGGTTCTGTTTAGTAATATGTCTTACAAAGTATACGATTCGCCAAGATTGGTGAATGTAGTCTGGATAAACGAACATTATTATATTAAATGAGAATTTAAAAGCTCGGACAGATGAAACAATTGATAAAACTGGCTATTACAGTTAAAAAGTTTATCATCATCCTAGCGCTTATCTCGGTTGCACCTGGAGCCCAGGTTACGCTGAACTATGATCCTGAATTGACCAGGCTAGTTATTACTATGGAGCGACAGTCGTCTGACCTCCGTAACCGTAACCTTCACAAGGGGAACCAAGCCATTTGGATCATAGTCTTGACCAACGGCTTAACATAGCACCGAATCATCATTCTTATCGGACAAGCAAGTGGTTCAAGCCTGCAATGTTCTAACCTAACTGTTGAAACCAATGCAAAGTCTCCGGGGTTCGAGCACAGCGCTCTAACCACTTCACCACGGAGGCAGTTAGTATGGTTACTAAAGTTACTAAATAGCAATCATGTTGATAGTGAAATACTAGTAAAAACTGGGCAGAAGCAAAAGCTAGACCCAAGTGTATTCCGGTAAGGATATAGACAAAATCTTCCTACCACTCCCTCTAGGTTTATGAGAAAGTGTGTAGCTGTAATCATTTTCGCGCAAGCTTGAAAACACACTTGAAATAAAACTAAACATTTTCCTCTCACCAAAGAACGGAGCAACATCGGAAATGATCTAGATATACGTATAAGGAAACCGCCATTCGGTAATGAACTTAGGACCGACAGCCATTTAGGCCGTTTATTTATTACACCCGATGGGGGGGTTAGGCTGTCTAGACAGTTGTAATGGCACGATCTAGCCCTAGACAGAATCTAGGGCAAGGAGGAGGGATGTATAATAATGTGGGCAGATAAGCAAATCGGACGTCTGGATCATACTTAAGACTAGGAGGTGTAAGGTTCTCCAGTTTGTACGAGGACGAGTTTAGCACGCGAAACCAAACTACGGTCCTAAGCTGGGCACACTTCTGTAAGTACTTTTCAAATAATTAACACTGAAAAGACGCAAATTTTAGAACCCATCATACATTATTTTGCACATCCACTGTCGATAAAGTTGATGTGCTATTTTCTTGGTGCTCACGTAATCGGTTGCACTTAAATGTAGCACTAATAATTAAAGAAAATAAGAGGTCTTTCTCAGTTGTACTAAAGCAGTTCAACTCTGTATATTGGTGAAAAGTACTTTTAAGTAAAGAATCATCCCACTTCAGGGCAAAAGCCTCCATCACTTAAAATCATGTTTTCGTTACAAAGATGGGTTTTGCTTAATCACCACGCTTGCCAAATGCGGGAAAAATCTAAACCAATTTCGCCCGACACAGGAAACGAACCCAGGACCTCGAGACTAGGCCCGGTACTCAAACCACTAGACCATCGAGGTGTTTGCTCAATTCTAAACGTCACAATTCTAATACCTAAACAATGTTACTTGTAATGGCACCTAGAATGACAAGTTCTATAATTACAAACGTAAGGCATTTAATCCCACGGCGTTAACATGTTATTAAAAAAATATATAATATAACGTAAAATACTAATAACTATTTTTTTACAACAGAAAGAATCATCATAAAAAATTACAATGTTCAGTTCAACTCTTGAGTCTGCTCAATTTGTTTTTTGTCTGGATCGTTCAGTTGCTGATTGCATCTTGGATTTCGTACCCCCATAAATAACATTTTAGATAATGTAGCTATTAGTTTGGATAAAAGATATTGGAAGTTTAGTCATTCACATAGTATAAATCAAGGTTTTACTACTTTAAGTCTGTGAAGAAGTTTGGGTTCTAATACAAAAATAAAGGATTAAATATGTTTTTCCCAACATCACATATATCAGAATTAACAGTGGTATTACAAATATACTTAAAAAGATACATATCGAATCATATATATCGACAACATCTTCAAACCCGCGACTACTTGGTCTAAAAGGCAACTTCTTGACCATTACACCAAGAGGGTCGTCTTGAATATGGGGTGCGTGTTTGTCTGTTTAATAAAGAAGTATAGTAAGAAGACAAATACGTACAAAATTGATTAAATAACGATTTCTTCTATAATAATAACTTTGGACAATCAAGTATAGCTTGATCTTCTCTGCGATACTCTACTTTTTAATTTAGCAAACTTGTTCAGAATGTCCAATCACTGTGTCGTGAGGCGTCTAGAATAAAAACAATGTCAGAGGGGTCACCTAGAAACGACACTTTCCTTGGCTATAGAGTGATGGCATGTTCAGCCTATATTTATATCATTTTCAGGATTGCATGGTCTTTCGCGTTATCAAGTTAACATGAAATACTGTAAAGGCGCAGTGTGTCATGATTTTATTCAAATTTGACGTCTTGAGCGTGAAAAATTACACGTTTTCTCGTTCTATCTAATATTTTATTCTGCCAGTATGATAATAGCACTTTTTGCTCACGTTTCTTCTTTTTTTTAGTAAAACCATATTCAGATATAAACAGAGAAAAATTATTGAATATATCGATCGATCTAGTCATTTCTTTTATTTCTTCATGAAATACAATGGCTATAGTTATTAAATCTGAAACTTTTGATCATGAAAGAGGCTTTTCTAAGATTAGTTGATTTTTTAAAAACACAAAAGGACTTAAGCGCGATGTGCTCGATTTATGTCTAGATTTTAATATCTACTCAAGTTTGATTTTAAAATGAAAGCCAATATTTTCAATAAAGCAATTGATTTGAGTCGCCCTGTTGGAAATAGGCCAACAACCCTTCTTATCGTAAATTCGCCGCCACTCTCGCGTTATTGATGTTAACAATTATTTAATTTAATAGCCCGCTATTTTTGACACTTTTGTTTCAATAATACTTGGATTGATGAAGGAGGATTTTAGGGGTCTTAGGGACCATCTTAGGAATACCCATCATCAACATTATCCTTGCGCCTCTCCCGGTTGCATCCTTAGACCATCGCCTCGGAGCCCAGGTTGCGCTTCGACTATGATTCTGAATTGACAACTCTGGTTATTCTTATCTAATCCTAGGGATACCTATCTTGGTGTCAATTGCATCTTTTGTGAGTATATATTTTTGCTGTAACTCAGTATGTATTATAATTTAAATTTTGTAAAAACTTGACAAGGTGGATTGATATTGCTGTTCAGAAAATTAATAATAATCAGCGTGTTGCCTGCCTTTAAGACCCCATAGCGTCCCCAACTGAGCTGTGGTGACCTTACTTACCAGCAGAAACATAACATACAGTTACGAAGTGCTACTTTATGATCTTCTGTGAGGAGGTACTTCCCCAGACAAACGACTCATTCGAGTGGAAGTTCCACTAAGCTCTGCCTCTCTTACAAAACACAAATTTTAATTAAATTACAGTACCTATAAACTAGAAGGTTACAATCATTCGATGACATTTTGCGGTGTTTATCGCGTGGAAGGCTATAAATATCTTTAAAAGATATCGGAAACTGCTGACAGTATATATCGGTTCGGCGACGCGTATTTTCTCTCAGATAAAAGATTCTCAGAGCGCGGTTGGAAGATTAACAGTATAATTAATTGAAAATCTAGTTAATTGTTTGTAAGGCACCTAATGCCATGTCCAAAAGGTTTGGTTGAATGATGGACTTCGAAAAAATGAAATGACTGTTATAAGAACGTGATTATTTTTTGGTTTTGTCCAAAGTATTTTGACATAAAAGCGACATGAATCCCAACTAGTCCCAACTAATATTATAAATGCGAAAGTAACTCTGTCTGTCTGTCTGTCTGTCTGTCTGTCTGTCTGTCTGTTACGCTTTCCCGCTTAAACCTCGCAACCGATTTTGATGAAATTTGGTACAGACAATCTTTAGACCCTGAGACAGAACATAGGCTACTTTTTGACCCATTCCAACCCCCCACTTCCCTAAAATGGGGGGTGGAAGTTTGTATGGTGTCATATATTCAAATGTCAATTCAAATATCACCATAGCAACCATTTTCGTTATTGTAGAAAATATATTCAAATGTCAATTCAAATATCACCATAGCAACCATTTTCGTTATTGTAGAAAATATAAATATGATTACCATGGCAACAGTTTTCATTATTGTAGAAAATATATTTATGATACGTAAACATTGTGATGTGTTATTAATTGTAAATATATAATATATGGAAAATCTAAACTACTTAAGTTAGACGCTTGAAATTTGGCATGCAGGTCCCTTAGTAAACTTGATACTTAGTTGCAAAAGGATATTGCAAAATTCCCACGGGAACGGGAGTTAGAGGGAAAAAACATTCCTATCATGAAAATCGAAATCCACGCGGACGAAGTCGCGGGCGGCCGCTAGTTTTAGTATAAAGACTTCGTGAGGAAAGCATAATATTCCACCTGGAAATCGAACCCAGATCCTCGCTATCACTGCCAAACTTGACTTGAACTTAACCACAAGACTACGGAAGCATTTACAGCAAGTGTATTTAAATTACAAGGTATTAGTAACATTCGAAAGTGTTAATGTTTTATTATGAGGCCAATTTCCCTCCCATAAGTCAGTGACAACTGAAATAATACGTCGGGTAATTAAGGGCAATTATCAACCCCAACCCTTCGGAAGCAGCGCGAGGGTGAGGGAAGGAAGGTGAACTCAAATGAGGTGTAAACTCACTATGGACTCTTGGGGCGGTTTATTGCCTTATTTCACTTAAACACTTAGTTTTACAACTTTTTCAGTAATTTTCTTGAAAAATATGTATATTCTTTTGTATGCTATAATTATGCAAAGAATAGGAAATGTTTAATACCTAGTAATTCAGTTTGCAGTAACCTAATTGCTATGAAGAATGTATGTATTTATTGATTCCGCTTTGTAAAGGTATATTGATAAAAATATTAAAAATTTAATGAAAATTGTTATGCCTTGAATATTTGAATAACTTAATTTGTTATTTGAATGTGAGTATAATTAAATATTAAAAATAACAAAATAACATGTTATTTCACTAGGTTTTCTACACTTTTTCGAATATTTATTAATAAGGAATTAATGTATAACTAATTTGTGTAAAATGAAAAACTTCAGCTGATAACATATGGTATCTTTCTTAATGTCCTTGCACTCCATTACAGAACCGATCTATAGAATGACTGTTTTTTGTAAACCTTTTCCAATAAGCCTTACACAAGCATATGTTACTCTGTCGACTTATAATACAAAGCTCATAAAAAATAATGTATTTATGATTGTAATGACGCGATGAATCGAATCGACTATAAACTTGTCGAAAGACTGGGACTGAAAGAGTCGCCGCCGATCGAGTACTGGTATCGGTCCTCGTAAATAGAGGAGCGAATGAGGTGTAAACGCGCGGATTCATTAGGCGCACAATTTATTGCTGTTTGCAATTTGCCACAGCGCTTGAGAATAAGCAAGAAAGAGTTGTAGTTTTATCGAATACTGTGGAAAATTTTGGAATCATTGTTAGGAGATGGTGAAATATTCTTTAACGCTTACTTTGAAGTTTTTCTGTACCAATATTTATAAAGAGGATAACTTTGTTTGATTAGTTGTAATGAATAGGCTCAAAAACGACTGGACTGATTTTATAAATTCTGTCATCATTCGATAGTAAAACACCCTGAGTAATATAGGCTATATTTGGTTATTAAAAAAAAGTATGTAGATGTCATGTTTAGTGCCCGTGCGAAGCAGGAACGAACCACGAGTAGAAAATAAAGCGTGAATGTTGCAACGATTTAGATTATTGCTTTAACTTTAAATTAATCCTACTTAGCTTTGTGGTCTTTTATATAAATAAATAAATAAATTCATTGGACTAACACACCAATTGCCTAGCCCCAAACTAAGCTCGAAGCTTGTACTATGGATGCTAGGAAATGGATAGACATACTTAAATACTTTTATAAACATCCATGACTCGAGAACAAATGCCGATGTTCATCACACAAACATTTGCCCCTAGCGGGATTCAAACCCGCGACCTTTGGTTTTGTAGTCAGGGTCTTTGATGATTCAAAATACATGTAAAATTTGAAATAAATTACCAAAAATCTTAAGGTTTTAAACCACAGTCTGTAAAAACATAATATGATATTATCTCTGTTTCTATGTTGAATTACTTACACGGACATGAATACCAAAGCCCGCCAAACAGACAATTAAATCAAAACATACTGATACTAGATGTTCAAATATGTAGTATACATTTGGATATTTTAACGTGTGTTTGTACTTGAAATCACGCTACGTGATAATTTGAGCTAAATTTCTTATAATTGTAGTCTTGGCTTACGATACGGTACGAGTTAATGTAAAAAGAAAAAGTTTTTCATGCGGAGGCAAATTATCTGCTGAACTAGGATTTTTTTTTTATAAAAAAGAATTACATACATCATTTCAAAAAGTGCTTGCATTATTGTAATTGTAAGACGTTAAAACTTAACGCACAAGCGGGATCGATGGGGTCATAACAAATGATAGATAGATAGATGTCATAGACTGTCAAGACCTGTTCAAAAATCCAGCTTGTTAGGAATGAATGCAAACTGCAATGTCTATTTTGATTGGACAATTATTGATATCGAAGCAACTTTTGAATGTCGCAGCTAAATCCACTATGTTTTTTGTATATTCCAATGTAAAGCCTAAATATACTTTGCAATGTTAACTTAAATCGCCTAAAGTCGAACTTCTAAATAAATTTAATTAAATTTATTGACAGTGCATGTTATATTATGTTGTAATAATTATAACATAGAATCCGCTAAGACGCCAAGCGACAAACATGTGACCGATCATGTGTCAGCGGTGTCTCCCAATCAGTTATCCTCGAGACGTCCACTGAAATCTGACTGACTTTATAGGCAGTCTGAGGGAGGCGACCGGAGAGGGGGGCGCACGCAAATGATACGCGGGCGACGCGCGCCGCATCGATCGCCATGTGCCCGGTGCCGACCCGCAGCCCCCCCCTTCCCTCGCGGACCCCCCTGAACCCCCCAGGAGCCCCCCGAGCCCCGCCAGACATAGACACCCTACGCACAGACACGCACACACCGCTTGATCTAATGTGTTCTGCCAAATGACCCGCCTCGAATAATAAGTCGTCTATGTAGATCAAAATTCCGATAGGTCCTAGGCGAATGCAAACTCATGCTGAATTGGGCCGGTTGGTAATGATGAACAATAATTAAACCGAAAAGCATCTTATCGTAAAAATAATTTTCCTTTTGATTTTAGATTAGTTTCGTAACGTTATTTGTATAGTATTGGAAAAAGTGTCTTAAACTATTTTTGACGGCTGTTTTCGAAATGTTGTCTCATATCCCATGATACAATAATAATTGACATAAAATCAAAATTATTAAAATTAATTGTTAATAAAAACATCAAATTATCACACATCCAAATAGAGCACGAAGATTGTCTAAAGTGTGTTAAAAAGATCCGAAATGAAATTGAAAAGTTGCATCATAGCTTGCGCGGTTGCAATTATTATTTATGACAACAGCAGGTTGTACAGGTTATCCATTAGTGGAAGCGTGCGTCCGACCCCCGGGGGAGGTTAATTGAGCACCGACCACGTGGCAACAATTATTTACCTTCAGGTGAACCACGTGCGTTGTCGCCCAAGGTATACATGCTACTCAAAACATTATACAATCCACTCCTCTCTACGACAATCCTTTTACTTTAAAAGCACGATCCCACACGCTAAAATGCTGTATAAAAGTATTGGCGAAGCATTGCGGAGGAGCTAACTAAAAATGAAGAAATAAGATGGTGAATTTACAGACATTTCGGTTTAATGTTTCTACTGGGTACGGCCGAATTGAAACTCAACTCTAACTGCTAGTGATAAAGTCTAAACTACGCTCTGGTCGCCGCCACCACATAAATATGTATATGCAGGACAGGACAGTAACTGTGGTTTAGGTAACTTAACGTTATGGGGTTTCATGGTGATTACTAAAACTTTTCAGTTTTGATGTACGTACTCTACGTTTGTCTATACTAAAATCGCTAGCTAGTAATTAGATTAAGACAAATGTTATGATGGAAATCGCAAACGCATAGCGAGACCGCATGCGGTCAATAAGGGTAACATAAAATTTTACGAGATGATACAAAACTTAATGACAGCACTATGTGTCTGCCGTCTACCGACTAAGCACTACATCTAGGAACTAATCTAATACTACAGAAGCATTGCCTGGTCGTAAATAAACGCAAAAATGTAGCATTCGGGCGCTCCAACGTCGACACCCTAAATCTAGGGCATGTGATCTGCAGACACCCGCGGCCGCAAGATCTTAACTCACATTAGCCACAAACGTAGACAGTCCGAGAGTGTCTTATAGCTAGACGGTAAAGGAAACTAAACACAGTCAACAGTAACCGGGTCGTCTTGTACTGGGGTATGCGAGACGCGTGCTTCGACCTCGCGGAGTCTTCATTTGGTAGACTATCGCGGCATTGCCGGTGCGTTCGGCGCGGCGTCTTCGCTTCGACTGAGGCGCCGGGCGGCTCCCCCCTCCAGCCCCTTCCCACCCGCGCTGCATCCTTCAAACGCTCCCTGATAATCGGGAGAAAATACTACACATAGCTGCAATTGGAACGCCGCATAGTATTCTTTTTTGGCCATGAGTCAGGCGGTAATTGCATGTGCTGTCATTGGCTAGTTCTTTGAACTCGTCGGGAGGACTATTTCGAATGCGATTTTGTCCTCGAGAACTTTCCGCTCAAAAGGGTCGGCTTTAATCAGTTTTGGTCATTTTTGGAGCCGTATTTTAGAGTGTGAGCTTCACTGTGTAAGGCAGTCACGTCCCATCGTGTCGCTCCATCGAGACAGCAAAAAATGTTCTGTTTGTCCTCTGTTGTCACTCGTCTCGGTTTCCTCGGATTTGTAATTTAAGAGACCTCTCTGCCTTGATAAAAGCAAAATAAATTTGTCAGGCGATACTCCGTAATGTAAATTTCTCGCTTCGTCGCTTTTTCTGTTGTATTTTTCATATTTTCTTGTATTTTCGGGCTAACGTTTCTTCTGAACTTATATTTCTATAGTTTATTATTTCTACGTTGAATGTTTACGTGTTTGCGTTTAATCAGAAAACCACAAGTAAGCAAAAATTTTACTTTGGTTTTCATTTTACTTTTTCTTGTTTTTCCATATTACTAAGCAAATTAGTATTTTACTAAAATCAAACCAACCGGCTGTTGTATCAAAGACGAGTACTTGGTCTTCGTTTCGTTACGAAACGCTGTTGTATTGCATTCACCTCGTATGAATTGTAAATCAATGCAAATCCGCAGCAATACTGTTGTATAAACACCGTGCACTTGATGTTGGGTTGTGCTGGGTAACTCCTTTTTAATGACCCGTGTTATGCTCAATCTTTTATAGCCATTTAGGTCTCATCTTCCACGGTACGTACCTGCGAGTACAAAACTGTACCCATCTTATTTTTCTTTCAAACCAGCGGCCGCTAGTACCCTCCTACGCGTGAATTTCGGTTTTCGCACATTATAGTGTTATACAATAGCTAAACCCTTCTTGTAAAATGGACTCTAAGCTAATTCTTGATTTTGATTTTGATTTTAAGTTATATGAAAAAGTTATTATTCCGCAATAAAAGCGATTATTGAGATAGTTAGTCTGAAAGGGTATATACTCGAACATTTGATTGATTTAAAGTAACTCATGGTTTACAAAGAATACACAATCAGGCTGACGTTTTAATTTCAATTTCAATTTGTAACAAAAATATACAAATGTTTTTAAATTGACATTATTGAAAATTGCTCATAAAAAACAAGTTTCGTTTTCTTGATCGCTTGACATCGCGTGCTTCATATAGTGTGTTATTTATTATTAACTAGCGGCCGCCCGCGACTTCGTCCGCGTGGATGTCGGTTTTCATTATACGAATGTTTTTTCCCGCTAACTCCCGTTCCCGTGGGAATTTTGCAATATCCTTTTGCAACTAAGCATCAAGTTTACTAAGGGACCTGCATGCCAAATTTCAAGCGTCTAAGTCAAGTAGTTTAGATTTTCCATTCAAACTTCCACCCCCTCATTTCGGGGAAGTGGGGGGTTGGAATGGGTCAAAAAGTAGCCTATGTTCTGTCTCAGGGTCTAAAGATGGTCTGTACCAAATTTCATCAAAATCGGTTGCGAGGTTTAAGCGGGAAAGCGTAACAGACAGACAGACAGACAGATAGAGTTACTTTCGCATCCCAACTAATATTATAAATGCGAAAGTAACTCTGTCTGTCTGTCTGTCTGTCTGTCTGTCTGTCTGTCTGTCTGTCTGTCTGTTACGCTTTCCCGCTTAAACCTCGCAACCGATTTTGATGAAATTTGGTACAGACAATCTTTAGACCCTGAGACAGAACATAGGCTACTTTTTATTTCGAAAAAAAGAAATCCACGCGGACGGAGTCGCGGGCGGCCGCTAGTTTATAATATTAGTTGGGATTAGTTAGCAATTCTTACTTGCTTACGTACTTTAACAAGAGTTTAATAATCCCAACTAATATTATAAATGCGAAAGTAACTCTGTCTGTCTGTCTGTCTGTCTGTCTGTCTGTCTGTCTGTCTGTCTGTCTGTCTGTCTGTTACGCTTTCCCGCTTAAACCTCGCAACCGATTTTGATGAAATTTGGTACAGACAATCTTTAGACCCTGAGACAGAACATAGGCTACTTTTTATTTCGAAAAAAAGCAATCCACGCGGACGGAGTCGCGGGCGGCTGCTAGTATTTTATAAAAGAAAAAGTGATGCAAACTAGCATCATATTTTTATCATTATATAAAGCTTCGGCTTTTGTACTCTGAAAATAGAAATTAAGTTAAATCAACAAAGATAGCCCTCCAAAATATAATTTATTTGTTTATTATCGACAACCCACGATATGTACTCGTAAATGATCATCTCTTGCACTTCATAATCGACAGCAATATTATACACCCGAGTCGAGCCCCTTAAAAGTTATTTCAATAGAATTCTTAACATGTCGTTAAACCTAGGATCTGTTGGTCCCATCGTAAAGTGAGATGTTTCGTCGAAAACTTATAATCTGTCGCCATACTATCTCAAAGTGTCAACAGTGCAACATAGAGAATGCGCGCTACGCATGCGCTACGAATCTCGTAGCACTGCACTCCGTAGTCACGTAGTCGTAGCACATAGCGTCATATCAAAGTTATTTTTGACTGGATTTTAAATGGGTTTTTAAATAATAAATAAACAGGTTTATTAAATTGAAGTCAATAATTTATGTCTCTATCCATCACTGTTATTTTTCAATATAACAGTGTTTCATAATATTATCTTGCTTCTCCTATTCTTTAATATTCAATACTTATCTAGACAAATATAATAAAGCAGAAGATTTTGTTTGTTCGTTTGTTTGTTTGTTGGATCGAACGCGATAATATCAGGGACTACTGGTTCGAATTGAAAATTCTTTTTTGTTGGATAGCCTATTTATCGAGAAATGATTTAAGCTGTAGTATAACACTATGTGTGCAGAAACCGAGATCCACGCGGACGGATTCGAGGGCGGCCATTAGTTTCTGAAAAAAATTGTATTGAAATGTTCAATTGCATTGTACTTATACGTCTTAGTAATGTGTTAAATGATCAAAATTCAGCTCACAGCGCCATGGTGACCACGGGATTCGGTTGTGGCAATAACTCGAGGACCGTTGCGGTATAAATCACCGTTTTTAATGCTATGCAATTTACTGCGCTCCCGGGAATTATTGCCAGTACAAAAGCGCCCCCTGGTGTCGGCACACTTTAACTTGGACTCGGGAAGGATGCGGGTTTTAGAAGCCAAATGGCCTACCTACTTTGGAACGGTCACTACAGAAACACGTCCTTATTATGTTGATATTTTTATTTAATTTTTATGAGGAGCTATTGGCAAATTAATTAAATCGCCGCCCAATGAAGTTTTTCTAGCTATTCAGCCAATTCAAGGTCACCACATTTTTTAAACAAATTATGATAATCATACGAGAAGTTTAAATATGACGTATGGAGAAGGGACGTAAAATCTTATTAACATATAACTTGAAGAACTAAGCAATGGCTGCTTAAAGTTGAGTTCAATAATGCTTAAAATAAATTATAGCATAAAACCATAACAATCTTACCAATTCTCAATATTATGTGCTCTATATACCGAATTAATTAAAGTTAGATTTCTCAGAGTATGTATCACGGTATTTTTCTAGCCAGATATTTCACTTGCAACTTCCTCAGAAGAGGCAGAACCAGACCTCAAACCCGAGGCCTTACCCTTGTGCACTCGATGCAAGCATCGAGGCCGCAGCGGCCGACACAAATCACTTTAGACAAATCTGCGCTTGGCCGGCCGGGACCACTGCAGTGTATTTTATTAGGTGGCGGTCCAACGGATGGATCAGGCTTTTTGCTTATTTCACGGTTACATTTTGAGACTGTTTTGAATAACTTAAACATAAGGGGTTTTGGTCTATGTGAATGTAACGAAAACGTTGATGATACAAACATTAGAATTAAGGTACTTGTCTGTATTGAAAATTTGGCTTATTTAGCCAGCGGCAGTTGTTCAATAAAATTCATGGAAATACCTAGGCATTTACATAAGAAATCATAATTATATAAACCACATAGTCACGCCTTGCCTAGCATTATGAAACTTAATGATGTTACAGCCGATACTGGGAGTGATTTAAGTAGTTAGTGTGCTTGCTATTTCGCGTCCACTTTGTAATCCTAACGTTAATATATGTACTGGTTCTTATGTCCCTAGTCCCGCTGCTATAGGGTCCGTCGAAATATATAAACTAAATTCATCTCATTACACTCTTAACTCTCCAAGGTCTCAATTTTGGCTCAAGTGCTGATGCAATATTTTATTGCACTCTAAATAATGTGTGGTTTATGGCATTCACATTTCATTATACGCACTTAAACATTTATTACTACTTCACTTAAAATTAGACAAACAAACAATGCAGGTATCGTGTGCAATGAAATAGGTCAAGGCTGAGTGTAGCATACGCCGTAAATATCGTATTTATTCCATCGCAAGACTAGATTTGGATGCGGATTTAATATCAGATATTGATGCATCTCAACTGCCTGGTAATAGAGATATTGCCTTGCCTTTTATCAAACAGCAGAGGGAAATGGGTGCATTCTAAATTGGTCGGAGCAGGATAACTACTGGGATGTTGATTTTACAACCGTTGTGGGTACTAGGCAGAGTAATAGGCACTTTGAATCCTTATTTTCCAAGTTTTGCGAATCAATTCAGAAATAGAATAGATTTCATTGTAACGCAGTCAAATATCTCACAATTCATAAAGGCCACAAAAATGTTCTTCTGGATATTTAGTTGTTTTCATTTAATGCTAGTTTATTTTTATAATGCAGGATAAGGGATAAAGGGTTGGAGCGTGTAAATCGCCAGTTAGTCAGTTCAACCGGTGCATGGATGCAGGGCGCCTCAGCCTGCAGTCTGCATAGTGCATTACACGCGTCCTGCGCTGTGACTAACGGCTAATCGTTTATTTTACACCGAAACATTTGGCTTAAACTCGCCCTGCAGGGAGGGCCAATACATCGTTTTGGAGAACATAATTAAATAAGGTTTGATACATATGTCGAATCTTCTCGAAGCCCTTTGAGAGCTAATTTATGTAACGAAAGTAGTCTTAAAGGGTTTGCAACTTCTTATCATCTCACTACCTAATGGTGGTCATACGTAGAAATAGGAAGTTATGTCCATAGTCACTACTCTGGCTGTTGACCGCAAAATGGTGATCGTTAAAACAGAGAAATCCTACCCATCCCCCGGGTTGTTCCTTAGTCGTCTCTTACGACACCCACAAAAAGAAATAGGGTAGGCTGGCAACACACAGCATTATGTATCTGGTTGCCTAATAACGGGCTTCTGCCATAAACAATATTTCAGTATCTATAAGTGAATACTTGACTATTATTCTTATTATTTAGAAAGAAATATGATATACAAATAAACTTTAACAACATTTAACACTTTTTTTTTCAATAATTCGCCCAAAATTTGGTGTGACAACCTAAATTTCCGGGCAGACGATATTCCAACGAACTATTTAGCACCATAACACTCTATGTCCTATTCCAGAAGCCTGTCGGTGTCAAATCTCACCCGTAATTAAACGTGACAACGTGTCATCCCATCGACCTTGAACGCGCGCACAAAATCGGGTAAAGTATATTTTAACCCCAAATTAAGTGGTGAGATTTTCTTTGACTACCCGCGCCGGCGGGTCTCCTCTAATTCTCAGAATAGAAAAGAAGTAAGGCTGAAATTTTGATGAGCTATTTACAACCTTATCCTTAGAATGTTAAGGTTGCTTTTGTGTGCGTTCAGAGGGTGGGACGGGGCGTGTGGTGGGCTCGAACGGCGCGTCCTTTAAGAAAATGGAGACAATACGATTATAGTATTGCAGAATATGGAAGAAAATGAGATGAAACAATAATATTTTTATATTTACGAACGATGTCAATAATGTTATAAAAGCAAAGAACAAAATGAAGAAGAAGAAAGAACGGGATGTAATGACGAATCGGTGTTACCCCAATGACTTAATCGTATTTCGAAATTCTTCAGTAAACGTTTCAAGTGCCCAGGCTGTAAGTCCATCTAATGACATATAAAGATTCGAGTAAAGTTTCTAATCTTGTTTAACGCAGATTTTTAGTTTTTTAGAAATCGTTAATTTATTTATGTAAGAAGTATGGCTGACACATACGTCATACTTGTGAACAGGTGCCGCCTTTGGGGACTGGTCGACTGGGACTCAATCTATTCATGATAAATATATTTTTAATTATATACTTGAAAGACGTAACTGTATGACCTAGTACAAGTATGTTAACTCATGGTATGGACAAACTATTGTAATTATTTGGCGATTGAAAAGAGCAACTATCGAGTTCTCGGTAGATGACTGCTTTACGAAGTCGGTGGTCGAGTCATTCCTTTGTGCTAAAAATGTATGACGATTTATAAGTGCCTTGCAGAGGCCTACATGAATAAAGTATATTTTGAGTTTGAGTTTGAGTAGATAATAGAGAATATCAAAAATGTCAATGTAATAAAGTACTCGTTATTACAAAGTTTATTCAAAATGAAAATTTTGTCGGAATTTTCGTTCCGGGGCTGAACGTGCGAGTGACAATCTTTCTTTTTGTTTTAATGTTTTATCTGACGATTTAGCATATACGCCAAACCTCCCAAATATTATTATGTATATAAATAATTTAGACTATCCGCTATCCATCCCTTTCCACTTCGCTATAACCCAATCTTTCTTCTCTTTCCAAACCCGTCTGGAGGCGAAATTCACGTAGTTTTTTTTCTCGATTTTTCACATTTGCACAACACCACTGATTGATAGAGCGCGGGGTGAACTAGGGATGGGTGGCGCTACAGTCACGTAGTGTTCGAATCATTTGATTGTCATGTGATTGAATAAGTTAATGCAGCCGATTTTTATGTTTTCGCTACTAAAAAAAATTATGAACTTGTGTACCTATACTATTTGTAAGCCAAAGCAGCATTCCTCAACGACTGAAACTCTTTTGGCTATTTAGACTTGGTTTTAGACTAAATCGTCACCAAAGTAGAATGTCACATAATGGACTTGCTGGCTTATTATGAGCTTAAAATAACAATCATAATTTTTTTAACGAAGTTGTTTCGACTGTAGGTATAAGTTTTTTTGTTTGGCCAAGGCCAAGACATATGTATTTCTAAGAGATTGATGCTTTTAAAACAATTTCATACATCTACCAATTCTACTAATTAAATCTACCAATTATATGTAATTGATTTAGTGGATTCAAAAAAAAACAAAATCAAAATCAAAATGTTCTTTATTAGTTTACAAGTACATTGTTACAGGTGTTGGGCTTCTCCTTTTAAGTTTAAGGAAACCTGTCTTAGGAGAAGCCCGCTCTTTCGGTCTGGTTTAAATTTATCGTAAACATTAAAGATAGATACAAAATTCATAACATGGATTTGATTTCACTTCGATAATTTTAGTATCGATTATCGCATCGCATAATCCTTCGCTATTCCCATCCCTAGTCGGGTGCAACCGTACCCAGTGTATGGCGTTGGGCAATCATTTAGTCGAGTTTAGTCGACTTGGTCTTGTTGCGTCTCCTTGGCTGCGGCTTAAGTGCGGCTTACGGAGTGTTGAAACTAAATACTTTTAGCGTTTGTGGATTCCGATTGGCGGGCGAAGGTGGGAGTAGAGGCTGCGTTTCTTTGAATTGATGACGGGCAATTAGATTTTCACTTCATAGAAATACTCTCCAAATCTATACCAATATAATAAAGCTGAAGAGTTTGTTTGTTTGTTCGAACGCGCTTATGTCAGGAACTGCTGATTAGATTAGAAAAAATATTTTTGTGTTAGATAATACATGTGGCGAGGAAGGCTATAGTTTAACTGAAATCTACGCGGACGGAGTTGCTGGCGGTCGCTAGTCTTGAATATGACGTAAATGTTGAGCATTAGCTTCATTAAATACTAGATAGCTAGAATGTCGCTAATCTAGCAAATATATTACTCTGAAAAACTAGATATAAACATGACACTGACGGGCCCGTCAGTGTCATGTTTATATCTAGTTTTGGTGGTCTAGTGGTCAGAGATCCTGACTACAAAGCCGAGTTGCGAGTTCAAATCTCGTTAGGGGCACATGTTTGTGTGAGGGTTATCTTAATTTGTACTCGAGTCATGGATGTTTATAAAAGTATTAAAGTATGTCTATCCGTTCCCTAGCTTTCATAGTACAAGATTCGAGCTTATGATGGGTAATATAATTATGGATTTTGGGCTATTGTTGATCCGCTACCTTACTCGGTTTTTCGGTTTGAAGCACGTTTTTGACGCCAGAAAAAAGAGTGTTACTTAACTGCTTGCATTCCATACCGCAAAATGGACAATCTGCCAGATTTCGGAGTTAGGCTAAAATAGCCATCTACAATAATACAGCCGTTTGACTAGCCGTTTTGTGTACTGCTCTAAATAATAGACCAAGAGATCGCGGGTTCGATTTCCACATTTGTGTGAAAAAGTATGACTATCACCTGATGGAAGTGATCACCACTGCCCATGGACATGAACAACCGCCCTAGGGTCGCAGATGCGTTGGCTGCCTTTATGACCCCACCATCTGAGAACTGGCGACCTTACTCACCAGCAGAAACATTGCAAAACAGGAGTGCTACTTCACTGTGGCCATTCGAATGGAAGTTCCTCTTAGCTTCACCTCTTTTAAGATAAGTGATATCGAAAATTTAAGAGCGAATTATTCAATCAAAAATTCCAGTAAGCTCTACCTTTTACGTTTATTTAATAACAAGCCTATTGACACCTTAACCTGTATTTCATAGGTATATAATATGAAACTGTAAAAATTGCGGTCTCCCCTCCCATCCGCGAGCAGCTTTGAAAGTCGGTCGTTGTAAAATTTAAGGACATTACTTCGGCCAACATTACAACGGACTCCATTCGGTATATTTGTCGCGTCCTTCATGTGCGATTCAGCGACAACTTTGGATATGGTGTTTTTGGTTTAGATATAATTTATAATATGTTGTTGTGACAGCATACATAATAGAAATTAACAGCGCAACTTTAATACATTGGATATTATTATACACATACCTCTCTGTATCATGTATTAAGAATAGAAAAATGTTATATCTCCTTTCGTTGTCAGGCCTTTTTAGAGTTCCGTAGGCAAATGGCAATAAACGGAACCCTTTTAGATTCATCATGTGTGCTGTACGCACTATTTAATTATTTTTTTTCGTTTTGTTTCGTTACATCTGTATACATTTAATTTATAATGTGTGATTCAATATATTATTTGTAATGTGTGATTCAATATAACACTGCACTGTTGATTTACTGACCTGTGTGTAGTAAACACTGAGTAACACGACGAATGAATGTATTCATGTTGTACTTGAATTGCAATAAATATATTTTTAATGAGTAAGTTTTAAACCCGAATTTATTGTTTTGTGCGTATAAAATGAGCTCAAGCTCGCATGTGAGCCGAGCATATCTAAAAACGTCGCATCCACGCATGCACATGGCTCCTTGTGACTGGATTGTGGCCAATGAATGGGTACAAGAGCTCATCGTGTTGTACCATTTGTTGTTTCCTGTTTAAGCCGATGGCCTAAACAAAACCCTTGGATATCATAGGGTGTTGCAGATGGATATATATTGTACCTTCCTTTATCTTTACTAATAAAATAAAGCTAAAGATTTTGAACGCCCATATCTTAGGAACTATGTACTGGTTCGAACTAAAAATATATTTTTGTTTTGTCGAGGGAGGATTTTAGCTTTACGTGCGGAAACCGAAATTCATGTACTTAATATGCAAACTAGTGGCTTTTTGAACCTAGATTATAATATCTATTAGTTTCGAATAGTAATCTAGGGGCTTGATTTACGATATTCATGGTATCTAGCATTTAATGAAGCTAATGTTCAACATGTACGTCGTATTCAAGATTTAAGAAGTTTTGCCATAGCGTGAAAATCGGACGATCAATCCAATCAGAATAAAATTGTAATACATAGAAACAGTAGGTACGTGGATTACTTTTTTAACAATAAAGTCAGTATAAGGATGATACTTAAGCATTGTCATATTAATTGCGGCCAGGGAAACCATTGAAAAAATATATTATTTCGGAACGACTATTATCGAAATGAAATAATGAATCATATATTCATATCTTTTAATTTGATCTTAATTTTAACCAAGGGCTGCACATTTCTTATAGAAGATAGCTATTGGTTACTGTACTAAAATATACAATTCAACCCGTCCATAAGTAAATTCTTACTGTAAAAACCGATTTTAATCCCAGTTCATATTCCGTCTAAATGTCATCCAAGGGCGACACATTATTGCTTACAGAGCAGTAAAGTCCGCTCTACATTTAGCCCGCGGATCGCGTGCGAAGGCTGCGAAAGGGCGCGAACACAAAATTTTCATTTTCATTTATTTTATTTTTTTTATTCATTTGTTGTCAGGCAACGCAGGCCCATAGATATATGCCTTACCAGATAACATATATAAAAAAATATAAGACAGATTTTGTTAGTATATAAAACTTAAGTCTATATTAGTAAGATCTTAAAACACACGCATTGTATTGCTTGGCGATGTGTGACGCAATCGGGTGTCCGGTAACCGGAAATATGACACCCTTTGGCCAAAACTCCTCCTTATACAAGTTTTACGTCGTCAAATCAGATAAATGTGGGGCCGTTTCACAATTTTTTCACTGTTTCGCGTTTTGTTTCCCATTTTTGTCGTTTATTGTTCCGCGTCAAAGTGACTGCGAAGCTCCAACGTGCATGACTCCACAATCGCAGTCCGCGATGGTCTGTATTCTTTGACCATATTATCTGATCTAGACTCACACCGTGGCTATCGCGCCGTGATACTAAGTGTAGAGCGGGCTTAACGGCTGTCTGCCCTGGGTTCACTTGTAGGGCGCCTGGCAACGCGGGGGGGTCCGGATGCGAGCCAAGAGGGGGTCTTGTGTAGTGGGTCAAGGAACTTCCTACATAGCGGTTAACTGGGCCGGCTTGCGGCGAGACGATCTTGCCTAGACTGGCCTGGGGTGGATAACAGGTGGCCTTGTGATTGAATTGAGTTAAAAGATAAATAAATATCCATGTTTAAAAAGATATATAGATTAATTTTGCAATAACATTTAAAATTAAATTCTTTTTCAAGCCACATTTGTTTTAAAATTACTAGCACTTCGTCGTGAATGGCCTGCTGAGAAGAAGTGCTGGAAGAAACCCAAATATCTGTAAACTGTGTAATATCTGACAATATCACATAATACATAGATCCAAGTCTGCGATAAGTAGCTTAATTAGTATTGCTATTAGTTAGTAGGATATTTGTACTAACTATAATTCCATAGTCAAGTCATAGGTCCTATTATATACAAAAAATATAATTCACGCATTACAAACAGAATTAGCGATTTTTCATGCACAAAAATATTTGTCCAGTACGGGGATTGAACCCGTGACCTCTGGGTGTAGTTCTTACCATCACAACAACAAATCTGTCAGTTACACAGATGAACAGAAAATTGTTTGTATGATTGAATACTCATTTTCAGTTCATACATAATTATTACGAGAATGATTAAGTTTTTTTAGACTGTTTTGGATTTTGAATACTGATAATACATAAAGAAAACTTTATTCTTACCATTAAATAAATTTTAAAAATATTTAAATGTGGTTATGTAATGTATCAAATTGCCATACTCTCCGGTAAAATGTTTACAGTCAGCGTCAGATAGTGCCACTCAAGAACTTAAATAAATTGACGTAATCCCTCGTAGTCTACAAACAGCCACATAGAAATTCAGTAAACAGAGGGTCAAACCAGGGTTTTTATTATTAAATTGAAATAAACAAGTAAGCCTACAATTTGCAAGAGGACAAACTCAAAACTCAAACTCAAAATATTTTTTATAAAAATAGGTTTCATAGAATCACTTATTAATCGTCACAAAATTACAAAATGATGACTCTACCACCGATTCGGAAGGCAGTAACTGGTGAGAAGAATCGGCAAGAAACACAGTTGCTCTTTTTAAAAGCCATATTTTTAATGGACACAAGCCCATATTTTCTCTGATCAACGATAAAAGGATAACCTATTTATTATATTATTGATCGTAAAATAAAAACCCGGGCAACACAGATTTTTAAGAGGAGGCTTTCGGCCCAAATTCTGTCTAACGATCTTCTATTTATGGCTGCTTGGTAGAAATGGTAGCAACTAGCTAAATATTTATATACCTTAGACATCGTTTATCCTTTGAAAAATAGGAAATATCCCACTGGGTTGGGTTGCTTTTGGTAGGCTCGATGATGTTCTTGGATTAACGCGTTTCCACAAAGCCTGAAGACTATACCCACAACTAATGTATTTTAGCTTTTTTATGTTTTAAGAGGGCAAACAAACAAGCGGGTCACCTGGTAATTAATCACCGCTGCCCATGGACATCGACAACCGCACAAGGGTGGCAGATGCATTGCCTGCCTTTAAGAGCACATACTCTCCCCAACTTAGCTTTGGTGACCTTACTCACGGGCAGAAATATAGCACAGCAGTTACGAAGTGCTTTCTCACTGTGGTCTTCTGTAAGGTGGAGTAACTTCCCTAGACGAGCGGCTCATTCGAGTAGAAGTTCCACCAAGCTCTACCTATCTGCCTACAACGGCATACGTAATTCCTGGTTAAGATTAACACAGGACTGGCCTGCATGGCGATCTTTGGAGGAGGCGGTGGGATTGCCCAAGAGCCTGATGATGATGATGATGGTAAGCAATAAAATAGGACCATGAGAACCTCGAATTCCTCGCAGTCATGTCAAGAGCCATTTATTATATATATATTATATAATATTATGTATATATTATATATGAGCTCTTGACATAATTTAATAAACAAAGTGGAATTGCCTGAATAAACCATATTACTCCAATATAGAAGGAATAATTGTCGTGGAAGTGGTTTGGGAAAATAAAATCAACACATTAATATCCATTAATTAATATATTATAATATACGTGACTTAACAATAGTTTTATTCGTTATTGCTTCATTAATTTATTGTACTTAGTTTTATAATAGTGGATCTGATTGTCGTGTCCAGTGATATGACAGTAGGCTTACTATGTTGATCACGTTCGCTTGTTGTGAAAAAGATTGTGGCATTCATAACTAACAAAAATGTTTTATGTTTTATTTTGTTTTTTGAAATTATGAAATTATATAATCTTGATATACTCGTATGAGAATTTATGTTGTGATTTCATTGAAGTTAAGTCTATAATATACGAGTATTATAAACATAATATGTTTGTAAAATGATTATTTTCAAATCCACAATCTTTTTAACAACATGGCGGAAAATAATATGAATTTGAAATGCCGAAGTAATGAAGACAAGCATCTCAGAATGAGAGTACATCATGTAGTAGATCGCATTATGAAAGTTATATTAAAATTTCCTTAAATTTAATGTCTTAGGAAAGAATTAACCTAATACACACACAAGTCAACAAGAAGAATATAGAATTATTACTAATAGCATTTAAAATATCTATTATTCCAATAACAATATCACATATAGTAACTAGACAGTAATAATAATTATTATAATTAATAATAACAATCAACAATTACATTCGATGATACAATGGTGTAATTATTAAATATTATCTATTTATAATTAATTCGTATATTATTATTATTTGTATGTGCGTAATGATTTATTATTATGATCACGATAGCACTTTCTAATAATTATAAATACACTTACAATTTTAGAAGATATAGGTATATTTCTTTTAGAGTCACTATTTTTTTGTGAATTTGTAAGGTTTTTGTAGTTTTTAGTTAACGCCCAATAGTAGGTGTATTGGAGCTATATTTTTTGGACGTTTATTTATACTTCAAAGCCATTTTCAGTTATCTAATAATCTAGACACCTCGTTTCCATCTATTAGGACAAAATATAACGATTAGTGGAGTTTTTAGTAAGATCAAAATTACACGTAGGTATTTATTAAATGTAGTACACCCAAATACACACATATAATGACATTTTAAATTTTGTTTCAGCCGTCATTAATACATTCTAAACCACCCATAGTGTTTGTTTAAATATTTTTATTTAAATATATAATTTATAACTACTGGTCGATTACAAAAGCCGTGTAAGAGGCATAGCGCTCTAAGGGATCTTACAAGTAGTCAACAATAAAAATATTGCTATGAAATATTTCTATGTCCAACAAATAATATCTTTTCGCCTCGTTATATGTATCTAAAAGGGTAAAATTATAACAAAAACGTTTCACTATAAACTTGTAAAGGTTTATCAAAAATGTGTTTTTCTTTCAAGTGACTTTTCCTATGCGGGCTTATTTATGTCAAGTACTTTTAGAACTTAGTACATTTTTAATTTTACTAAAACATCGGGTTAGGTTTATACAATACAATGCCAATTTTTTTTCTTCATAACTCAGATTTCATTAACCTGGTGTTTAAGAAAATGTTTATACTAATCGAATCATACAATATAATTAAGTTTTTATTTTAGGCCTTCTCCTAATTAACATTTTCTGAGACATTTTTATTTTACAATCTCTTATTCCAATTGCCCCAATTATTTTATTATTTTGTTTTAATATTCAGTTCTAACTTTTAAACATCCCGACGTGTAAACGGTAACACAGCCGCATTTCGTAAACTCTCTGTAATAGTAATATCGTTTGTCACTTCAAAGAAAAACAACGTCAAGGTATATGCGATTCGAAAATTGGACAACAAATATTGAACAACTGAAGACATAGCAGCTCACATTCCAAAAGTTAACGACAATATCTGAACATCTGGTCACGCCCACATGGCCATTGACGCTCTAGCTTATGCACAGGCGAAGCCAGAGGAAGCATGCAGGAAGGAATCGACTTCTTTGAACCGAGAACGTATAATGCATTCCATATAATATATGTATGTGGGAGAAGAGACTTTTTATCTTTAAACAAGAGAACAAAATTGGAAAGTTTCGAGGGAGTGTCATGTGATGTTATATAAAAAGAAGACGAGATAAGAATAAAATACGTTTTTGGTTGTTAAATCCAATCCTTTACTTCTTCAACGATTCCACATATATGTTATAGTGGCACGATATATTGGCTCCAGAGCCCTGATTGTCATGACAACGGATGCAGTTCTGAGGTGGCCTGTTCGTTAGCACCGCCATACCATACCGCAAGATAGTTCTTCACGCTTCTCTTGTAGGAGCCAAGGTTACAGGAAGAAGGAAACAAGCGTGCCATAGCTTAAAAGTTGGGCCAAGAAAAGAATTGCGAAACATTTGAGTCGCAATGACGATGCGATTCTGACTAGATCGGTAATAAGGGGGAGCAATCTGTAACAAGTTGGTATTTAAGTAGAATTTCTCAAATAAAAATAAGTAGGTACAAAATAAGTAATTTTTTTGTATGCATTGATCGGAGAAGTTCCAAGTTTAGTCGATCAGCGAAATATTCATCATTCGATAGGAACATGAAAGTTATTTACTATTTCATAGACACATTGTTCTGAATATTTTTCCCAGAATCCAAATTGGGAAAAATTAAGACTTTAGAGCTATGGGATAGTATAACAATATTATTTGCTAACAAGCAGCCGCCCGCGTCTTCGTCCGCATGAATTTCGATTTCCAATAGCCTAAATCCTTCCTCGTCAAATGGACTATCCAACACAAAAAGAAATTTTCAAATCGGTCCAGTAGTTCCTGAAATTAGCGCGTTCAAACAAACAAACAAACTCTTCAGCTTTATATATTAGTATAGATTTAGGCTAGCATACTGCCACCAAGCGGTTCGTAAAATGGCATATTTATCATTAGGACTGAATGGACTGATGAACTCGATTCAAAGAGCTTTTAAGCGTATTGTGACAACAGAAATGCTTCAAGGACATATTAAAACCAGTTTTGATGTACCTGTAAGAAAACAGTATTTTTGACACATTTTTAATTTTGAATCTATGACGTTGAATATTCGCTGTATTACGTGTATAATATTGTTACTGTGATAACTGAAACGTGTGCAATATGAACACAGAATATAATCCATCTGCTTCAAACTCTCCTCTTTGGTACAACAAACGAAACATGAATACCATATTTTCAACAGCGTAACACTACGAGTATACTATGTGAAAATAACCAATAATGGACGTTCTGAGTTCCTCTCGCAGGATTACCAACTATGCAAAAAGTTTAACTTTCCTAACAACATGTTATATTGTCATCGTCCCTGTAAATATACATAGAATGAATCAACGGATTTTGAGACGGTTTTGATACAAGTATATTACGACTATTCAAAATATAATAATTTGGTTATGTTGCTAGAGTATAGCTATAGCGTTTGACCATGTTTGTATATTATCAGTAATATTTCAAGTTCGTAATATTTAGGACTGATATTTCAAAACAATCAATTATAAAACAACGAATTCCTGTTTGAAAAAGCCGACAAAGCTATTTTAAAAGATGGGTAGTCTGAAAGGGGAGGCTTCCCTATAATTAGTTAATAGGTGAATCTCGAAAGTTGTTCAATAACAATATTCAAAACTTCTGAAGTATATCAGAATCACAACGTCCTCTAAGCCATCGCTAAATAGATATAGGAGTGATTTCTTAAATAGAATACAGACAAAGAACTATTAATACTTAATCTAAAATATTTAGCTAATTATATTTTTAGAGTAATATTGTCTAAATTACATCGTTTAAATTTCACAAATCTAATCCATCTAGCGAGAGATTATATACAAGACAAGTTATACAAAAAATAAATATACTATAGCACAATGATTAATTATCCGATATGTCAGGCAGTAATCACTAGGCCACGCAATATTGGTAGACGAAGACGCTATCATAAATATGTATAGAGCATGAAAATTTATAATTAATACTGTGCCAATACGTACTTCTTTCAATTGCCGTGAAATATGCATAACTATACTGTACTAACCGCCGAAGTATTTCACCTATACCAACAAGGTAGTGTCAAATTAATAACAAACAATGGAAGACAAACTATCTTTGAGTATTATAAGGTACTTTTTGATGTTACAAATATACATTTATATAAAAGAAACTAACATTATATTTTAACAAAACACTCGAGAAGAAGATTATAAAATACACATTTATGATAACGGCCAAGGAAGCAGCGATAAGTGATATAGATAGATTTAATGCTTAGATAGACCCTACAAATAGCTTGCATATAAAATGTTTCTTGTACTTAATTCATAAAATACAGAAAACTACAATTTCACAACACCTTGCATCAACACAACATGCCGAAAACATTTATAGTTTAATGATCGAAAACTTCGACGGACTTAAAGACCTTTGTGAGAATAATAACAGCCTAACGAATTTTGTTAGGTGAGCTCCAGCAAATTATATAACACAAAACAAACATACTTGACCACTGAAGCATCGCATGATTACATTTAATACCTAGACTTACAGAACTAACAATAAATAGTCATAAAAATCCAAGACGACAAATTGACAGCATTTCCAGTAATACTAATCGTATATGATGTAATACATAGTAATTGAGATAAAGCCTTATAGCTAAAGGCAGACCACGAAATATGCTCAGACATTGAGCAAGCTACCTTCCACGATGAATTTAATATCTCACTATAACAACGAAACTTGGAAATACTATCTCAGATTTACTAGAAGCTACATTTGAGCGAGCTAGCTCGTTCTACCAACTTTAGATAGGACTCTAAAAGTGTTAGATATCAAAATCATTAACATCCACTTACAACAAATTTACGTATAAGAGATTTGTGATTTCATTTAAAACTACCAACTTGACCATTATTGCATGTCTTCGCGTTTGGGTTACCTTTGGTCCTATTATTATTTCGAGTGATAGTAAAACGACGATGTAGCTCGGAAATGAGTATAAGAATCTAAAACCTATTAAGTCTTCTAAGAAATTAAACTAACACTACGTTACTGAATATCCCATATCACATTGTTGACGATTTATGTGTTTCGATCCTTTAAATACTTACTTGATCAGATAAAACTTATCATTAAACATTCAACACCACACCTAACACAAAATAAAACATTGGAAATGTTAAATTTAAAATATATACACACTGTTTTAAAGGGTTGAATCTACGTTGTAACTGTTGTAAATATTATTAGAAACTAAATATTAATCATCGTCTTTCAACAATCATTATGTGCTGAAATGTAATCGTTAAAACCTTTTCCAAACGTGTTAATACAAATTGTGTCTTTATTGAAACGGATTTTAAAGTTTACAAGTCGTCACATTTTGGACCCCAGGATTATTAAAGTGACAATCAACAACATGTTAAAACTAAATTTATTAAAAAATAGGTTACTCTCTGTCCTAGGTCATATTGCATTCGAAAACAACCTTACACTAAGGGTAAACAAAACTCCTTCGAAAGGATAACAAGCGATATCAACAAATTTGTCTTTTTCCAAAGAGGTAACATTGTTTAATATCTAGCAACTTATCCATTTTGTGCTATAATTCGTTGTGCCAATATTGCACATATTATTATCATAGTCTACATAGTATTGATAGTTGTATGGGTGCATACAACCATTCCAATGTACATATTTGTCACATAAACATGACAAATTAACTTAATGCCATCATGACATAAAGAAGATGAAATATTGTGTGCAAATTTTGTACACTTTGATGAAGAAGTGGTAGAGTGCGAAAGTGTTAAGCAGAAATATAATGATACCTTCATTTACGAATAGTTGTATACACCCATTGTCAGTTGGAATACTATATGTGCCAGTAGCACAAACACAGCTTCCTCTCTTAATCTCTCCAAGCAAACATCTTAAATATCTATAAAATAAAATTTCCCTGACATTACAGACAAAATTCTCTAAAACACACCCGAGTAGACACGAGTTATATACCTTGAACACTAGCATCACCTGGTCTTTCACTTTTCACCATTGATTTATGAAATAGATTTGTCTCTTTTGTAACTTCCTTCTACAATGATCTTATCAAAAGTTCTTTCATAATTTACTCATGGAGAAACTATCAACCATACTGATTATATATTGAAAAGATATACACTTATGACTTGATTTTTAGTGAGTATTCTAGGTAAAAATGATAGAATGGAATTGTGTCTTTTGTAAAGAATTTCTTATCAAAAATACCTTTTAATATTTTAACACATTAATGGTACTATGAATAGTCAAAGAAACGCGTTATTTTCAAATTTAAAACTGATATGTTCGTTGAAACGAACAGGCGAGTCACATAAATCTGATGTTTTTAAACTATCAGATTGAAAACTTTTTTTTTTGCAGAATTAACATGTTGCAGATACATAACAGGGTTTAAGTTACAGTCTTTTATCCAAAAGTATTTAGGTAAGTTTTCTACCTCGTATAAACCTACACCGTCTATCCCCAAATACAAATACAGTGCCACAGTTGTTACTAAAGACATATCTGTAACATAAATCAACATTCTCTTTAACCCTACTGATAATCAAGGACAATAATATATCCCTCTGAATCAAATGAATAGTATGAAGATGTTTTTACTGAAAGTGAATACGCAATTTGAGCATGACGAAGTTGGAAGACTTGAGCAAAAGGAACGAGCTCTTAAAATAATATATGAGTTAAAATTAAATGAAGCAGTTGACTGTGAGACCTAACTACGAGTACATTTCACACCAGAGGGCGCTATTGCAGCTTATAAAAAATATTATAATATATTTCTTGTCAATGACTTGAAATAAATTTAGGAATTTATGATAATAAAACATATTTTAGGTATTGACAATTTGACAGGCAACAAAACATCAACTAAAGGAATTCAGTTTAGGTAAGTAAGTATTTACTAATAACATCATAATTTTTAAGTCCCATTGATAAGTAATATTTATTGGAGATAAGGAGCACCTTTGTGTTATTTAAAGAAATTACGGATGATTAGTGTTTTAATTCGTAATAATTAAAGACCTGCCCTCTGGTGTGTTCTATTTAAAAACTTTACATTAATTAACAATATTGAAAATAATAATTTCCAAGTTTAAGTACACAAACGGGAAGATCTCATAATGATCACCGAAATTGTAAGCAACTTCATACGTTTTCATACACATTCTAAAACTAATATTTATTTGACTTCATTGTCGATAGAATTAGAAAATTCTAGTTATGACCAAACATCAATTTCAAAACTAAAGTTGGTTTCTGGTGAATGTTCCGAGTAAGATACTGAAAAGTAAAATTTCACCGTAGAGAGATCAGGCGAAGGACCGACGGCTTAAAGTGCCTTCCGAAGCACGGTGGAGCTCGAGTTGAAAATTTTCGGTCGCCGATCCGATGACAGATCTCTGCGATAGTTGCTTAACTGAAGCAATTGCAGGGCAAAAGCATTTTGTTCTCGAGCTCCTCCACAAAAGTATTAGTGCTTTACCAATATCTCGATGAATGTATTAGATTTTCTCCATATTCACTGTTTCTCAAGAATAAATAACACTAATATTAATTTAACTGGACTAAACGCCTCTACGTAGTATTTGTTTTCTACTTACTGCTTGACGTTTCGGCTGCGTTACAGTCTTACAGTCCGCTTGCGACCACGATTGCTGAGGTTAGTCTTTCATTGCATAGTCTCGTTAAATAATATCAGTGTTAGAATGCAATGCGAAAGTCAATTCTATAAATAACATTTTCAATTAAATTATAGATAACTTTGTGTACGAATCGTATGTTTGCTCACATTCCCAGTGGACCAATGCTAGTACCCCTAGTATATGAAGGCGGGGTGCAGCGGCGGTGGGGGCAGACGCTGCGGTTTGTCCAAGGGGGCACAGCAGGCTGGCTCGCAGCACGGGGCTGAGTAGGGAGCTGGCACCAGGGCGTACTGTGCGGGAGGGCCGTAGATGGCCGGCGTGGCTGGAAGAAGGTGGAAATATAAAAATTATCAGATGAACTGGGAACATGGTATATCCACTATTAACTAAAAAAAAAGAAACTATGGACTTACACACCAATTGCCAAGAGCCAAACAAAGCTCGAAGCTTGTACTATGGAAGCAAGGGAACGGATAGACATACTCGTACTTAATGACCCGAGTAAAAATGGTAATGTTCATCACACAAATATTTGCCCCTAGCGGGATTCGAACCCGCGACCATTGGTTTTGTAGCCAGGGTCTATGACCAGACCATCCGGCCTCAAACTGATAAGAAAAGAACGTACTCCTTCTCAAAAGGTCGTAATTGTAACTTCTCTGGTGTTATAAATATCCGTCCATCCGTCCATGGGAGGCGCTGATTGCTGACCATCATATTATTATCAGTCTGTTCGTTTGCACCCTACGTTTAAAAAACTGTACCTTCAGCATGCACAAAGCCATTGTTGTGCTATGTTCCTGCTGGAGAGTAAGGTATCCAGAGACGTATAAAGTAAGTTCAACTGTGCTCTACCAGTCAAAAAATGTGTATCGACAATGTTTCAAGTACATCACCGATATTATTTTTCGAGTAACTATTAGATGCCATTGATACAGGTATCTTATCAGATTACATTATAAATTGCGAGGTTTGTACGTTACTCTTATTCTTAAAGGAAATACTTAGTGCAAGTGGTTTTATTGATTGATAGTAGAGTTATAAATGAGTGATCGGTGATCATCCGTCTCACTCTTACTTAGATAAAATATTTTTTTCACTTAATACAAAATCGGGGCGATAAAACCTCCTCGTAGTAAAGGTTTTTTTTTTAAGTCAACGATATTTTCCTGTCACCGTGAACTGTCGTGAATCTTTAACTCTTGCTCGTTTGTCTCCTCTAATTAATATCTTCCTTGGGTCGTATTCCTCATTACAGAGGGTCGTGATCATTGTATGAAATAAAACACCCAGCAATTTTCTTGGCACTTTTAAGAGAGTAGTTTGCCGTTGCCTTCTCCATTTCACACACTAACTCGCTTTGTGTAGGTTTCCTCACGATGTTTTCCTTCAACGTACAGCTGGTATGAAATTACGCAAAAAGATTTTTGAAAATACAGAGGTGCGTGCCTGAATTGAACCGGCGACCTCACGCATGTGAAGTGGCGTTCTTGCCATTAGGCTACCGAGCTGTTTATATGACTTATAAATATACTCACTATCAAACGGCAGCTGGTAGACGGCGTAGGGCGGCGGCGGCAGCTCGCAGGGCGCACAAGCCGGCAGCGGCGCCAGGGGCGGCGCGCACAGCAGCTGGTAGCAAAGCGGAGCCTGCAGCGGCGCCGCCTCCGAGCTCAGGACTGGGAGCTGGCTCATCTGGAATAGGCAATGCCGGTTTTTTTAAGGGGAGGTGTTGTCTCGCGTCCGCCAAACAAAGTTATAATATAATTTTTATTCTTGGAGACATCACAAACGACTGCTTTGGCAGTATAGTTGCTAACTCAGTCCGAACTGAGTGTGAACTTTTTTCGCTCCATTAATTTTTCTGGCATTAGTGACGCATTTTTAAGATATGGATGTACCGTAATGCACCGTTTTATTATTTCCCAAACTTAAGCCAAATTGTTAGTGTACTCTGAGGAACCTTAATGTGTAATCTTCTAGCGTTTATCCCGTTTCTGTACGCAGTCCGCTTTGACCATGATCCAGGATTTGGTGAGTCTGGTTATTACAGTCATAACCCTTAGAGGGGAACCAGACAGTTTTGGATCATGGTTACACTTTCAGATCTAAGTGAAATAAAGTCAGAAACTATCTGAATGTGCAGATTTCTTCACGGTTTTTTCCCTCACCGCCGTGCTAATGGCACGAATCTATATCTACAAAACTCAAAGGTGACTGACTGATTGACTGACTGACTGATTACATAGTGATCTATCAACGCACAGCCCAAACCACTGGACGGATCGGGCTGAAATTTTGTATGCAGGTAGATGTTATGACGTAGGCATCCGCTAAGAAAGGATTTTGATTGATTCAACCCCCAAGGGGGTAAAATAGGGGATGATCGGTAGTATGAAACTTTGTCAATTTTAAACCTATCGGGCTGATATTTTGCATACATAAAGCTACTATGACGTAGGCATCGCTTAATTAATGAGATTGATAAATTCTAATCCCCAAGGGGGTAAAATAGGGGATGAACGGTAGTATGAAACTTTGTCAATTTTAAACCTATCGGGCTGATATTTTGCATACATAAAGCTACTATGACGTAGGCATCGCTTAATTAATGATATTGATAAATTCTAACCCCCAAGGGGGTAAAATAGGGGATGAACGGTAGTATGAAACTTTGTCATTTTTTAACCGATCGGTTTGAGACTTTGCATTCATAAAGCTACTATGACGTAGGCATCGCCTAATTAATGAGATTAATAAATTCCAACCCCCAAGGGGGTAAAATAGGGGATGAACTTTAGTATGAAACTTTGTCATTTTTAACCGATATATCGGGCTGAGACTTTGCATTCATAAAGATAATATGACGTAGGCATCCCCTTTCAAAGATTATTTCAAAAATCCACCCCTAACGGGAAAAAAAGTTGAAATATAAACCAAAATCCACGCGGACGAAGTCGCGGGCGCCCGCTAGTTTAGACATAGATTCCGAAAAATCCAGAGGTGTGGGCCCGATGTCGAACCACGGACCTCACCTATGTGAGGCGCGGTCCGTAGCACTAGGCCACCATCGTTAGGCAACCTTTATGTGTAATATTTATCAAATAATCACCTGTTTCCTGACTGCCTGCGCCACTCGCAGGCGTCCGAGCGGTGAGAACATGACTCCGCCACTCTGAAAATAGAAGGTTAATACGTTACTAAACACTTCGTAAGAGGAGATTGTTTCCGACAGTTCTGATTGGGTTATTATTGACAACTAAATAAGAACTAACTAGATGTTTGATTTGTGGTGCGTCATCTGTTTCTTAACCACAATGTAAAGAATCTGATGGCCAATATTGAATGTGTTGTGATTTTGGCGTTTCCGTTTCTATCCGTTGACGAGTGCCAAACTAATGATTTTATTAAATCCGATCATCTTTTTAGGTACATTCTAATAATTAGATTAGAATCTAATTCATATTTGCCTATTTGTATGTAACAACTAAGTGTCCTATGTCTAGAAAAATAATAAAACCGGAGCTAACCACAACTTAGCCGTTTTGAATACTGTTTTCTTTTGGATTAACCTACATTAAAGAACGTAAACAATCACACACACGCCATTTGTGTTTTGCTTTTGCCCAAACAAAACAAACTAACAGGCTAATGTTTAAGTTTCAATAATAATACAATAACAACGTAATTATAAACCCTTGCTATTAATACGCCGCCCGCCCCGCGCGTTAAAAGCTCGACCTCGGTTATAATTTGATTCCCTACCTGGTTGGTGAGCACACAAACCAATACGACAAAGGCTTAAAGTGCTCTACCCTGTACGTGATTTGGAACCTTGCCGCATTAACAGCCTTGACCGGATGGTGGGGCCGAAACGCGTCGGGTTCCGAGTGTAAAATGTAATGGGTTATTTTTTATAATCATTTGGAATGGAATCGCGGTTATGTTCATGTTCCAGGCAACATAATGAGGGAAAACATATCGTGTGTTTTATCGCTCAACATATTGCGGTCACCAATCCGTCTGCCATTGTGATTTAGGCTCACCATCTGGCTGATGATGACTTAAAAATTCTTAAGTGCTCAATCCGATAAGAATCAGGTGTCCTATACAAGTCTTAAGTTTTATAAATAAAGCCGTACTTATATTATAAATTCGACGATATTCACTCTATCTGTCTGTCTGTCTGTTACGCTTTCCCGCTTAACCCTTGCAACCGATTTTCATGAAAATTAGCACAATCAATCTTAAGACCCTGAGATAGAACACAGGCTACCTTTTATTGCTTAAAAAGGGATCTGAAATCAAGACGGCCGAATTCGCGAGCAGTCGCTAGTAAATGTATGTTCATGTTAGTGTTACATTATTGATTACATTATTTTAAAATAATAATTTGTGTAATTTAATGAACTTGCTCAACTGCCCATGTATCCATACTATTAAGGTTAAATGTATAGCTTGTTTATGTTGTTTGTATGGGGCAAGATGACTAGCGAGTTGGAAGTTAAAGCCTACATTGCGTGACCATCATCAAATCGACGAGATGCCTATCTTAATTCAGAAATTTCCGCGACACCCTCTCTTGGGGTGTGGGTTTTGTAGGTCGTGTTATGAAAACAGACGCCTCTTCGTGTCTTGCAAATTTTAACAATTTTAATTTAGTCGAGACTCGAGATACAACTTTGTTGATTGTGATTTGCAGTTACCCCCTTATCTAGATACTGATTTACAATATTTATACACCAACATTCATAGTTATATAATAAAAGAGGTAGAGCTTAGTGAAACTTCCTCTCGAATGAGTCGCTCCGCTAGTCTGGGAAGTACCACCTTGCAGAAGACCACAGTGAAGTAGAAATTTGTTACTAATATGCTATTTTTCTGCTGTTGAGTAAGGTAATGCTCAGTTAGGGAGGGTGTGGGGTCTTAAAGGCAGGCAATGCATCTGCGACCCTTGTGTGTGCGGTTGTTGATGTCCATGGGCTGCGGTGATCACTTCCATCAGGTGACCCGCTTGTTTGTTTGCTTCCCTATCACATAAAAAAGATGTTTATATATTCGCTTCCAGAGTAGCCATCGTAAAACATAGTTTGTAACACCCTTTTACGAGTAAAACACGCAATTTGACAATTTGATCGATTTGCATTTTATTTTTGAAGTCGACGATAAGTCCTATTTTCCTTTGAATAAAAGTATTGTCACCTACATTTAGTAAAGGCATTAATGTCGTATGTTCTACACCTTTATAGAATAAGATAAGTATAACTAAATAAATAAAAATCTCACAACATCACGTACAATACATTTTTCTGACTCCGCGTTAAGTAGCATAAGGACTTGTGTTACAGATATCAGAATCAACAGTGGTATTACAATAGTAATTAAATAAATACATGTAACACCCAGACCAGGACAAACAGTTCATGCACACAAATGTTTGTCCAGGTCGGTGATCGAACCTGCGACCTCTTGGTCTAATAGTCAACTTCTTGACCACTACATCAAGCGGGTCATCTAATTGTAACAGTGTCAACAAACAAACGCATAATAAATAATAGTGAATATGTATATCTCGTGGGCAAGCGGGCTTAATCTTGAAAATCTAGCTCCTGACACCTATTTGCATCAAATTAGAACCGCAATGCAACAGAAGTCATGCAACACAATTTAATGACGGACGGAATCAACTTACTCGTATAATGAAGGTAATTTTGAATGGGTATTCCAGCTAGGAGGCGTAAACATAATGTGAACATAAGTTCCAACTATATTATGATTGATTTATTTTTGTACCAAAAAGACGTCAAAATATCATCTAATTTATCAATTACATCACTACTAAGTTTAGAAACACACTAGACCAAAAAAACGCTGCCAAAGTTTCGTGGGATTACGCCTGCAATGTATTTTATAAGACTGATGAGATACCATGCCGAAATCACGCCGCGTTATTTGTTTAGAGAAAATTATCCTATTGTTGTTCTGAATATATTTGTACATGTGTGTACACTTAAATATATCCCGAAGATGTGGTTAGAAGGTCGCATTTCACATTGATTACTGCGCCAGAGTTTCCGAGTTCAAATACTGGGTTAAATACTGGGTCAAATTCCGGGTTCAAATACTCAGACCGAATAGTTTAAATTGGAGTCTTCAGTAACCGTCCGGAGTCTGATAGTCGGTAGTGTAATTACACTCATGCAAAGCTGTTAATTCAGCACGAAACTCTACGGTAATATTACTTGTAGATTGCTGTCCAACTGAAAGTTTGACGACCCGCTTGGTGTAATGGTCAAGAAGTTGACTGTAAGACCAAGAGGTCGCGGGTTGGATGCCCGCACAGGACAAATATACTGAAGTGTTTTTAGGGTTCCATAGTCAAATGGCAAAAAATCGGAAGCCGTACGGATCCCTCATGTCTATCTGTCTGTCCACCAGTATGTCATACCACTTTTTTCCGAAACAATATGGACTATACTGTCAAAACTTTGTAAGTCGATGCAGTCGCTGAACCGCATTAGGATTTTCAAACAAAAATAAAAAAAATGTGTTAAGTTACAACTAAAACTCAAAAATATGTTTTTTATTAAACCTATACGTGTGGAGTGTATCTATGAAAAGGTCTTCAAAAATTATAATTAACTCTAATAATATACAAGTATAATTACAATAACATTGATTTTATTGATTTTACTCCTACAAATATCAAAAAAAAAAATTCCAATACAGTGGTGGCACATTTACCTCACCTTATACAGAAGCTTTACAATGACCAAGTGTTTATTAAGTAATAGGTACAGTTCTCTGCCAATCCTTATGTAGGCTCATGTACACGACACCATTACACGCCTACACAGTTGGGCCTAGCCTGTGCTGGCCTGTGACATTTTGTAGTACACCCTCCTCCGTATTTATCGCCGTCCGAAGCACGCGCCGTGCTGCCAATTATACGAGATTGATGATAACTGTGTGCCAAATAGATTGTTTACGCTTCGAAGCAGAAGTATCTCTACATTTTACATTGAACACTGAGGGTCTGTAGGCTGGATGCTTTTATTTATTTATTTATTTCATACACATAACACATCACAATCACAGAAGGACAAAGTACAAGCATTACAGTTCTAAACAAGATAACATAAATAAGAGATTTTGCCTTTTCGGTTCTCAGTGAGACCAAAGTTAGTGTAACACAAAAAACTGTTAAGCTGTTTCTGTATCAGCCTATTAATGTCCTACTGCAAGGCAAAGGCCTCCATCTTTTGAAATCATGTTTTCGTTACAAATATGGGTTTTGACTTAATCACCACGCTTGCCAAATTGGGGTGGTGATCACAAACCCGGGCTGTGTTCAGAAAAATCGACACAAATTTTGCCAGACCCAGGAATGGAACCCAAGACTTCAAGAACACGGTCTGCTATCTAAACCACTAGGCCATCGAGGCGTTGTTGCATCGAAGCTGTAATGTAATTGTACTTAATAAAAAGCTTAATTGATTAGGTTACAAGGGGATGTAACATGAAGCTATTTGAAATCAGATATTTTGCTTATTCATATCCTGCCAGGCCAAACTACCCTTACTATCGTAAATGCCAAGTAATTAAATTAAACCAATTAATATGGGTAATTAATTAATCGCATACTCCATCGGAGTCCTGAAACACTTCATGGCTCGACGCAATGTGAGCCATGCGTGCTATGCGATACCCAAATTATGCTGGAATGGGACGAAGGTCCCTCGTAAAATAACTGAAATTATCGTTAAAATTACAGTGACGCTTTGCCTTCCTGCTGCATTACTTGTGATTTTGATTGGCCCAAGTTACTTACCCTTAAATAATCTTTTGATAAACGATGTATGATTGCAAACAATACGAGAGTAAATTGTAAATATGGCAAAGTAAATTATTAAAATCTGGTCCAGATTTGAATTGGTTAAGTTAGGGGTTGATAACAAAGGTAAAAGGAGAATAAACTTAATATTTCATAAGCCTTTTTCTGTGTTTAGTGGAAAATTTTCTGAAGACGACCGTCTCAAAGGCTCCTTAAAGCAGATGAACTATCATTTCCATTAACTTTCCTAATAAATCAATCTTTTATTGAAGGCATTTTTCCATCCCAGTTAAAACAGACTATAATAAGACCATTACATAAAAAAGATGTTAAAACTGATCCAAGTAACTACCGCCCAATAGCCCTTTTGCCGACCATATCCAAAGTATTTGAAAAAGCTATATGTAATCGTGTGAGTAAATTTTGTGAAAAATATCAAATACTAGCGGCCGCCCGCGACTTCGTCCGCGTGGATGTCGGTTTTCATTATACGAATGTTTTTTCCCGCTAACTCCCGTTCCCGTGGGAATTTTGCAATATCCTTTTGCAACTAAGCATCAAGTTTACTAAGGGACCTGCATGCCAAATTTCAAGCGTCTCACTCAAGTAGTTTAGATTTTCCATACAAACTTCCACCCCCTCATTTCGAGGAAGTGGGGGGTTGGAATGGGTCAAAAAGTAGCCTATGTTCTGTCTCAGGGTCTAAAGATTGTCTGTACCAAATTTCATCAAAATCGGTTGCGAGGTTTAAGCGGGAAAGCGTAACAGACAGACAGACAGACAGACAGACAGACAGACAGAGTTACTTTCGCATTTATAATATTAGTTGGGATTAGATGACGCTCAAAACGGCTTTCGAAAAAACCGCTCTACAGTGTTAGCAGTATATAAATATATTAATGAAATAGTAAGAATTTTAGATAGTAAAAAATATGGTGTAGGTATTTTATTAGATATGACGAAGGCATATGACAGCGTACAGCATAATATATTGTTAAAAAAGCTTTACGGAATGGGTATTCGCGGTACCGCACACGAATGGTTTGCGTCTTATTTGAAAGACAGGCAACAATTCGTAGAAATTGAACACTACGACTCTACGACCAATACCATCTCATGCGTACGCTCAGATTGCAAGGTAATCAATGCATCAATACCTCAAGGTAGTGTCATAGGATGTTTATTATTTTTAATATACATAAATGACCTCCCTAAAGTAATTGATGAAACATGTGTGTTGTTCGCTGATGATATATCATTATTAACATCTTGCCAAAATAACACCGAAATCTACCACAAACTAAATGCTCTCATGGGACAAACCTCAGACTGGCTTAATGACCATAACCTAAAAATAAACTTTTCTAAAACAAAATTAATTACTTTCCATCCATACCAAAAATCACCTTTACATTTAAATTTTAATTACAACGGCATCAAAATAGAATCTGTACATGAATTTAGATTACTCGGCATAGACATTGACACCCATTTAAACTGGAAAAAACATATCAATAGAATAAAATCCAAACTGTCAAGCTTCTCATACGCGTTGCGCGAAATTAAAAAGACCACTAACATAGAAACAGCCCTAGCGACATACTATGCATACGCGCACGCTTGGCTCAGTGACGGCGTCGTTCTGTGGGGAAACAGCACCGACGCAGCCTCTCTGTTTACCCTCCAGAAAAAATTAATAAGAATAATTGCAAATATAGAACAGATCCACACCTGTAAACCATATTTTCTTAAATATAAAATACTAACCTTGCCGAGTTTGTACATTTTAGAAATGTGCAAGTTTGTGCGTAAATACCCACAATTTTATTCACAACGTAAAGATTTTTCATGTAAATATAGCTTACGTAATAAAAAAAAATTAACATTACCAACTTCCCGTTTAAAAATCAAGTCATCTAGTACCTTCAGTTATTCCGTAAAAATCTACAATAAATTACCAGGTACATTACAAAATGAAAACAATAACTTAGTATTTACAAAAAAACTAAAGACCTACCTCATAGAGAAATGTTATTATAGTGTTAATGAATATTTTATTGACCACACTTATGTAGGTCACACTAAATAATGTTGGTTTTTATAAAAAAATATGTATAATATGTTTATGTTGTTATAGTATTATTAGAGTTTAAAAAATGGTATATGTATTAGTATGTAGAATTAAATAAGGTAGAATCTAATTTTTAAGTTAAATTGAATATGTATACAAAGGCGTTTCCTCTCTCCTAGCCTTTATTGTATTGCGTGCCCGACAGGGTCCATAATTGTGTCCATGTATATTTCTATAACACCCTTCTGTACATTATGGTTTTGCAATAAACATATTTGAGTTTGAGTTTGAGTTTGAAAGCTCTAATGTTCAATCGATTGAAGAGAGGAAGAGCTTAGTGGAACCTCCTCTCGAATGAGCCGCTCGTCTGGAGAAGTACCTTACAGAAGAACACAGTGAAATAGCACTTCGTAACTATTGCGCTATGTTTCTGCTGGTGAGTAAGGTCGTCAGTGTTCAGTTGGGGAGGGTATGGTGTCCTAAAGGCAGGCAACGCATCTGCGACCCTTGTGCAGTTGTTGATTTCCATGGGCAGCGTTGATCAGTTACCATCAGGCGATCTTCTTGTTCGTTTGCTTTCCTATAAAAATCGCTACGTCACTTTTGCAGTAAAAAACTGTTAGCCATTATTAGAATTTGTTATTCTCCACGTATGTACTAATTATCACCCCACGCTCCTGTCCTGCTAATTACAAGAGATTGATAGTAATTGCTTTACCGAACAGATTGTTTGCGCTGAATCTACCGCAGGACTAGCCACTATGTACTAAGCGTCTGTGCTTGAGACGTGTGTGGCTTGTGGCTGATAGATAGATGCTTAATGCAAAATCGATGAGTTGTAAATGCCATACGTAATGCTCCATTGTGTCTGGGAAACTATGAGCAACGATTCTGTCTTAAGCTAACGCCCGGTTACAAATAACTATGGACTCACTTTCTCTCAGTATGTGTATGTTACTGAACCTCTTTATGTGCTAACTAGCAGCCACCCGCGACTCCATCCGTAAGAAATTCGTTTAAAATAGTGTCATTAAACCTTAAAGCTCTCCTGGACTTATGATTATTTTTTAATTCGATCCATTAGTTGCTGAGATTAGCACGTTCAAAGAACTCTTCAGCTTTACTATATTAGTATAGACGGTAAGGTAGGTATACATAAACATTCCCGATGTGGATAGTTATGACACCACTAACATTCCGAGTCCAGAAATCCCTTTGTATTTTTCAACAGAAAAAGCCATTGAGTATTATCGGTTCAAATTGAGACTTAAAACTCTGGGAAAGCAATTAACTAAGCACTGCGCCAGAGTTGATATGAAATGAGGTTATTTGTTCCTATTCGGAGAAGAAAGTTTAGTTTTAAGTTCACTACTTTTGTTATATTATGTCATATCTGCATAGTCGCTCAAGATTCTAAGAATTGAAGTGAAATGTAGAAAAGCGTGAGGTAATACTGCGCGGGAGACGAGGGTGACTTATTGAAACGTCTTGCGTCTTTTGTGTGTGGGATTACTGCAGATGCTGACTGTTGACGTTTGAGAAAATTAGGTTTTTAGTTCAATATAACTAGCAGAGGTGACAAACTGCAAACCTTTTATAAGTGGTGATTTTGACCAATTGTAAGTATTTTTGCCAGATGAAGTTTCAATCATCATCATAATCGTCAGCCTATCGCAATCCACTGCTCGACGTAGGCCTCTCCTGGGGTCTTCACTTGGCCCTTGGCAAATATTCCATAGCCTACATTTATTAATATACCACACTACATCACGTGAAGTGGTATAAAACAGTCTGGAGGATTAAAAAGTTTTTTTTTAATCTATTCTGATATAATGAAGCTAAAGAGTTTGTTATTTTATTTGAATTGGATAGTCCATTAGTCTCGATAGACTTTACAAACCAATTTGTGTGTGGAAACTGAATTCCACGCGGACGGAGACGCGGGCGGACGGTAGTTCCATAATATATTTCAATCAAACTCAAAACATTGTTCATTCTTTCCAGAAATGCATTCACGAACCGTCAAAGAGTTACCCTACCTCCAGATTTGGAAGGCGCGGATCACACCGATTCCTAATCTTTTGTGTTGTTGAAAAGGGTTGAAAAGAAACGAAGTAACGATGATAGAGTAGGAACTTTCTAGTTTCACGACGACGACGAGTCGTCTGATGGATAAAGGATTAATTGGGAATTGCCCTTTTTAAGTGCCTTTAAAACGAATAAAAGAACACCACACATTACAAATAGCCCTAGCAAATATAGAAATAAAATTTAGCGAAATTACTTTATTGATGGAATCAATCTACGCGACTAACCAAAATTACTCATTACTCACAGTAATAAGAATAATAAGGTAATATATTTCGTACTTTATTTAAAAAGAAGCGCCTTGAATAATGGCCCAGAAGCAAAACTGCTATCTTCCCACTCAGGGAAATAGCCGCCGCCTATCGAATAAAAGGTATTTGACAAATAGCGTACCATCACAGAAAATGGAAACACTGAGATTCGAAAATCGACTAAACAGAGTTTGTTCGTTTGTTTGAACGCAAGGAAAAATCCTTTTGCGTTGGTTTGTTTTGCGCTTTATTCGAGGAAGGCTCTAAGACATAGTATAACACTATGTGTGTGGAAACCGGAATCCAGCTGGCGATAGCAGTCACGGGCGGCCGCTAGTAAATTAAATTTGATAGCATAATTATTAAAAAAAAATCGACCTTTTTTTACCCATAATGTAAATTGAAAACTAAAAATTTTACTTATAGAGTGTCCCTAACCGGCGTACATAGGTAGAGCCATTGCCATTAGACCGAACTGAGATATCGCTAGCGGTCAGCCAAATACCCTCTATTTGGGTGTTAGCTGAGTGGATTTAAAGGGTTAAGTAGATGGGCTTAAGCTCATGATGATGGAAGGCGTTTTAAGCTGGTCCCGGCTGCAATGAGGATATGAGAGCCATTAAAACGAGGATGTTACGTATAATATGCCGTCCCTAAGATTAACGCGGAAATATTAATTCCGAATGGTCAGTTTCTCAACTATTGTCAGTATTCTGTCCCTTTCAAGTGTTGATTTAGTTGGTAGGGCGTATTTTGGATTTTGATTTTACATATTTAATCGTTTGAAATATTTGTTCTCATTAAAATTTATTTAATTAAAGTTATCTACATATTATACTTATTAAATAAATCTTAATAGTCTCTGTTTGTTTGTAAGAAAATTCTGGTTAAAATTGAAAAAAATATTGTTGGTGTTGGGTAGTCCATTTGTCGTGGAAGGTTTAAAGCTACCAATAATAAAACACTATGTGTGCGGAAACCGAAATCCACGGAGACCAAGTCGCAGGTGGCCGCTAGTAGTTCATAATTGGGTTGTAGTTGAAGTCATTTTTTTTCGATTCCGTCGCACAACTACTTCGTGTCCTGATTTAGAGCATATATATACGAGTTGTCCAGTTTGTCTACGAGTATGTTTATAACATCTGGTATAATTTAATTTAAACGGTTTTATCCTCTATTCTACTAATGTTTAAGTCTCAAAAACAACTGTTATTACGATTTGTATAGCATCGTTTGTAGGCTCATAGCTTTGCATTCCGCGGGCAAGTGATGTTCGCGATACGCCAGACGGAATGAACACCATTTGTTATTAGTTCGCGTGCCTTCCCGACTTCCATAAGGAATGTAATTTTTATGTAAACTCATTTTTATGCTGGCGTCGCCCCCATAGGCTGTGGGTTGCTTGGAAATTACACGTTGTGGAGTCGCATTTCTGGTTTTATTCATGCGGTTAGTGTTAACACGTTCACTGCGTATCGGGCCGACATCGGCCCGCCGCGGTATTTCACCTAGTGCGGGCGAAGAAAAGTATTTCCCTCTCGCTGGTGCGGCAGCCGTTCCCCATCAAAACATCACGGCGGGCCTTTTTCGACCTACCACGCACTGACGGTAAAAAACATTCGTTCAGTGCGGTAGTGGGTCTTTTCCGACCCGCCGTTCCGGCAGGCCGTTAGTGACCCGATGCCGCACAGAGCGCGCGGCCAGTCGATTAGTGTTGTGTGTTCCTTCGAGTTCATCTTACGTAACATAGTGTTCTTTCGATATGGCTAACAATAAACGTCAAATTCAAATTTTACAAAATAAAATAATTTGCCCTGCAGATGTTGATAGTGACATTAGTGAAGAAATATTTTCCACTAAAAAATATTAAAAAAAACGTAAGAACTATTATTCGATCAGATCAATGTATGTGATGTTGTATTGTGATTTTTTTTCTGGTTTGTATGTCTATCTGTAAGTATTTTTATTTTCTTGTGCACAATAGGTGTTCTACGAAAATCTGAGGAGGACCTTTTTTTGCTTGAATAGTATTCAAGCAAAAAAAAGTGAAAAAAATAAAATCATTTCGCAGAAAATGCAACCAAGCCCTTTGCGGGACCTGTTTCAATGATAAGCATAATAAGCACTTAAATGAATACATTTAACATTTCCTTCATGATATTTTATTTTCGATATCGCCTAATTTCTGTCTGTCCCGTCACTACTAAAAATACTTTCCAGTGCGGTTCAGGTCGATATCGGCCTGCCACTTTCGATGGTTTATTTCTCATTTCCTGTTTAACAGATCCCGAGGCGAATCAAACCTAAGAAGGTTCGATTCCAGGTCATTGTCACAGTAAAAAAAAATTGTATTCATCATCTTTTTCCAAAGTTATCGTACTTTAATCCACTCTAGTGCTGGCGGGTCGAAAAAGGCCTCCCACGCACTGGCGGAAACATAGCGGGGGGCTCATTTCGACCCTCCGCCGCACCAGACGAAGGTATATGATTTTACTTCTCGCAGCAAACGTGTTAAAGCATGGTTAGGGAATATGAATGTGTCCCTCGAAATTAATTTATGAAAGTAAAAACTTCCGTAGTGAAAGAATGCTTAGCACTAATTTGTGACTTATGACTGCGATTGGCATATTTATAAACTAAACAATACAAGTTTCAGCTGGTTTGTTACTGATTGAGATTTTTATTTTATTTTTCAGCTTTAAGGTTTCATAGGATTCCGTGATCGCGGCTGCTGAAAAGTAGCCGAAACGTAGGGTTATCCTGTTGTAGTTTCAAATTATAACGCCATTCTTTTAATTAATCAATAGGTAAAACACAAGGCTTGTAGTATGGATGTATAGTTGCAATACGTTCTAGTAAATGGTTCTCAATAACATTTTACCTTGAAGTAAGTTGAAGGTTCGTCTTCCTAGCAACTTGAGTAATGTAAATACCTACTTTCAAACTGTAAATTCTTTCATTCATTCTTCTCATAGGTAGGTAGGTACCTACCTCGTTCATTCATATGTGTTTCATAATATTTCAACCTTTTTCCATTTCAAATATGGAAACATGGCTATGCTAGGCCTAAGATTAAAAAATACAGACGTGACTAGAAATCTCTATTGCCTAAAAGCTGAACCGTTGTCAGCAAGTTAGTGGTTTGGGCCGGCCATAACTCATAACAGAGGCTTGGAACCTTTCGGTCTAGTAAATTGACTCGAGAAATATTGGGAATAATAAATTCTTTACCAGCAAAATGCTGCGACGTCCCTCATTTAAATAGGTCCACCCTTTAAGAGGATTGATTCGTATTTTGCTTGCAAAAGAGATATAGGTAAGCCTATTTTGAAAACGCCATTGGATTTGACTTTAAGTACGTTCTGTATTACGTACCTTACCTTTTTATTTATCCCTATAGTACACCAGCGGCCGCCTGTGACTACGTTCGCGTGGATTTCGCACATAGTGTTATTATATCGCTTAAAGCCTCCCTCGACAAATGTACTATGATTGTAATAAACAAACAAACAAACTCTTCTGATTTATGTGGTTCTTAAACTATAGTCTGTAGACCACTGGTACTCCCTAGTTCCATTCCAAGTGGTCCGTGAAGGGATCGTAAAGAATAGACGTCTAACAACCCTTATTTACATTGAGGTACCGTATAATAAAAGCAATAAACCAACTTGGTGGTCTCTGGCAAGGCAGGGTAAAATAGTCCCTCAAGACTTAACTGTTAAAGACTTAAATGTGTAAGAACATGACCAGTATTACACTACAGATTAATGATTTTATCTTTTTCATGTCTTATTTATGATGAAGGTCTCTCAGAATAGTCCTCTCCCTGAGATATTAGAGAAATTATAAGATATACCAAAGCATAACAAAAAATTGGCCAAGTGCGAGTCGGTCTCCCGCACTGAGGGTTCCGTACAAATTCTATTTTTGACTTATTAAAAAAACTACTCGCTAGATTTCGTTCAAACCAATTTTCGTGGGTAGTTTTTATGGTAATGTACATTATATTTCTTTTTTAGTTTTATAATCCTCTTATTTTAGAAGTTAGAGGAAAAAAAAAAAAAAAAAAAAAAAAGGAGGACACACATTTTTTCACTTTGGAAGGGTCTCGCACGCAAAGAATTGACTTTAGAAAAAAATTATATTAGAAACCTCAATACCATTTTTGAAGACCTATCCATTGGTACCCCACACATATTTTATTTTTTATTTATTACACGAAAAACATGTTTACATTATATACTTATATCTAATGACTCTGCACTAAGCAAAATTTGCTTGTATCGCAGTAGCCAATACACTCCGTATACAATATTAACGTAATATATATGTTCAATGACAAAAAAAAAATCGAGTTTCAGTTCTAACTATGGATACCCCCATTTTTTATAGGTTTTTTTCTATTATTGTTTGAAAACCTTGTTGCGGTTCACAGAATACATCCATTCAAAAAAAAAAAAGTATATAAGTAATGTTTATCCGTTGTCTGGCATCCATAGTACAAGCTAATGCTTAGTTTGGGGCTAGATGGCACTGTGTGAATAATGTCCAGAGATATTTATTTATTTATTTATTTATTTATTTATTCACCAAGTTTCAACAGTATAGTTCTTATAGTTTCGGAAAAAAGTGGCTGTGAGAGACTGGCGGACAGACAGACAGACAGACAGACATGACGAATCTATTAGGGTTCCGTTTTTTGCCATTTGGCTACGGAACCCTAATAAACGCCTACTGTCTAAACGTAATTATAAGGAACACACTATGTAATGCAAATTAAATGGCGATTATGTATTTAGTTGGTAAGCCTTTAATAAATAAATAAATAAATAAATAAATAATCAGTTTAGAGCACAACAAATCGCTTGCAAAATGAATGATTCACAAACTTTATCCATAAACACGAATTTGCCTGCGTCAACAGCGGCCTAATACAAAAGTGTTCATAGATAAGAGCCCCTAAACTTAACAGCCCTTGCCGAAAAATTCCATTGAACGGGAGAAAAATAAATCCAAACTTTGCACAGACCGCCAATCATCTCACGATCCCTTTCCCCAGAAATCTCTTCACAAAGAGTCCCCGACGCCCGGATTCCAACATTCATCAATTTCGTCGCGCAGACGAAACATTTTTAATAATGTACAATCGCCCTGATCCGCCCTGTATAATTAGAGGCCCTTTCCCTCTCCCCCCGAATATATTTGGGTCACGCAAACGTTCTGCCTTGGGCGGGGTTTAGATAAATTAGAGGAATATGTTCCCACAGGCTTGCGGATTGCGATCTCCCTCCACGTTTTTCTTGATTCAGGTGATTTGGAGCTTTTTTCATTTCCTACCTGTTGGATATTTACGAGTAGGTTTTTGTAAAAAATGAATCCTATTTATTTTTGCCATGAGTGTTTTTCGTAGGGAAAGTATTTTAAGAATAAGTTTCAGTTGCGTTTCTTATTCGTAGAAAAATCTATATGAAAACAATGAATATCAATGAATCATAGAAGAATTGATTGGTCTAATTGATATTTTTTTCTGAATAACCCATAGTACGTTAAAAGGATTGATAGCAAAAGAAGATACATATGTATAAAAGTATAGAGACCTCTCTAAATAAATCCTAAATTCCAACCGTTCAAAGAAAAACCGAAATATCTTCACTTTGTAAAGATTTTATTGCAAAGCTGAGTGTGGCTCTTGTGGGTTGAAAATGCTTAAAGAAATACAAGTGTCTCTCGAGCTGAGGGCTTGTCGAATCTCTACCTCACAGTTAGGGATGTCCAGTGGGCGAAAATCGGAATGTCATCACAATAATTCAAAGTTTAAATGGAAAAATAAGCCATCACAATAAATTCTATAAAATAAGGTAAAAACATAATATTTTATGTTTTAAATCTGTAATAATGAGTTAATAAACTCATTGAAAAAGATGAAGTTCAAATTTTAATTTTAAATACATTTTGACGATATGCGAAAAACAAAGGCAAAGAGAGATAAAGGTTTGTGGAACTTCCACTCGAATGAGCCGCTCGTCTGGGGAAGTACCACCACCTTAGAGAAAACCATAGTGAAGGAGCACTTCATAACAGTTGTGCTATGTTTCTGATTGAAAGTAAGGACGCCGGAGCTCAGTTGGGGAGGGTATTGGGTTTCTAAAGGCAGGCAACGCGTCTGCGACCCTTGTACGGTTGTTGATGTCCATTGGCAGCTGTGATCACTTACCATCAGGTGACTCTCTTGTTCGTTTATCTTCCTATCACATAAAAAGGCTTTAGTTATTTTTTTTATTAATTTGTATAAGAAGACTTTGGTTTATAGAAAGTTGTTGGAGGTGTAAGGTCCACCACAAGGATGTATGATAAACCTTACAGTCGGGATGCTAACGCTAACGCTTAGGGACGCTGAAGGGCGGTGGCTCCGAAGAGAGCCAAATAACCAAACCCGACGAGTGCTGATTGAACACTGATTTATTATAAGTAAATTAAAATGTAGGTTTGACGGAATATTGCTAGACAAGCTAAATAAGTGCGCTACAGTAAAATATAAGTACAGTGAGTAATGTGCGGCTGGCCCGTACATCTTGCCAACGAGAAAAAAGGAGCAAACAAAGTATTACGCTTAAATGAACAGCAAGAACACAAAATATTGTTGAATATAACAATTAAACAAAGTGAGATATAAAAGCATAATGCTAAAGCTAGAAAATATTATTGAAATAACTAAATTCAGCTGTTACATTGTAAATATAAAAAGTTGTATAAAAGAGTAAATGTGTAAAATTATTATAAATAACAAAGATGAAATATTATTAGTAATTGTCTATAAGTCCGCACGCTTAATCGACTTGGCTCCCGGATGGCCTGATATCTTCACTAAAAGATTCACTGGGTATAGGGATCATAGGGATCGACACTGATCGCGGGGGTTTAGGAGGCGCCGTGCCTCTGTTTACACTAAGAATGCCCATGCTCACTGATTTACGCACTTCACTATCACTTTGCACTTTCGACATACATCGGCGATGACCGCATGCCGGTGCCTCCCCCACGAGAGGGGTTAGGAGCCTCGGAAGGCCCACACGCTGAGATCTGTTCCTCTTGACTCGAAGATATATCGCTGCTGCCGCTGCTATCAGTAAGATCGCTACTATTCCATAGCTGATGGAATACTGATGGATATCGTGGATGCTGAGATCAGATTCCGATTCCTTTATAATATTATTTATCTCGCTCATTATCTCACGATAGGCTTGCTCGTGGCTTTCGGTAGTGAAGTTATAAATTGGCGCTGAAGTATTTATGACTCTATTCAATATTGACATATCAGGGGCTTCGATAGAAGGTTGTATCTTAACACTTTTTACAAAATCATTATGAGCGTGGATCGTAAATGATTCTCCTTTGAGCGTACAGCCTTGACCTATATTAATTATGCCATTGCCCTCTAATTCGCTAACTATCATACCAGCTGGGCAAAATAAGCGGACGTTGCACTTACTGCAACAGGAGTAGAGCCACACGTTTTGTTTATGTAACTTTATCCATCGATTGTTACAAGGCGTTCGTTCGTAGGTACAGGGTGATGCATGATCGCCTGCATTTATTAAAGTTAGTTTGCATAAATGTTGTTTGAGGTCTAAATCATATGAAGGCTTATCTAAGGAACATAATGTTTTCTCTTCAGATGTATGAAGACAGGTTTGTAGGTCGTATTCTTTTAGGAAGATAATCTCTTCTTTGCGTAAGTTAAATGCTAGATAAGGGTATGTAGGTACGGTGAGATATGAGTTTTCTTTTTCGTTACGAGGGATGCTGATTACTTTATCGAGCTCATATATTTCGCTGTTAACTAGAGGAATTTTTATTTCAATGATAAGGTAAGTTTTATATACGCTTGTAAATACTTTAAGTAGTTTGTATAAGTTTCTAATATTTTCTATTTCTACTGGCACTTTTAGATCACCATGTAGCTGGCCCGATATAAAATTAATTTGCGCTTCTAATTGTTCGCTTGGTAACAAGTGGGTGTCTATGCGACCGTGAGTGATATCGGTCACAGTATCGATGAGAGAGGTTTGCGTGCGTCTTAAGTTCTCTAGGATGATATTGGCCGCTAAAGCTGATGACGTAATGTAGAGACCGTTGTCGACGTCAGAGCGAATTTTATTTAACTCATTAGATATTTCTTTCAGGTGATTATTTATTGCAGAAAATTGTGTGTTCATTATTTGTTCGTTGCGCTGTATTATATTGTATTCGGCTTCTATAACTATAGTTTGATTTTTAATTAGTCGTTTAAGATGGTTTTCGCTGTAGTTAATTTTTTCAATGTCTTTAGCGTACTGTTGAGCGAATTCGTTATCTAAGACACCGAAGAAGCAATTTAGTACAGACCCCACCCCGTTTATTAATCCTCTCTTCTGGCGTGTACTGGAAGGGGATCTGAGTAACTGGTTATAGTGCTCTAACTCAGTTAATTCGTGTGCCAATTGATCGGTAATGCTCTTATGTTGCAAATTATGAGACTTTAAAGTCATACCTTTTAAATGCCTAATATAAATATTTATGTCATTGAAGGCGTGCCAGTAGCTTGTAAGATTATAGTATACTATTAACTTCCACTCGTCTCGGATAAACTGTAGATCCGAGATCTTATCAAAAAAAAGCGCTTGGTCGTTATTGATTAATGTCGTGTTGCTGACGATATTTTGCTGTGCCGATGGTGGTATTAACATAGCAAACAGAAGAAGTGCTAAAGAGACAAAATTAGTTAAAAGATTTCGTTTTCTCCTCGATTTTCTTTCAGTTTTCAAAGATGCTGGAGTGTGACACCGCTGGGGATCGTGCTTATCATTCTTCGCTATATTGTCATTATGGTCGTGGTAAACAGGCAGAGGTATTAATTTCGTTACAGGACGCTTAAGCACGTTGCTCTCAGTTTTTAAAGAGACCACCCTGACGTGGCCATCTTTGCCAGGATGCAACTCTTGCACTCTACCAAGTGCCCATTTGCCCGGAGGTAAGTTGTCTTCCTTTATTAAAACTATGTCGTCGATTTTTAAATTACTGCTTGGTTTTCGCCATTTAGTCCGAACCTGAAGATGCTGGAGATAATCTGAAGACCAGAGCTTCCAAAAGCTCTTATTCATATGCTGCACTAGTTGCCAACGTGCAGGAAGGCTAAGATTTTCTGGGTCCATTTGAGGACGAGATAATAGAGAGTCACCAATCAAAAAGTGACCTGGCGTAAGATATAAATCCTCAGGATTCTCGGTTAGGGAAAATAACGGACGTGAATTAAGAACGGCTTCAATTTGTTGGAGTAATGTTGTAAACTCCTCGTAGGTAAGTTTTTGCTCACCTAATACTCGCTTCAGGTGCTTCTTGAAGGACCGGACGGCCGATTCCCACAAGCCACCTGCGCTTGGCCACGCTGGAGCATTGAATGACCATTCGATGTTCTTACCGCTGATGTTAGTAAAGAAGTCTTCGTTGAGAGTGGCTAATATCTCCTTGTACTCCTTATCTAATGCTCGTTTCGCTCCGATGAAATTGGTGCCATTATCGCTATACATACGGCGGGGTGTCCCTCGCACCGCACAGAAACGGCTAAAAGCTGCTAGAAACGCTGGGGTAGATAAGTCAGACACCAACTCTAAGTGCACTGCCTTTGATGCTAGGCAAACAAACACAGCCACATATCCTTTGTACGTCTTTACCCCTCTACCTCTGCTTAACTTTAGGTCTACATGACCAGTGAAGTCAACGCCGCAATTTGTAAATGGGCGGGAAGGGGTAACTCTTGCTCGAGGAAGATCAGCCATAATTTGTTGGTGTTTTTCAGAGCTATAGCGGCGGCATTTGACACATTGCCTTAGCTGCCGCTTGACAGTTCTCATACCGCTTATGATCCAAAACTTTTCTCGTATATATGACAAGGTTAGTCGTGGTCCGCCATGCAGGGTAGTAACGTGCGCTTGATAAACGATTAAGTCAGTCAGGCGACTGGAGCTGGATAATATTATCGGGTGTTTAGCAGATGTACTAACATGTGCATTTCCAAGGCGGCCACCAACTCGCAGAATCCCATTCTTATCTAAATACGGATTTAAGCTCGCTATTTTGCTGTTTGACCGGACGTGACCCTTGTTTTTAATGTTTAATAAATCGCTTTCAAAGTCATTCGCTTGAATATGTTTTATAATTAACTCGTATGCATTGTTTACTTCCGTTGTCGATAGGTAGGTATCGTGTTCGAGTGCTCGGTGACGGAGCGCCGCTGTGAAACGTAACACCCATGCCGCTATCTTCACGGCACGCGTGATAGAGCTATTGTTTTCTAATAAATCGTAAATGAATGTTGGACTTGATTGTTGTAAGGCTATGTTTACACTGACCTTTTTTATTTCTATGGACGGCTCCTCGAACGTGTTGTTATTAACGCTATTGGGATCAAAATTAAGCAACCATTGCGGGCCACTCCACCAGAGTTGATTATTCTGAAGCTTGGTCACGGTTAACCCACGGGTAGCACAATCAGCTGGGTTTTCCTCAGATCGTACATGATTCCAATTTGAAGCTGGTATTATATCTATTATTTGTTGCACACGATTTGCAACGAACTGTTTCCAGCGCGCTATATTCCCATGAAGCCACCCAAGCACCACCATGGAATCAGTCCAGGCGTAAACTTGTAAATTGATGCTATTTTCCAAAGTTGCTATTATGGCTTTTAGCAACTGGGCCAAGAGTAGTGCTCCACATAGCTCTAAGCGAGCTAAAGAGACCTTTTTCTTTTGTGGAGAAAGTTTTGTTTTTGCTGCGACGAGTCGCGATGTGTACGCACCTTTATTGTCGCTCGCTACTAGGTAGACCACACAGGCGTAGGCCTTCTCGGACGCATCGCAAAACCCGTACAGTCGAAATGCTTGCTGTGTATCCCCTAAATATCTAGGGATCTCAAATTCACTTACGTTTAGAAGGTCGGTTCGCAGCTCAGCCCATTCGTTTTTAATCTCTATTGGGACTTCGTCATCCCATCCCAAATCACACGACCATGTTTTCTGGAATAAGATTTTAGCTCTAATGGTTAGTGGTGAGAGCCAGCCTAGTGGATCAAACACCTTTGATATTAATGAAAGAAGCTGTCGCTTTGTGTTGCATTCGCTATCGAAATCGATTTTATTTGTAAACACAAATGAGTCAGATGAAGGTGTCCATCGGAGCCCTAAGGTTTTTCGGGACTCGGAACATCTAAAGTCGTAAGGAACGTCAAGCTGACTCGCTGATAGATGGTTTAATAGATCAGGATGGTTGGCTGACCATTTCCTTAAATTCATCCCTGCGCCTTTTAAGATGTTTATTAACTGATACTGCAATTCTTTCGCTTTCATAAGACAATTTTGGCCAGTCAACAAATCGTCCATGTAAAAACTGTCTTCTAGAGCTGCGGACGCTAGAGGATACTTTAAACCGTCGTCTTTAGCTAGCTGTCTGAGCGTGCGCATCGCTAGGTATGGGGCGGCCTTTGCCCCAAATATGACTGATGTAAGAACGTATTCCTGGAGTAGCTCATGTGTCGAATTTCGCCAGATGACTGTTTGAAGGTGTTGGTCACTTGGTCTTATCAAAATCTGCCAAAACATTTTCTCAATGTCGGCGGTCATAACATATTTATATTGCCTCCAGGTCAATATCAATATTTGTAAATCACGCTGTAAGTTAGGACCGCACTCCATTACGTCATTAAGGCTAAGACCAGAACTTGTTTTTGACGAGGCGTTGAATACTACTCGAAGGCGGGTAGTAGTTGAATCATGCTTCATGACCCCGTGGTGTGGTAAGTAACACGGAGGCTCACGACTCTCGCTTGCTGGCTGCATAAGACCTAACTCTTTATATTCGCTTATGAATAGCTTATAGCTCGCTGATAACGCTTTATTACGCTCCATTTTGCTTTCTAATTGCTTAAATTGTGCTATTGCTTTTGCTTTGGAAGATCCAAGTTTTTCTTTATAGTTAGGTTTTAACGGTAGGGCTACCTCATACCTACCGTCTGCGAGCCGCCTAGTGGTCGCAGCGTAATGCTCTTCGCAATATTGTTCCTCACTCGTGAGCTCAGAACTCATACTAGGGATCTCCTCGATCTCCCAGTACTTCGCTATGTCTTTTATATTATTGATAACGACGTTGCAGTGAAAGGTTTTTATATTGCCAGATAAAATCCAACCTAACTTAGTTTGCTGGGCTATGGGTGCATTTGGTTCTCCCTTCACCAATCCGCTCATAATTACATCTGAGTACACGCTGGCATCTAATAAAATATCGATTGGCTTAGAAATATTGTACTCAGGATCCGCTAAATTCATATGTTGAATGTGAGGCCATGATCGCTTGGAAAAAGTGGTGTTCGGAAGGTCGCTGATAACTCGAGGTATAACACACGCTTCTGTATTAAAATTATAATCGTCGTAAATAGATTTACACTCGAGCGTCACAAGGCTTTTACTTTGTTTAGGGCTGATACCTACGCCAGATACCGATGCGCTGAATTTTGTGCGAGGTAACCCTAACATCTGTGCGACATTCTCCGATATAAGAGTAATCTGCGAACCCTGATCCAACAGTGCTCGCAGTGTGACGTAATTACCATCGACTGCCTTTATTTTTAACATGACAGTCGCTAATAAGACCTCTTCGTCGTTAGTACCAACATGATTGGCTACATGAGGCTTGTTGATATGGTTCTTAGATGAAGGTGAAGGTTGAGATGGCGAAAACAACTTCGATTTAGGTTCAACCGCATGTAACGCGGTCGAGGGTGATGACCCCGTATGTGCGTCATGCAAAATCGTATGATGCTCGTTATTGCACTCTTTGCACCTTTTAATAGAAGTGCATTCATCGCTTGAGTGTCTGAATAAGCAATTACGACATAGGTTTAGTTTTGTCACTGTCCTCAATTTAATTTCCGCTGGCATTTTATTAAATTTGTAACATTTATAGAGCTCGTGATTAAAATTGCATAAGGGACACCTACCCGTGGATGTTATGGCAGCTTGATACCCTTTTGATGGTCGACTATAGTTATTAAAAGTCTTCCTTTGACCATAATGATGTTTAGGCTGAAACGCTGGAGATGGTCTTGTTGGCGCTATGCTATCTCTCTCTCGCTTATGGATTGGTTCGAGAGCCATGAATTTACTCTCGAGAAACGCTAATAACTCCTCCAATGAGGCTAAATCTCTAGGAGACTTACGTGCTTCCTTGTATGCGCTGTAGGTATCGCTGTCCAACTTCTTAGTAATGAGGTGCACCAGAATTGGATCCCAGGTGTTGGTGTCCACGCCGAGGTTGTGAATAGCGTGAATACATTCGGTGGTGGTGTCATAGAGTCGTTTGATCTCGCTAGACGTCTGTTTGTTGATGCTGGGCTGATTGAGGAATGTCTCTATTTGCGTAGTGAAAAGTACGTGCGGGTTATTATAGCGATGGGTTAAGATATCCCATGCTACGTCATAGTTATCCGCTGAAATATTTAAATGCTGAATCAAACGCTCTGCTTCTCCCTTGACTCTACCTTTAAGATGTTGCATTTTCTGCGCTTTGGATAAACTATTATTATTGTGGATAGACTCGGAAAATAAGTCAAAGAAAGTCGGCCAAGCGTTGTAATTACCAGAAAAAGTAGGTATTTCCAGGAGAGGAGTAGCTTGCTGAATATGAGATGTAGTATACAGCTTCTGGTTTAAAGACTTTTTCATCTGCTTAAATAATTGCTCCAGTCTAACGAATTCGTCTTGGTAAATTTCATCCTTACCCTCTAGAATGTTATCTATTTCTAGGTGTAGCTTGTCGATATCCTGCCATCTCGACTGAATGCTGCGTAGCTCATCTTCCAGCTCCCATTTCTCTGAGATTTCACTCACCTTAATGCTAGTTAACAGTCGTCTAAATGCTCGAAAATTAGTCCTTTGGAGGGACAAACGCTCATCAACCTTGCAACTTGAAACGGCAATTTTCTTTCCTATCTCTGTACCTGACCCTGACCCTTCTGTCTCATAGTTCATAAGTTTTTCCCTAAGCTCATTGTAATATATTTTTGTACGCTCGAATATCGCTTCTAAAAAGTACCTTTGTGTTTTATTTTCTACTGCTTCCAGTTCCGTATTGTTTTGCTCGAACTCTCCCCATAGTCGATCTAGAGAGTCTAATCGTATATTTAAATACTGAGATGTCTTCCGGAATGCCGGATCCTTACCGAAATTGGTTCCGATACGCTGTATCTCATTGACGATTTCTCCTTGACGAGAAAATAATGCTTCGAACGCCATCGTTGTTAAGCAAGAAAAATATGAACGATCTTACTTGAATGCTGCTGTAAGGCGAGTCTCCCGACTCACGAAAAGATAGGCTCGCTGACGCTGGTGAGCTATGTGAGCTTGGTAACCACAGGTTCGCTGCTGGAAGCCCCCACAAACACTCGAAATGTTCACAGAGTTGACACGTGTAACGTGACGTGACGTGACGCTGACGTGGAAAGTTTTACACAGTTTCCGCTAGTTCGCTATACACAGGACTTCACTCGCGCTAGGTCCCGTTTGTACGTAAACTCGAAGGACCAAAAGAATGTAAGGTCCACCACAAGGATGTATGATAAACCTTACAGTCGGGATGCTAACGCTAACGCTTAGGGACGCTGAAGGGCGGTGGCTCCGAAGAGAGCCAAATAACCAAACCCGACGAGTGCTGATTGAACACTGATTTATTATAAGTAAATTAAAATGTAGGTTTGACGGAATATTGCTAGACAAGCTAAATAAGTGCGCTACAGTAAAATATAAGTACAGTGAGTAATGTGCGGCTGGCCCGTACAGGAGGCATACGATTAAATATTTGTTCATAACTTTTGGTAATATAATTCTTGAATTGCATAATAGATTGAGTATTAGAGTTTATCTTATTCGTGAGTTGACGCATAATTGCCAAATGCCAACCCTGCTGAAGAGGAATGCCGCGACACTCCTTTCGAGAGCCTTTTGAAACTCCACTGCTATGGGTTTGTCTAAAGCTGCCCCGGAGAGCGGAAAGCACGAATCCAGATTCAAATATCACAACCCGGAAATCTAAAGCACAAGAATTTCTCACCTATGACAACCTTATTTATTTTTAAAGTTACTATTTGTTTTGTTAAGCTGTTTCTGATGGTGGTTGTACTTACGAAAGCGTTTTTATTTGGTGGTTAGCGTCTATAATTCCCGAGTAGCTTTTTGAAAAGTAGAAGTGAGTAAGCAAGTATAATGATGATTCATGTGGGAAAGTTTTTATGCATAACTAGCGGCGTCCTGCGACTCCGTCCGCGTGGAAATTGGGTTCCGGGCACATAGTGTTGTTATATAAATTAAAGCTTTCCTCGACTAATGGACTACTAATGTAAAAATATTTTTTCAATTCGAACCAGTAGTTCCAGAGATGGCCGCGTTCATAAAAACAAACTTTTCAGTCTTATTATATTAGTATAGATATAGTATAGATTAGTATAAACACATTAGAAGAAGAGAGATTTTGTCCATGTGACACTAGGGAGGGCGGCTAGTTAATATAAGTAGAAAGTGTAATACCCTCTCTAATTAGTCTCTCTTGGAGCAACTCATTTCCGCCCTCTAATACCGCACTAAGCCTGCTAAATATATAAATTAATCCCTATTTCCCTTGGTCACGGCATCACGCGTGAACAAATCGATTCCGTATTGTTGTTTTGTTTAGTTCATTGGCAACTCAAAAGGATCTCACGAACGACAAATAAAGATGTTATTATAAGTGGAGCACAAAGTTTTTCTATGAATTTTTGCGTTCAATAAATAAGACAGACGATATTTTTTACTATTTTTAAGTTTTCCGCGTGAATTTCTGTTTCCACATACATAATTATTATTATTTTGTTAGTGTAGAGCCTAAAGCCTTCCTCGACTAATGGACTTTTCAATTCGAACCAGTAATTTCTAAGATTAGCGCGTTCAAACATACAATTAAACAAACCCTTTAGCTTTATTACATTAGAAAGTAACAAAGAATAGACTAGTATAGATGTGCCATTAAATTAAAAATGTTTTTATGTGCCAGTCAAATTGACAGTCGTTTCAGTAACGTTTAGGCACGTCCTAATGTTAATCATGAAACAGTTTGAAACCACTTGGTTTTAATGTCATGAATCAGGATGAAACTACTTAAGTATGTACCACTTAGTTCTAATTAGTTTTCAACAGTTATTTGAATTGGCATGACTGAATCAAAGGATAGCTCTAACCTTCAACGTTGTGACTTGTGTTCAGGCTGTTAATTAATTAATTTCTTCCCATTCCTTTGGCGTCCGCTTTGATCTATGTCACACATAGTTGACTGAAATTCACACAGTAACTCCATTGATAGCTGAGATCTGGGTCAACTGTACACCATACACATAATTAGTGGCATCAATCATGGTATTCATTACATAGTTGTTTGTTTTGGATGGGCTTTGATTCTTGGTCTTGTGGAATTACAAGGACTACTAAATGACCCGTTAATTTTTTTTTAATGTGTTTGTAAGACAATAAATATAATTATCTTAGTCGAATAGTCGTTTTTCGATCATGTTGCCGATCTTACGATCAGCCAGGTACGAAGATTATTATTATTCACAAGTCAGTGCGCAAGAGCAGAACTCACTATCACACCTATCTCTCATAGTTCGGTGGGACAGCAATCTGACACGTAGAGAGACATCAGGCGCAGGACCAACGGCTTAACTTGCCTTCCGAAGCACGGAGGAGCTCGCGAATTTTTTGGTCACCCAGCCGATTACTGGCTTCTGCGAAAGTTGCTTAACTTTGCAATCGCAGACCGAGCGTGCTACCCACTGTGACATTGAGCTCCTCAGTATAACAGTATACTGGCTGGTTCGAAAAGTTGTTGCAAAAACAGCAATTTAAATATGTTGTACTTTTATTGCGTTCTTCATCATATTAAATACTTGCTCTAGGCAACAAATAATAATTAGAGCGCCAGCTTTCTTCGTGATTTTTCCAACAGTACCAAGCAACTCGGTAAAAACTGTAATTAAATGTTACAAACTAGAGGCTATGTAATGAACAAGAGACTTATAGCAAAGTACGGAGTTAAATATGTTTGTTAGTTAAGTTACAGTTATTTTATTAGGTGCTTTTTGTATGTAATAATTTTTTTTTTTTTTGTAAATACAATATCTTTGATTTTGATGCTTTAAAAAAAGTTGACTGTCTTGTGATTTATTGATCCGAATCGGCTATTTTTGTATCATAATCTATACTGATCTATACTTATCTTCTATACTTATAATAAATCTGTAGAGAGGTCAATTCTGTACATTAAATATTTTTCCAAAATAACTATCAGGGGGTGTTTAGTGATCGATACTGATACCAAAAATGCAATCATTAAAATTTTTGTCTGTCTGTCTGTCTGTCTGTCTGTCTGTATGTTCCTTATAGAAACAAAAACTACTGGATGGATTTTGACGAAACTTGGTACCATTATTCTTCATACTCCTGGGCATATTATAGGATACTTTTCATCACGCTACAATCAACAGAAGTAGCGTAGTGAAGGGAAATGTGGGGAAAACGGGAGAATTTACTCCATTTCTTAAGCTTCAGTCGCGTGTGCAGCCTTAATGGTTAAAGTCACATAGAAATCATGTATGACGGAAATATTCTACATAAAATTGCCTAAAAAATATCCCGCAACAGCATATGTCTATATTTTATGGTTGACTCACAATAACACGTGCAACTCAAGATCCAAATTGGTTTGAACGCGCTAAGCTCAGGAATTACTGGTTCGAATTGACAAAACATTTTGTGTTGTATAGTCCACTTACCACTTACCATTTGTCGAGGTAGGCTTTAAGCTATTGTATATTCCTTTATTTTATCATTATAAATTATTGTGCTAGCGAACTATTTAGTTCTAAAATGTGCCGATAGATGGCGCACCTCGCTAGAGGCGCGGCCGCGGATCTGAATCGCGGTGAACTGATGATTTCTCAAATGTATAAGGTCTCCAGATTATTGATAATAATGATAAGCGTTATCCGTCACTTAATTTGACTATTATTTCTATCCTGACCGAGTAATCAGTCCCATAAAAGTGTGCAAGTTGACTGCATGCTTAAAGTAAAGACCGTTGTTTAATAATTCAGCTATTTTTAGTAAGACTGTGTGCGGAAATCGTAACGTAACCCACGCGGACGGAGTCGCTGGCGGCTGCTAGTATATAATAAAGCTGAAGAGTTTGTTTGTTCGCTACTTATACTTGGTCGATTTGAAAAATTGTTGTGTATTGGATAGTCCATTTGACGAAGAAGGCTTTAGGCTATTGGAAACAGTAGTTAGTAATAAATTAAATGTGAAATTTGTTTGTTTGGATGATTGTCCGTCAATCACGCTGAAACCACTGAACATCTTTCGATAAAATTTTGTATACAGGCAGGGTATATAGGCTGATTTGTGATAGGATACTTTTTTAACCCGATTAAATGCTCCCATTGGATAAAACAGGAATCTTAACAATAAAGTGTTTTAAAATATCTATAAGACAAACTTCTATTTCGTTTCATAATCAAACAATTATTGACAGTAAAACCTTAGTCCTTCCTTCTTGAAATTATATACCAAGTGTAGTTCTGTCGTTGTCGGAAATTTCATGGATAACTGTTAACACAACAACTTTATGGGCATAAGTTTCAGATGAGACCCTGTCTAACTTCGAGTGTATTTGCGAGCAAGTGTGAAGTGCCGAATTGGACTGTATTAACTACTTCTGAACGCCTCGGTAGTCTAGTGCAGTGGTAATCAATCTCATTGTGAACGAAACCCTTTTACTCCAGTCAAAATAGACAAAATTTAGACCCAAGTTTGCATTAATTCCCAACAAGCTGGATTTTTGTGCAGGCCTTGAATACGTCATTACAAATGATATGTCAAAAGTCCCCATCGATCCCGCTTGTGCGTTGTTTTTTATTCGTGGTCAAAGGGCCCAAATGTGCGTTTTTTGCTTATATCTCTGAAACTAAGAGAGCTATCGAAAAATAGTTCAGGTAAAGTTTGTAGATCGTAAAATTGTCTACTTAAAAGATCTCTACACTTTTCTTCTACAAAGCAGCGCTGTCGAGATATCGTGACTTTAAGCCGCAGGAAAGTCGTATTTTCGAGTAGCCCACATTATGCAATTACAATAAATTGTGTTGAGTAGTTCATCTGGAGCAGGTGGCAGTTAAGTATGAATTGGCTCTAAACTATTATTTACCAAATTCCAGCCCCAATTTTCAGGATTTAGATCATTGAAGTCAAAAAAGACAAAATGATGTATCAAGCTTGCATTCATTCCCAACAAGCGGGACTTTTGTGCAGGCCTTGAATACGTCATAACAAATGATATGTCAAAAGTCCCCATCGATCCCGCTTGTGCGTTGTTTTTTATCTGTACTGAAAATCTTCGGATCCTATTTCTAACCTTTCTGGTAGTCAAACCTGAATGGGCTCCATAGAGACTTTTACTCCTTACATGAAATAGGATCGATTGGCGTGAAAAAATTTTTTTGGAATTTTCAGTACAAAATGTATGGGAAAAGTTTTTTGCGATTTCTGACAATTTTTTTTCATGCCAATCGATCCTATTACATGTTAGAATTAAAAGACTTTATGGGACCATTTGAGGTTTGAGTACGAGAAATGTCAAAAATCGCAAAAAACTTTTTCCATACATTTTGTACTGAAAATTCCCAAAAATTTTTTTTTGCACCAATCGATCCTATTTCATGTAAGGAGTAAAAGTCTCTATGGAGCCCATTCAGGTTTGACTACCAGAAAGGTTAGAAATAGGATCCGAAGATTTTCAGTACAGATAAAAAACAACGCACAAGCGGGATCGATGGGGACTTTTGACATATCATTTGTTATGACGTATTCAAGGCCTGCACAAAAGTCCCGCTTGTTGGGAATGAATGCAAGCTTGATACATCATTTTGTCTTTTTTGACTTCAATGATCTAAATCCTGAAAATTGGGGCTGGAATTTGGTAAATAATAGTTTACAGCCAATCCATACTTAACTGCCACCTGCTCCAGATAAACTACTCAACACAATTTATTGTAATTGCATAATGTGGGCTACTCGAAAATACGACTTTCCTGCGGCTTAAAGTCACGATATCTCGACAGCGCTGCTTTGTAGAAGAAAAGTGTAGCGATCTTTTAAGTAGACAATTTTACGATCTACAAACTTTACCTGAACTATTTTTCGATAGCTCTCTTAGTTTCAGAGATATAAGCAAAAAACGCACATTTGGGCCCTTTGACCACGAATAAAAAACAACGCACAAGCGGGATCGATGGGGACTTTTGACATATCATTTGTAATGACGTATTCAAGGCCTGCACAAAAATCCAGCTTGTTGGGAATTAATGCAAACTGGAATGTCTATTTTGACTGGAGTATTTTTGGGAAGCAAATTACTTGATGACAAAATACTACACGAGTCAAAATGTTCGACCAGAGGCTTAATTCTTTTTTCTAAATTCGAATAATTGTGGAATTCTAGGGTTCCGCGGAACACACTTAGAATATTACATAGCTGGTCTAGAGGTAGAAGCACCGGGCCGTAATCTCTCGAGGTCCTGGGTTCAATTTCCGGTACGGGCAAAATTGGTGGCGATCTTTCTGAACTCAGCCCGTGATGTGATCGCCAACCCGCATTTGGCAAGTGGTGATTAAACCAAAACCCATCTTCGTAACGAAAATATGATTTCAAAGGATGCAGGCCTTGCCTTGCAGGGGGACATTAAAATCCTCATACACAACCACTGCTGAAATAAGACCAAAAACCAATTCTATTTGAAGCTCAAACGTAACACTTATTCTCTGTGAATCCCAATCCCAACTAATATATAAATGCGAAAGTAACTCTGTCTGTCTGTCTGTCTGTCTGTCTGTCTGTCTGTCTGTCTGTCTGTCTGTCTGTCTGTTACGCTTTCCCGCTTAAACCTCGCAACCGATTTTGATGAAATTTGGTACAGACAATCTTTAGACCCTGAGACAGAACATAGGCTACTTTTTGACCCATTCCAACCCCCCACTTCCCCGAAATGAGGGGGTGGAAGTTTGTATGGAAAATCTAAACTACTTGAGTTAGACGCTTGAAATTTGGCATGCAGGTCCCTTAGTAAACCTGATGCTTAGTTGCAAAAGGATATTGCAAAATTCCCACGGGAACGGGAGTTAGCGGGAAAAAACATTCGTATAATGAAAACCGACATCCACGCGGACGAAGTCGCGGGCGGCCGCTAGTATAAGCTATAAACTCGCCATATTGAAGTCCTAAAAGCGAAGTTTATGCCTGTTTGGATTTGTGATATTAACATTTTATACTCGTAGTTAAGAATTACCGAATAATATTGTTTTCTGCAATTTGCGGGACCACTAAATTAGTTATATTTTCTATACTAATATAGTAAAGCTGTAGAGTTTGTTTCTGTTTGTTTTAACGTGCTAATCCCAGCAACTACTGATTCGAATTAAACAATGTTTCCGTTATGGATAGTGCATTTAACGAGGTAGGCTTTAAGGCTATTACAGTACCTATGACACTATGTGTGTGAAAACCGAAATCCACGCGGACGGAGTTCTCTTGGAATATGGCGTTTATTTTAAAACTCAGTTACTTCTGTATGCTTGGAGAGACAAATCATAGTTTTTATCAAAAAATAGGTATAATCGGCTAAATTTGCCTAGACGTAGGAAATATTTGCCTAGAGTCGATTTTCCTCTACGCGACATATTTTCTGTGATTTAAACATCCCTGGTGCATTAATAAAAGTGCTGTGAAATGCTCAGCCAACGGAATGAGATGTATAATGATAAATCTCGGTAAAAGTGAGGTAAACTGAGTGGTTTCATTTTTCCGCGCGTCGAATTTCCGACCCAGAACGGAATCGGGTCAAGGTCGTACGTTTTATTCTCACTTCTCCAACATACGATCTATAATGAACAATGAGATTCTGTAATTAACGTAACGGTGTGTCGTAGTGTTCTAATCATATGCCCATATAGGTAATGAAAATTACACATCTTCGTCTCGGGGTCCTAGGATCGAAGCTTGAGTTGAGAAATATTTTCATCGTATTTTTTTATTTCTTTGATATTAATGTGACAATCAATTAGTTGCTTTTCTTTGTGAAGTGCACTGGAAAAACTTGTGAGGGCCTAAAAGATACAGCTATACAAATGATTTATAAGGAATGATTTGTCCCTAAGCCCTAGCCCGCGCGATTCACTCCGTGAGATATTCAAGGAGATTAACATTTTAACTACAGCGTCTCAATACATCTTTGACTGCATAATTTATATACGCAAGAACCTACACAATTTTTCTAGAAAAAATGACTTTCATAGCTTTAATACAAGAAATAAACATAAGCTTGCCGTTCCAAGTCACAGGCTTCATAAGACTGGGAAGTCTTTTATTGGACTAAGTGTCAAAATATTTAATAAACTACCAGAAAGTGTAATTGAATTTCCTAAACAAAAATTTAAGTTGTTCATTAAATCAACCTTAATGAAGAAAGGTTATTATAAAATAGATGATTATTTAAATGACAAATATGCATGGACATGTTAATCTGCTCAGCCGCACTTATTTTGTATTTAGTTTTAAGGTATATTTGACATAATTGTAAAATTGAAATTTATTTTTAAAAAAGGCAAAACTGTCTGAGTTTCTTGCGGCGTCTCTTCTCAGCAGGCCATTCACGTCGAGGCGCTGGTAGGGTAAAAAAAGTTTTGACGTGCAAAAGAATTTACTAAGTGAATCAAATTGCTAAATAAATCATTGTTTCATTGTTTCATTGTTATGCTAAATTGCGGACACTAAAGACATAGAGTGCAGTAGGATCACGATCGTAATTTGTAAATGTCTAATTATCTTATTATTCACCGATTTCATTAACATCATTGTAATAACATATTATTTTACACTTTATAAATGATCATCATGTTTATTTTATGTATGTAGCTGATTCAGATAGGTAGGTAATGATTTATCACTCAAATATCTACAGCGAATTGCGAATTTTCACACCTTTCGTCTTACGGATTGTATTATTATCACGTTTTGATTTTACTCCGTATAGAAATGAAAAATGTTATGTGAATGAATTCACGAAAAAATCAGAAAACATGAAAACAATTCAGAACTCGTATAATACAAACTTTTATCGAAAATCCCAGTTCAGAAATAAAATAATTTTCTCTTGAAACTACATGTTGAAAACTTCTTATCTATTATGAAATCAAATTCAGTGTTTTGTAGACTCGTCACTCATGCTAACATTGATAAAAGATTTGCGAAATCCTATCTTTTTGATAGATAACATCACTCACACTACCTGATAATTTTAGAGATAGGAATAATAATAATTTTCCCTAGGTAACATTTAAACCGTTTTGCATTAAAACTGCATTTTATTTCATGAAGCAATCTTATCTACCTATTTAGTTAATATTCAGGCTTAATCACAGGCACCTCTTTGTTAATGGTCAAATTCTTCCTACATAATGTTGTTCGTTATCAGAATTAGCCTATGTGTAAGAGACAAAACGGTTTCCAATAAAGAAATAAATACATAATATATTATCTGTAAATTCGAATCATTAACAAAGGTAACAAAAACTGGAAGCCGATTTAAATGTCAAAAATAGGATGATGTAAATAAATAAAACTTTGGTATTAGTCAACTAAATGTTGAAAAATCACAGTTAGTAATCGAAGGTATACTGAATTAATTGGCAATCACGCCTAACGAGAAATATCGCAAGAAAAGAACAGTAACCTTTGACTTTTAAGTAAGCGAGGCAGCGGTCGGCTTTAACACAAAGGCTCACCTGTTTGACCATGAGCCTCGCCACCCTCGGGCTGGCGAATGTGACGAACCCGTAGCACTTGGAGACCCCAGCTCGGTCGTAGATGACTCTCGCCGCCGTCACCGTCGCAAACGTCGAGAAGAACTTCCACAGGTCCTCATCAGTCGTGGTCAGTGAGAAGCCCCCCACGAAGATCCTGTTGTGTATCACCGTGCCGAACTTGGGCGCGTCCGTCGGCGGCAGAGAGTCGTCCGTGTCCTCCTCTGGCGAGTTCAGGAGCGCCTTCAGCTTCTCGTGGGGGTCCGCGCTCTTCCGGCAGTTGGCCGCGCTCTCCTCCACCATGTGGACGCAGCTCGCCGACTCGCTCCTTATATACCTCTTCACAGTCGTTTCCATTATTAATTTACCATGTTCCCTTGTTTATAAAACTAAAAACGCTAGCGGAGTAAGCGAGCCTCGCGGAAAACAATCCGACACTGAACGAGACGCTGTGTTATCGATTTTTGTTGCCGTCTTGTAGGTGTAGGGAGGTTGCGCGATCTGTACTTTACGCACGTTCAGTTCTACTGGTTCTACGTTGACACTGTGAAAACAAGGCGTCAGATAAGATTGTGTAGCTTCAGATTTAAGAGATACGCACTAAAAATAGTGTTTGAGCTATTGTCGACAGCTATTAATACTGCGCTAGGGAACTAGGTCATCCGTTGACATCGGTTGCTTTCCTAATGGTTCGTATCTCGGTTTGTTCCGGTTCGCGACTGAAGGTGGCGCTAGTTCAGAGGAATGTTTTTGACAATGATAAAAAAAACAATAGTTGTAGTACACCGTAGTATCATGCTAGCCAATGTGTTTCTAAAATTGTCACTAAAGTGTAACAGTGCTAGTAACATGCACTCCAAATATACTTTGGCATAGTTAAGACAATGGATAGATTTTATAATGATACTACTTATTCTTGATGACAGCAACAAATGACCGGTAGATACAAGTAGGTAGGAGGTAGGTACCTAGGTCTTCACTAGGCAGATCTAGATTTTCAGTCAGATTAAACAGATTATAAACGGTCTTGTCGAAAACACTTAGAACTTAAAAATATACCTAGTCGTAAAGTGTAAATAAATTTATTATGCTTTAATTTCTAACATTACTTAATATTTCTACCATTCATACCTACCTAGAAATTAAATGTTATCTTTTTAATGTAGGTATGTAGGTACCTGCATGTATTAACGTATGTAAATGCGAACATCATGGTACTTTAACTACTAGGCACTTTGCTTTTATTCACTAGTTTTATTATGAAATTCATAAAACAAATTATGAAAGTGACAGTTCTGTTCGTATATTGAGAAAGTGCATTTTCTATGATGCATGTCTTCCTCACTAAAGGTCACCAAAATAGTCGATCACATGGTTTTGTAAACTTTTTTATTTTTTTATCCCTTTTTATCGCGATAATGCAATAACGAAACGCATTTGACATTTACAAAACAGTGTTGCAATAAAATAAATTGAGTAGATATTATTACTTATATAGGATTTGAGAATTTTATTTGAAACCACATTTAGAAAAGTGTCGTGCTTCGTCTTCAGCTTAGAAATAGGTTTATAATGTATTCCAATTACACCTAGACTTATGATTGTGTGAGAGACCCTCCCACAATGCTAAAATGTGTGTGCCCCCTCTCTGTAACTTCTGAAATAAGAGAATGTTAATTAAAAAAAAAATCTACTCTAATCTCTTTTTTAACACATAAATAGAATTCGTACGGAGCCAGGCGCGTGCGTCACAGATTACTATAACGCGTACGTGAGAGTTCGACATGCACTTGGCCGGTTATTTTTCAACTGCAACTGGTATTTTTCAAATACACGCATGGTATCCCCATCAGCTGACAGCCGTCACTGTCAAGTGGTGACTTTGACATCTGTCAACACACCAACTCCGCGACTCGCTGCTTGGCTACCCAAGGCTTCCGTTCCTACGTTTTTTTATTGTTTTCCTCTCCTTGTGCTAATTTCGGTTTACAATCGCAATGTGTTGTGTTTCACGATAAATATATTGTAATTGCAAAATGTCGTGTGAACTTTACGAGTGGTGACATCGAGTGAATTAGTGAAAAATAATATCATTAAGTTCCGAAGTGTTTGTAATTAGATTACAAACTTTCTGATTTCATACGCTGGTGAGTGAATTTACCGACGTATTTGCGTTGCGTTTTCGTAAGGAAGCGATTAATTAGTTGTACGTACTCTTAAATAGTTATCAGATTGTGAGCGGTGCTAACTTTTCATTTTTACCTTCGGATTTCGCAACAATCGTATTGTTCGGAACTACCGGTTGCGTGTGTTATGTACACAAATAGACTGGTCCTGTTGGACTGGTTTTGAAGCACAGGATGAGTGTTCCCACAGATATATGTTGTTTTTGTTAATGTATCTTAGGAGAAACATCCCATGTTGTTGAAATACCTGCATATTTTAGGCTGTTTTGTTTTCTTTTGCATTTCTTACAACATCTAATCAAGTTGAAATTAATAATGTCAGTTAAAACAACTTTTGGGGTCAATTGAGTGCTTATTTATGTGTGATGATAGTACATGAGTTTTAATTTGGAACAGTCATAGAAATAAAAGAGGTTGTGTTTTAAAAGGTCCAATTTACATCTAATAAGGTTATCTAAATCTTTACTAAAATAGAATTAAATAGATAAATAAAATAAAATGTCTCTGGACATTATACACACAGTGCCATTTAGCCCCAAACTAAGCATTAGCTTATGCTATGGGTGCCGGACAACGGATAAACATTACTTATAAACTTTTTTTTTTAAATACATCCATATTATACATATAAACACCCAGACCGATACAAATAGATATGTTCATGCACACAAAATAATGTTTCTACCGTGCGGGGATCGAACCCACAACCTTTGCGTGTAGTAGCCGACTTCTCTACCATTACACCAAACGGCTTGTCATAACTTATAATATTTGCGACTTGCTCAGTCAATGCCCTGATAAGTCTTATGTCACAATTTCTAAACTGATGTCGATCAAAGATAATTTTGTTTAATCAGTACCTTACTATCTTCTAGTCTTCTGTATTAACTTATTATCTTTTCTTTTCTTATATTAAAAAGTGGCATTTTTTGTCGTCAATTTTTCACACAAGAACGGGCTCACTTTTCCAAATCAAATTTTCTGGTTTTTTTTTGATCTTGTCTGTGAATCAATCTCGAATCTAATCAAAATCGGTTGAGTGTTTCTATTTACCACATGTAGTGAAGCACGTACCAGGCCACTAGTTTTTTTTATAAATGGGACAGGTTTATAATTCAAACTTTTCTCATACATAAAACTTTAATTTATTATATTGTTTGAAATCAATATAATACTACATTGATAAAACTTAAAGTCATCTATACTTAATAATAGTTAATCCGCAAAGATGGGCATGATCTGTAAATTTTTAGAAAGATAAAATTAATAATATGTCCCAACAGTAAAAGAGACAATTGAGAAGTGTTACAAGGCCTATAAAGATAAACTCTCACACCATAAAAACGAACTTGCTGAAGCGCTATTGGCCACTGCAGGTTCTGCGCACAGGCTCAAACGGAAGAGAGTAGCGTCAATCTAATGCACATAACTTAGATTATACATATATTGAATGGGATGGCACATCATTGGATGTGGATAATCCTAAAACGTTGTTTATAGAATAAAGAAATCTGATTATAGCCAGAAGGCTGATTGCAGATAGACAAAGAAAGGGGAAAAAAAAAAAAAAAATTTCGTTAAAAAAAATAAAGTAGTTGACTGTATTGTTTCCACTGGAGGCAAATACAGTGATATTTCACTACTCTAGACATTGAAAGAAATGGTATTTTATCTTTTTAAAAATATCTATCATTCCGTTTGTCATGCAGGTATCAAAAGGAATTTAAGAATATAGCCTTAAGAAAAATATCTAAGTGTTATGTACATTGTGCAATAATAAATAAACAAATAAAGGTAACATAGGTAATTTGTCAATAAAACTTTATTGTAAAACGTTCATAGTAAAATCATATTCTTAGGAAGTCTTATGATTCTCATACAGTACTACTTTATCTTAACAACCCAAAAAAGTCCCAAGATCTTTTATCAACAGTGATAATAGTTCAGACAGACATGACTCATATCATAATGCAGTTTAAATTATTTTTATATTAGTCTACAGATAATTATAATGTATATTTATATGCAATGTTAGTGTATGCATATATATATGTACATAGACTTATTTTCATTTTGGTTTTGAGCTTGATAATAAACATACCTTAGTGACAACAGTCTCCAAAATTTTAAGAAAACCGGTCTACCTTATAAAATTTATTGTTGTACCACATTGTTGGCGGAAAGTTTAAAGGATGCCAGGAAACACGAAAGACAAATAGCGGTGTGCTGGATTGACCTAGAGAATGCATTTGGCTCAGTTCAGCACGAGCTGATGTTTTTCGCGTTAGAATGGTATAACTTCCCCCCTTTGGTTTTAGATTTGATTAAGTCATATTATTCTAATTTATCTTTTGTAATTAGCTGTAAAGACGGTTACACAAAACCTTTAAATTATAATATTGGTCTATTTCAGGGATGCTGTTTATCTCCTATAGTATTTAATGTAGTTATAAATATTTTAATTGACACTTTGATTTTATAGGAGAAGAAATGGGGTTATCGGTTTAAAATCAATAATCAGTACACAGAATCAATCCTAGCCTTTGCTGACGATCTCGCAATCTTGACACGAAACCCGAAGCAGTGTCAAGTGTTATTGAAAAAGGTGGACGAGTTCTGTGCTTGGACTGACGGCATGAAGGTGAAACCAAGTAAATGCTATTGCTTATGTCTGGGTAGACGAGATACGAAATTTACATCTTATGACCCTGGACTCACGATTGGCGGTCAGAATGTTGCCACAATTTCTGAAGCGCTCCCGTTCAAATTTCTAGGCAGAAAGATAGACTATAGAGGCCGCACACCATCTTTGGAGGGAATTGTTGAGGATTTCATTGATTCCATTAGTAGGGTTGAGAACCAACCCATAGGGAACATTAAGAAGCTATGGATCTACAACAACTACCTGTCATCGCGCTTGTCTTGGCCTTTCCTCGTGTACGACTTCGGAAAAACCCTTTTGTCGCGACTAGATGCCGTTGTTGTGAAATCGTTGAAGTCTTGGACTGGATTAGCTCACTCGGCAGACCCCTCTACACTATTTAGGGGCAAAAATAGTTTTGGGATGAACCTAAACAAGCCATCGGAGCTATACAAACATCTTAGAGTCACCAAGATGCACATTCTGGGTAAATCGAAAGACAACGCAGTGGCAACACTCCCAAAAGATAAGAATATGAGTGAGTTAGAGTCTAGGCTACGGTTCCATAAGCAGTTTATGGTGGGAGCGCAAACAAACAGGGTAGGATTGGGATGTCGAGGAAGAGAGGATGACCGGAACATCATTAAGTCTTTTCTGCGAATGGATGAAGATAACGAGTATAGAGTACATGCGCTTAATCTCGAAATGCAAAACGAGTGGGTGTCCCTTGGTGAGTTTTGTATCCCTTTAGCATTGAAGTGGCGGTCGATACTGTACGATTGGTCTCCAGCGCTGCTTAAATTCTATCTGAATGCCTTTCAGTTGACCCTACCCGATCAGAGCAACCTTGTAAGGTGGGGAATGGCGGTGGACAAAACCTGTTTGCTCTGTGGTGAGGCCGTAGGTACCGCAAGGCATTTGTTGGTGGGATGCAGAGTACTCCTAGACAGAGGTCACTACTCTCGCCGCCATGACGGAGTGTTGCAGATCATACGTGAAGCGGTGAGCCTTTCAATAGCAAGAGCAGCAAAAGGTTTGACGACGAATACAAGGAACATCAACTTCGTCAAGGAAGGATCTACCAAGAAGTCCAAAGTCAAACCTTACTCCATCGTTAGTGTAGCTCCAGATTGGAAGATCATGATGGACACATATGAAAAGCACTACAGTATTCCAGAGGACATTGCGTTATCGTCGTCTAGACCAGACCTTTTCATTTATTCTAGAAAACTTAAGCGCGTACTGTTGGTAGAACTTACTGTTCCATGGGAGACAAACATTCCCAAAGATCACGCGTTTAAAACAAATAAGTATTATGACCTAACCAACGAAATGACTAAAAATGGTTATATAGCACGGTTGTATGCTGTGGAAGTGGGTGCGAGAGGTATACCAGCGAAATCTCTCTACAACCTACTGAAGGACTTAGGATTACCAAGATCTAATATTAGCTCGTTACTGGAAAGAGCAACTAAAGCTGCTTTACTCGGCTCATACCAAATATGGTTGGGAAGGGAGAGGAATGTCATCGGTGGAGGTGATCGTTAGTATACTATAAAGGGGCCCCTTAAACCTACACGCTGGGTCGCAAGTCCCAGGCGCCGACTGACATTCCTCTCTGTTCCACGCGATGGACCCGGCACCCGCACGGAGAATCCATGGATAGCTAAGAAGTTCGTCTCATATTGACTCACATTTTGAGATAAGGAGACCCTGTTTCAAATACCTACGCGCGTCATCAGGTAGTTTAGATACAAAAATCTTGTTTATTATTTATACAATAATACAACATTTTGACCCTAACTTGGCCGTGCCGAAAACAGACAAAAATTTTACGTAAAATAGTGTTAATATAAAAACTACTTTTCCTATCGTGACGTTAGACATGATTGATTACTTTGTATTTTGTGACGTAGTGGATCCAGGGTTAATTGCCAGGACCGAGAAAGTTATTGATTACATTTTTTCTTCATGTCTAAGGAAGGATCAAGCGGGACTTGACCGAATTCCAAGTTTCATTACAATTATCTGTTCAATCTAAAGTCTAATTAGAACATACGGTACTATGTACCTACGTCGCATCTATTATGTGCTTTCAATAATAGAATTAAGTTATAAGAGCTACTTGAGTTCTCACAAATGGGCCAAACTACCTACGTCGCCTTTATTTTAAACAATGACACTAAAGCGCCAAGGTACAACATCGTCGTCTTATTAATAAATAAATAAATAAATCTTCACTTTCTACTATTTATAATGTAGGTACTCTTTGGACTCGAAGTTGAAAGTTTCCACGCAGTCAAGTGCACTTGCACCTAATCTGCATCCCTTTCCCGGTCTTGTGGCGTTGCGTCGTCATTCCAGGACCTCCTTTGATAACCTTAAGGGCGATTACCTTGGTATTGACTGTAAACAATAAACATGCGTCAATGTTTATAAATATCGTAATTGTTGCTACAATGTGGGTGACTGTGATATAGAGGATTTTTTTCTGGGGCTAGGCCACATTGTGCTCTGCCCGTCCGCATCAGATAATTCGATGAGAAACTTATAAGCCAACTGTCGAAAAAAGGAGGGTAATGTTTTCATATGGTATGATAGTCTAAGGAATAACCTAATACATTAATTCTTCCAAGATAAACAGGGTTGGGTTGTAATTGAGTAGTCATGACAACTGGGACATAGAGCATTCCGATGGTCCCGTTGGGGTAGTGGTCAGAGGTCCTGCCTACGAAACCAAGGGTCGCGGGCTCGAATCCCGCAAGGGGTAAATGTTAGTTCGTTATATGTACTCGAGTCTTGGATGTTTATTAAAGTACCTATTTAAGTCTGTCTCCGTTCCCTAGCTTTCATAGTGCAAGCTTCGAGTTTAGTTTGGCGCTAGGCAATTGGTGTGTTAGTCCGAAGAAGACATAATTTAACTATTGACATCTTATGTCGTACTCATTATGTAATAATAAAAACTGTTAGCTTCCCTATCGTAGAAAAATGCTTTGAAAAACCATTCTCGACTGTTTACTCTCAGAGAAAACTTCTCCATGCAATTCGATACAGTTATCTTTGTTGCACTATTTAAAAGTGATTCGACTTTCTCTGTCGGGTCAATGCGTTCGTTTGCGGCTCACTAGTGGTTTCGCCGTGGTAAATATAGTAAGGTCATGACCGAAGTGAAAACTGCATATTAATATCTTTTTATGCTTAATTTACAATTCGAAGGTACTTAGGTATCGCTGTTTCAACGTCGCAAGGTGTTTCAAGTGTTCAAAAAAACTATAGTAAGTACTTAACTGTAGACCGTATTGTCACACCACATGCTCCAAGCCCAAGTACCTCTAGTTGTTTATTTTCGGCAAAATAAAACCTGTGACACACCGTGTTGGACAGACAGACAATCATAACGAATCTGGAAGGGTTCCGTTTATTGTCATTTGGCTACGGAGACCCCAAAAGAAGTTATTTTACACCAGAAAACAAAATAGCATAGGCAGTAGGTTATCCATTTTCCATACTGTACCTATGCACCCTGAGGAGTTTTTTGAGCCCTTTACATGGTGGTAAATTGGTGAGCTTAATAAATAAATTTCATGACAAATTGTCAAATACACAAGCAACACCTAAGTAGTTTGCAGAATTACGGTTATTTATTTTATATTAGTTAAAATTCTCTCCGATAGTTCAACTGCAAAAAATGTGTCATTTAGAACAAATAGATAAAACATTGACGTCCTGAGTAGTTTATTTGTATCGTAAAGTGTTCAAGTGATAGTGAGAGTTCAATAGTCGTAGTTTATTTACCTCTCAATTAGTGTGTCTAATAACTCTAAGAGGTTGGTGATTCATTAAGTCTCCAATATTGTAACTTAGGTATTGAATGATGATTCCGTGCTTCGGAAGGCATGTTGGTTCCTACTATGATCCAAATTGCCTGGTTTCCCTTGTATGAGTTGTGGAGGTCAGACGACAGTCGTTCCAATGTTATTACCAGGCTTGTCAATTCAGGATCATAGCCGAAGCGTACTCTGGGCTCCGAGGCATTGGCCGAGGATGCAACCAGAGGAGGAGGAGAGAAGCGCTAGGATGATGATGATGAGAATTAAATTTGTTATTGAAGTTTTGATACACTATTTGGATAATGTAAATCTACCTGTTTTATCACTGTATAGTTATAAAATGAAGTCGCATCACGTCTCGCCCTTTGTATATTTGATTTGATTTTTTAAACCATTCAAGTGTGTGCACAATATAGAGGACCTCTGATCTTCATGCGAGGCTGGGGCAGGTTGCTAGTTAATGGTAATTATAATTAAGTAACCAGAACAATTCTGTGCTTTTTTCTTGCACTTCGGTTTTGTAGGATTCCATAACATACTTTGTTGATTTAATTTTCACCTTGAATACTTTGCAAACGACGTATTGTCTTTGTTAAAAGATCTAATCAGGTAATTAGTAAGTGCATATACTTATTAATAGATACCATTAAAGTTTTCTTAGTCTACTTACCTTTCTCTGGAACCATCACAAGTCTTGTGTGCCGCAAAAACATAAAACGTATGTCTATTTGTTTAAAAGCTGTTTTAGTTTACATTCCACTTGCTAATTAATAGTCTAATACAATTAAGTTATCAAGAAAACAATGCGTTAACCTTTTCTCGGACAAGTTATCGAAGAGCTAGATAGTTGTCAGACAAATAGACAGTAGGAATCGTATTTATGGATGCTTGGACTGTCGCTTTATACATACATACATATAGTTAGCTGTGATCACATGTCTGGTAATTAAATGATTATAAATTGCTAAGATACTGCAACTAAAAATGACTCAAGCTAAGAAATACTAATGACAACAATTTCCTTTTTCGCTTGGTCACGACAACTTGAAGGAGGTATTTCTCTGCTTACTTATTTGTCGTTTATTTTCAGGATACAAACTAAATTACAATTGAATCTTATTCGTTTATATTTTCCCTAAGGACGTTTGCCTCGGCAGATATAAATTGTTTAAATTCATGTCCGCTTTTAAATATGTAGATTTAATTATGACATCATCCGTTTAAGCAGCGATAATGCGTTCGCCCTAGACCAAAATGAACTTGTAATAGTGTTTAGGATATTCAGATAGTGAGGTAATGTACCGATGACGTGGACTTAGTCATCACAGCATTGTAGCTCTAAGCCACATGTGCTGCAATGAGCGTAGAGACGCAATATTGAGTTGTCATCTCGGTATATTGTGATATTACAGGGTATTTCGTCATAGTAATGCCTTGAAAGCGTGACAAAATATTGCCTATTAGTATAAAACTAAGCCTGTAGTCAGTTCTATGGGTGCTAAGCCTAATAAATGTGAAAGTTTGTTTGTTTGGATGTTTGTTCGTCAATCACGCTGAAACTACTAAACTTTTCATCCCGATTAAATGGTTACATAGGATCAGAAACAAAATCTTGATAACGCGGGCTATGCCGTGGGTAATATATTATTATGTTTATAAACCACTAGGACTCGAGTTCACAAATATTTAGCCCTTCAGCGGGATTCGAACTTTTTAGTTAAGCGAGCGAGGCTTTCGATTTGAAGTTACACTATACCTCTCTTAGCTCAGGCAATTCGTCTATATCATTATGACTTATAGATATGTACTTTCGTTAGATTTTCTTTTTCCCTGTTCCCAGTTTATCTGAGAGCATGGGTATGCACACCCTTTTCACTCATGCCGTCCTTCACACAATCTTTCTTTATCTTTATAGCGCAGTCATTGAAGCGAAAACTATGGTCCAACCTCCGAATTTTTTTACTGTGAACCGATTTGCATGAAATTTTGGAATTAGTTTCATCTTACCCTTAAATTCAAAAGTGAAAATGATTTGAACGTCGCAACTACCCCTGGAGTGGTTGCCACCCCATCTCGGGGGTGAGTATTTTTTTTTAAAGATAACCTCGGATATCGATAGAAAGACTAATTCTAAGCAAAAAATCATCTATAAAGTTTTTCGATAAATCTAATAGTTTTCAAGTTATTGGCAATTGAATATTCGCAATTTTGTCAAGTGTTTCATCGGTTTTTTGCAAATATCTCCAAAAATATAAGTTTTATCGAAAATTTTATAAGAAACAAAATTATAGCTGGTAAAAAATCAAATAATTTTGTTTATCCTAAAGTTTTCTATGTGCAATATTAAGATATATATTAAAGATAGTAGCCGTTTTTTATTTTGTCTACAATTTAATCGATTTGGTCAATGTCATCTAGCGGCGAGCAGATGAATTTTATGCATTCTTATAATTAAGAGTTTTGTAGTGCTTGAAATAAGCTTTCAAATGAGTACAATTTTTACAGCCTTTTGCACGTAAAATAAGTAAGCTGTATTACAAATAAGAGGATCATCGAATGCTTTTTCTTGTAAATCAATGGGTTACACAAGTGCCATTTCCAAGCTATACATGCTATCACAATTTCTGAAACAGCATTGAAAAGGTAATTAGGAGAACTACAACATCCTTTATTGCAATATATAATTAAAAACGTTTTTCGAAAACGGTGAAGGGTTAAAGGGCTTAAGAGAGGCTGTGATTGCTGCTGCCACGCGCTCTCTAAACAATCATATCTCCGTCAGTTTTTGTTTAACAGAAATAACAAAATTACTAAATTTTTTGTCAGAAAAATACCTAAATTTTTTATCCCTACACTTTTATAGGCATCTGTCGTAGTTTTTGAGATATTATGAAAAGAAGGTGGGATTTTTTAAAATATGAGATTTTATATTTTTATTTTAATCCTGTCTATTTTGAAAAATATGTGTCTTAAAGCAGTTAAACTGATACAATTTATCAAAAACTTCATAATAAAGTTAATTCTTGGCGGAATACGAATAATTTCAATTCTGGTGGAAATGGCACTTATGAAACCCATTGTTTCTAAAAGAAAAAATATTGGATGCTCCTCTTATTTGTAATACAGCTTACTTATTTTACGTGCAAAAGACTTTTAATAGTACTCATTTGAAAGCTTATTTCAAGCACTACAAAACTCTTTTTTATTAGAATGCATAAAATGCATCTGCTCGCCGCTAGATGACATTGACCACATCGATTAAATGCAGACAAAATAAAAAACGGCTTTGATCTTTAATATCTAACTTAATATTGCACTTAGAATACGTTATAATAAACAAAATTGTTTAGTTTTTTACCTGCCACAATTTTGTTCCTCATAACATTATCGATAAAAGTTATATTTTTGGAGATATTTGCAAAAAACCGATGAAACACTTGACAAAATTGCGAATATTCAATTGCCAATAACTTGAAAACTATTAGATTTATCGAAAAACTTTATAGATGATTTTTTGCTTAGAATTAGTCTTTCTATCGATATCCGAGGTTATCTTTAAAAAAAAATACTCACCCCCGAGATGGGGTGGCAACCACTCCAGGGGTAGTTGCGGCGTTCAAATCATTTTCACTTTTGAATTTAAGGGTGCAATGAAACTAATTCCAAAATTTCATGCAAATCGGTTCACAGTAAAAAAATTCGGACCCAAAATGCTTCATTGCCTGCACTATTATTGACCGCAAATCCGGTACCATGATTTGGAATGCAGTTTAAACTTGTCCTCTCAGTAAGATAAGTGCAGTTCATGGATAACATTAGTTACAACGTGCATTAGCACGTTGTTCTTTCTTAGCAGCAGTTACATCACAAATAAGCTGTCGGTCTGTACCTACCTACTTTATTATTAGGGTTTCTATTACGAGTACACAGCATAACACAACAAGAGGTACCGGCTTCTAGTTAGCTAGTCCTTTCATAGTACTACACCACAATCAGTTGCGGGGTTTTCCAATATGTATTTATCTGTACTAATATAATGAAGCTGTAGAGTTTCTTCGTTTGATGGTTTGTTTATTGATTGATTTTAACGCGCTAATCTCTGGAACTACTGCTGCGAAATGAAAATATTTTTGTTTTAGATAGATACCTACTCGTTAATAGTCGAGGAAAGCTTTGAGCGATAGTATAACACTATGTGCGCGGAAAACCGAAATCCATGCGGACGGAGTGGTTGGCGGCCGCTAGTGTTACTCTATGGGGTACCTTAGACGGTAGGTTTTGCTGTCAGTTTTACCACAGTCATTGCTGTGACTGATGAATAACCTGCCGTGTAATGCGGTGACTGACGGTTGCATGAAATTGATTGACAAATATCTGGATATTTTGATTTGTTTGTCATGCAACCATCAATCATGACTTTTGTGTGAACGTGTAATTTTAGGTATGGTGTTACCAAAATCGAAAATAATTTGCATAATCTATATCCTCTTTCGAATCCCGTATATCAGCCAACAAGTTTATATGGGTATAGATATCCCTTTTTAATAGCCAATCTTTTACCCAAACTTTTCTTTTTACACGTTTTTTAACCAAAATCGCAATCAAAATTCCAATACAGGCCTTTCTTTTATGAATATCCATAATTATCTTGCGTGAATACGTGTATTCTTAGCGAAATTTAGCGTGTGACTGACGATCAGTCGGAATGACTGTCTAATGTCGATTTATTTCTGACAGTCAGCAACAATCAAACGTAATTCATGATTGATGGAATTGACTGACCAGGGCATGAGCGTCTAAGGTACCCCTATGGCTTGGTTTGGGAAAGTATGGAGGTATTCTGTATTATCATAATCTCTGAGCTTGATTGTGAAATTACTGCACTTTACTATATTATAGACAGACTCATCTCCCTTATCAACCGATGTCACCGATCATGGGAAAATAGCCTCTTCCGCATCATCAGAATAAGTATAGTTTTTGAATGCACGTGGTGCATGTCAATACTGATTGTTACTCTACATTGTCGGAGTTATTTGGCCGTGACGTTGTTATGTGTCGAAATTGGGACGATTGATTGATTAGTAGCGACTCCGCGTATTTTAATAACTGTTATGATGCTTTTATGCCTATAAATTAACATGTCGTTGTATCATTTTATTACGACATACAAGCGGCGGCCCGCGACTCAGTCCGCGTGGATTTCGGTTTTCGCACTTTCTCGCTTTCTCGTCTCATGGACTATCAACACAAAAATATGTTTTTTAGGGTTCCGTAGCCAAAATGGCAAAAAAACGGAACCCTAATAGATTCGTCATGTCTGTCTGTCTGTCCGCCAGTCTGTCACAGCCACTTTTTTCCAAAACTATAAGTACTATACTGTTGAAACTTGGTGAGTAGATGTATTCTGTGAACCGCAACAAGATTTTTACACGAAAATAGAAAAAAAAAAAAAAGCGGGGGGTACCCAGTCAGAACTGAAACTCGAAATATTTTTTTCATTGAACATATACGTGTGGGGTATCCATGAATAGGTCTTTAAAAATTATGTTAAGGTTTCTAATATCACTTTTTTCTAAAGTGAATACTTTGCGTGACAGACCCTTCCAAAGTGGAAAAAAGTGTCCCCCCCCCCTTCAACTTCTTAAATAAGAGGATGATAAAACTGAAATAAATGTATAATGTACATTACCATAAAAACTAACAACGAAAATTGGTTCGAACGAAATCTATTCAGTAGTTTTTTTAATACGTCAAAAATATGTAGAATTGGTACGGAACCCTCAGTGCGGGAGTCCGACTCGCACTTGGCTAATTTTTTTCAATTCGAACCAGAAGTTACTGATTCAAACAAACAAACTCTTCATCTTTATTTAATTGGTATAGATAAAAGAAAGATTGGATAAAATGTTGAATATAAAGGAGAGAAGAAACGTGCCCTGGCTAGCTCTCCAAGCACTTCTTCTTGACAGCTGTAGTTGTCTGGTTCCGAATTATAATTTGTGAACAAACAAAAATAATGATTTAAATATTTGTGACTTAACTCAGTCTGTAGACAGAACTAAGAATTTAATTTTCATACTAGAATTACTACTTATGATCGAAAAATCTTTGTCATATTTTAACCAACTCTGGAATAGGTCGGGATTTCCCAGGAACTAATGAGATCGCGTGAATTTAAGCTGTAGTATTAGTCAGTACGAATTGTTCTCTAAGAATTGCGAGCATTCATTTATTAGAGTAACGTTAGACGATCGAGTTCCTTTGTAGTCACTTTTTGCGCGTCTGTGCGCGCTCTCAAACGTGACAATTTAATAGACGTCAATTTGTCGGCTGGTGAATTGTGCGATGTGGTATCATTTAGAATATCATAATCAGTATTTTTGGCTGTGTAATTTCCAGAATAATCGAGCTATGTAAAAGCTCGATGGCGCAGAGGTAATCGAGCGATCGGCTTGCGATTGCAAAGTTAAGCAACTTTCGCAGAGGCCAGTCATCGGATGGATGATCGAAAAATTTCATCTCGAGCTCCTCTGTGCTTCAGAAGGCACGTTAAGCCATTGGTCCTGCGCTAGATCTCTGTACGGTCGTGTCAGATTTTTGACCCACCAAACTATGAAAGTGAGGTAATAGGGAGTGTACCTGTGCTTGCGCTCTTGCGCTAGTGCGCGATCAGCAGTGCTGCCACCTTAGCGCTTTCGGAGTTAGATCTAGCGCTTTTTTGGAACTCTTAGCGCTGAAATTTCAATATTAACTCCTAGCGGAAAATATAGCGCTTTTTTGGCAGACCTAAACTTAGTACTAATGATAATATGATTTTAAGCTTTTTATTATTTAAGATTCTAAAATGATGAAAATTTGCATTAATATTAATAAATATAAAGTTTTTGTCAATTTTGTTTCGATTTTTTGTTTATGAAATTTAGCGGAATCTAGCGCTTTTTTTTTGTTAATGCATTCTAGCGGAATCTAGCGCTATTTTCAAGCACTTATAGCGCTTACTGGCTTCAGAAAGGTGGCAGCACTGGCGATCAGCCAGGTGCGCATAACGCATGATATAGTTATCATGCGTTATGCGCATCTGGCTGATCGTAAGATCGGCCTCAATGGTCGTAAAACGGCCAGAAGTAGTATTTTTACACTTTTATGAACTCAATCCTGCATTTGTATAAAACGCGGTGATTCTGCACAAAATGACAACTGTAATAGAGATACGCTGTTGAGATATCTATATTACCGATATTGTTAGATCTTTCCGTTTTGAGATATTTTCACTATCTATATCAAGTACCTACGATAAAATTAAGCGATATAATTTTTATTTCATACTAGCAGCCGCCCGCGACTCCGTCTCCGTAGAATTCGGTTTTCGCACACATAGTATTAAACTATAGCTTAAAGCTTTCCTCGACTTTCGGGAACTGTGCTACCCTGAGTCTAACGCAAGGGAAGCCGCGTGTAAAAGCTAGTTATTTAATAGGTGCATCTCTTCGCAGGTGTCATCGTATGAGTGCAAGCGCGCGGACGGGCGGGTGGACGCGCGTGCGCAATCGCGGGCGCGATGGCGGGCGGCGCGGTGTGGTCGCGGCGCGTCGCGGGGCGGACGCGCACGCTGCGTGGGCTTGTGCGTGACACGCAGCGGGCGCTCAACGACGTCGCCGACATACTGCACATTGGTAACGTGTACTAGCTTTACTATATCCCTAGTGAATCTCCCAGTTGCATCTTCGGCCATTGCCGCGGAGCCAGGGTACGCTGCGACTATGATCTAGAATTTACCGGCCTGGTTTACTAACTCTACTATACTGCTATCTATAATAGTAAAAACAAATAGAGGTTATGTGTTTGAAAATTTGTAAATTGTAAGGGGTACACCTCTGACTTTTCGAAAATCTATGTGTTGATTTGTGCCATTAGCTCGGCAGAGCAAGAAGTACACATGGGGATGAATGATCACCGCCGTCCATATATATCGATAACTCCACAAGAGTCTCAGATGCCTTGCCTGTCCTTAATAAATAATTATAAATAAATATAAATAAATATTTTCACAACATCACATACATTGATCTGACCCCGTGTTAAGTAGCTTAAGCACTTGTGTTACAGGCATCAGAATCAACAGTGGTATTACAAATATACTTAAATAGATACATATAACACCCAGACCAGGACAAACAGACATGTTCATGCACACAAATGTTTGTCCTGTGCGGGGATCGAACCCGCGACCTCTTGCGTAATAGGCAACATCTTGACCATTACACCAAGCGGGTCGTCAAAATATCTCATATCTTCCTAAACTGAGTTATAAGACTATTCACCAACAAAAACATTGCACAACATTTATATACAATCAAAAGAATTACAAGTGCAAGAAATACATATTCCCCCTTTTGTGTACTCAAGCGATTTGTATGGAATTGGATGTGTCGCATAACCAAAAAGCATAAATCAACATAATCTGTAATCATTGCTCAATATTATGAAATTGAACCCGTTTTAGTATTCGTCATTTAAGTAAACAATATCATATTCATTAATATGTATTATTCTTTGACATTCTGTATAATTGTTTCGATAAGTTTGCTGATCTATTCATTCATGCATACATTTTCTGATATTATCACATTAAATGACTTTGTAACTCTATACAACATTCGTCCACTAGGACTAAATGTCGGTATCCCACGGGAATGAAGTGTTTTAGGGATATAACGTAGTGATTTTGTATTTTTTATATCGATCCATTTGTTTGGAAACTATTCTGTTCAATATTTGTTTAAATGGGGCACGGAAACCCTTAAAGTATCAGCCTTTTAATGTCACATTGCAGGGCAAAGGCCTCCATCATTTTTTGAAATCATGTTTTCGTATCAAAGATGAGTTTTGGCATAAGCACCACGCTTGCCGAATGCGGGTTGGTAATCACAAACCCGGGCCACAAGTCTAAAATACTATTGACTTGCAAAATGTTAATAATTTGTCAAGGGAATTTGTACTAAAGTCTGCCTTACTGAATCGTCGTAAAAATGTAATGTTCTCTTTTCAGAAGCCGTTTCAAATTATTTTTTTACCCTTTTTTTCCCAGAGACGCCTCGGTGGTCTAGTGGTTTAAGTACCGGGCCGAGTCCTCGGCTCAAGGTCCTGGGTTCGATTCCCGGGTCGGGCAAAATTTGTGTTGATTTTTATGAACACAGCCCGGGTTTGTGATCACCAACCCGCATTTGGCAAGCGTGGTGATTAAGCCAAAACCCATATTTTTAACGAAAACATGATTTCAATTGATGAAGGCCTTTGCCCTGCAGTGGGACATTAATAGGCTGATACGTTTATTCACTTTCAGAAGCCGTATTTCTAATGCTTTTTGACCCTCTGTTCCCAGATCCGGATATTCCGATAACGGTGCAGGAGATTGGCAACCTGTCTGGGCGGCTGACGGCTCTGGTAATCCTGGGCAGTAGTGCTGCGGCGAGAACCAGGCTCCTCCACTGCCTGTTGGGGCGAAGATTGCTGCCGGAGAAACTCCCTAGAGGGTGCCGTTGGGTGGGTGAACGTTTTGGTAGTAGTACGGCTAACAGATTTACAAAGGAAATTAAAATAATCAAAATGTGCTGTCCTTACGTAGGCTTCAAAGATGCACTTATAAATCGTCAATGTACTTTCTGCTTTTGAAAGTACTTCCACTTTGTACATGGAATGGCGCATAGTTAGTATAGTATCTACCTATTAATGTCCCACAGGGCAAAGGCCTCCATCATTTAAAATTATAGAGCGTTTCCTTTGCTTTGAAACTGGCAACAAATTATATGATGCCTTTATATAAAACAAAATCAAATATAATTTATTGCTTCAGTATGATAATACAAAATAAATGTCCATGAAAATTCCAAAAAACACAGACATGCTCTGGGTCGACAATTATGAGGGGCTTCTGCCAAATCATGAAAAAAACTTTGTTTTAGTTTAAAATGTGTTTTAAAAATTCTAATTACAGTTACGCATCCAGTATGGCAGTTCGACTCAGGTGCATCTTACACTGGGAAATTCAGAGTTCGAGCTGGTTGAAGAGTTGGAATGCAACAAAGGGCCATGGGAGACACTGCCGGTTGAGGTAAGTTTAGTCACACGTACCAACACCTCTCCATACACTAGGCTTCCACATCATCATCATCATCATGATCTGTAATGGAGACACCCGCCATATAGTCTAACAAGGTGGTACGCACTGGACTTTCTGACTGACGACCTAAGATCACGAGTGCAATTTGTAGTGACTGGCAACGGCAAAGTCATTTAGATGTAGAAGCCAAGACAGATCAACAGTCTCAAAGGCCGAAAGAGCATACTGTTCTGGCTTATGATGATGATGGTATATCTCGTATCAGCGTAGCCAAATCTCTGCAATCAAGCTTAAAACATTAACATAAACTGTCATTTTCCAGGACCTGATCCGGCAAGACCACACAGACCTAGCCACGATGCTGGAAGTGGAACTCAATAACCCGTTCCTCAAAGACGGTCTTCGCATCATCATTCCCCCAGACATCGACTCCGACGACCTCTGTCCAAACTTAGAAACCCTCAAACAAACGCATTCCGACCTCTATTCCAAAAGAGATTTGATACTGAAGAGCTTCAACCCTGTATACCTTTACGCTATAGATAGGATAGGGAAGAATGTATTCAGTGATAACTTTGTGCCTAACTCGATAACAACTTCGCGGAGTGAAGAGGACTTTTGGAGCACTTTTAACCTGTACCATATGACTCGGTCGAGCGGTGATGGTGAGAGTGAAAAGAGTGAGGATCTCACGAGTGATAAGCATGAGGAAAGGAGGTTGTTGAAGGATAGAGGTGGGGAACCGGCTGTCTTTAATACTGAGGTGAGAGCAGTTTTCGTTGAGTATAATTGTTATGAATGTAATATCGCCAAGATGGTGTGACGGAAAAGTAGGGGGATTGGCCTTTTTTAAGAAACGTCAAAATACTATAAAATTTACCATTGACAGGAAAACTTTTACACTTCCTAAGTACAGTCATTGTGTGAGCGTTTGCTCAGGCGCCTGCCAATTTTTTTGCTGCAGTAGTTTCAAAACCGCAGATTGAAGCTGAAACTCTTGTCGCTCATTTCTGTTTTTTATAAAAGAAAAAGTGACGACTAGAGTTCTCTTGCACAAGACAAGAGTTTCGCCCACCGACGCCACTTGGCTTGTCTCTGGGTATTCTACCCGTTACACTTCAGAGAGTGCGCAAATAACCTCTACAACAGTGGTTCCCAAACTTTTTTTTCTCGTGGACCACTTTCAAAATTTTACTGATTTCGGTGGACCCCCCCCCCCCGCTAGTTAATTTTAAACACATTCATAAAAGTCGCCAAAAAATAAAAATTGTGTCGCTTCTGAGTTCACAGGGTTGTACTGTATCTTTTCAACCACGTGTACTACCGACCATTTTGAACAACATAATATTTGTTCCATGGCTGTTCGAAATTCGCATAAACAAAATCAACTTTCATACAAAGACCGCCACGTAACTTGGTCTTTTTGTATGGGTAGTCGAACATTTTTTTTGACGGTTTTCGAAAACTCGTAAAACAGAATGTTTTTCAGAATGGTTGGTAAAACACGTGGTTAATGAGATGTAAATGAACACAGATACACTCCGTATTCACACGGCGTATTTTAAACGCGCAGACGACGCGCGTTTTCGGCGCCGTAGATGCTGTTTGTTGCGTTTGCAATCATGAAACAAAGGCGCGCGCATGAAGCGCGTATTCGCGCATTTGAAGTGATACATACAAACGCACGTACAAAGGAGCGGAGTAGGGGCCGCTGGCCGCTGGGGAGGCTTCTGCCGATATACATGATCTTACATAGGCGGTTTGATAAGTTCGTGCAAAGTCCGAGAGCTTATGCTATTGCTTCGTTTTGAGTTTATGTTTGATTACTAGCATCTTTTAGAGGACTATACGAAAAGTTTCAGCTTGATCGGCCCACTTCTTCGTGTTTGGCATTGATTCGCGTAAAGGAAGTCGAGTGATTTTCAGAACATTTTGTGAAACAGAATTTCGTGTGGTGATTTCACATTACTGTCTGAAAAGCAAAACTCCTCGGGAGACGAAAGTGATGATTGACAAACATTATGGAGACTCTGCACCTTACATTATCAAGTGTTTTAAAAAAATTGCAGTGATCTTATGGGTCCAAGTGATGCTAAGCCATCTGGACGTCCTGTAGAGGGTATTACTGCAGTAATGTTGGTTGAAATCCATGACATAGTGACAGTGCCGTAACTAGCCTTTTATGCGCCCGGTGCGAGCTTTCAAAACTGCGCCCCTAGTATCTACCAGTCTGGTCATTTCTGCGCCCCTCCAGGGTCTGCGCCCTGTGTCTGGGCACCGTTGGCACCGCCCTAGTTTCGGCACTGCATAGTGATAGATGACAGAAAAGTGAAGATGCATGAGATTACTGGTGCATCGTACAAAAATAATAGTAATATTAAAAAAAAACACTTTTCCCAACTTCGCTCACTGAATCATTGCCGAGACGATTGTCGCTTCTAGTTTCGTTGGTTCACTGTGTATCCGTAGCACTGTGCATCAATCACGGAACATGCTTAGCATCGAGCGCTCTTTCGGCGGTTGAACCAACTTAAAACTACCTGCATGCAGTGTTTATTTTTATAAGTCACTCGATATTGTTTACATTTACTGTATTGTTTTGTTACATTTCTCGATGTAAGTGAATTTTTGTAAATTCTTTTTGAGAAATAAATATCATAAACCAGAACCAGAATGGACATCTCGAATCAACGAGTACATAATATTATTCACCAACATTCAGAGACGAGAAAGCTGTCTGAAAAAGTAATTTTTTTTATGGAAATGTACCAGCCCACACCCCAGAAGTTGTGATCCCAAAATTAGTAGAAATAGGCTCCCAATTTGTTTTATATCCCTGTTATTCTACAGAATTGACTCCCTTTGACTATAATCTGCCGCTTTATTTAAAAAATATATTTGCATGAATAAGATTTTGTTCAAACAAGGAGGTGATGGCTGAAAAATTTGGCTATTTTTTAGACCTTTACAAATCCTATTATTTGGAAAGGATTAACTAATTCGAAAAGCGTTAAATTACGTGTATAAGCCTCTAAGGAGTCTATGTCGAAGAATAAAAAAGGTTTACCTCCAAAAGTAACATACTTTTTATTTTTGCAACTTATCAAACTGCCCTCGTATTACTGTATTTTGACGAGTTAACTCCGGTTTTAGAATCAAAAGAAGTTCTTGGAATGACGAATATGTCATTCGATAACACTTATTAAATTTCTTCCATCTTCTATGTGTTCTTCTTCTTCTTCGTCCTAGCGTTTTCCCAGCCTTCTATGTATGACCAATTTTTTAAACGTTGTATCATAATGACCACTCAATTCGTTTTTCACTAATAAATGGATCTATCCAATAGATTCGCTTTTCATTTTATTTATTTCTTTTTAAAAGAAGTACTAAAGCCAACGTAAGCAGTACTGTCTCAACCGACGCCATTGTACACCTGAAGAAGAGTAGTCTCTGAGGCCTCTGCTTCGAGGCCTGATCAAAACGTAAAGGCGACGCGCATTTGAATCGCTGTATGTGCGCGTATACGCGCAGTTAAGGCGCGTTTCACGATCGCCCCGTGTGCTTAAGGGCCATACCACACAGCGAATTTTAAACGCACAGACGACGCACAGATTACACGCGCTTCAAACGAGATTCTATCGCAACCTTAGAGCCATAGCACACGGCGTATTCTAAATGCGCAGACGACGCGCAGATTACTCGCGTATACGCGATTCAAACGAGATTCTGTCGCAACTTGTAACTTTTGTATCATGATTGCAAACGCAACAATCAGCATCTACGGCGCCGAAAACGGCTATTGGAAATCGAATCCACGCGGACGGAGTCGCGGGCGGCCGCTAGTTTAAGAAATATTTGGCTTTGGAATATTCTAATACGATATAATCACACGTTTTGACATTCCTCAGAGATTGTAGTGGCAGCCTAGACTAAGTAGCCTAAAATAGCCTAACAATGTAGGTAGGCCCCTATAAAAAATATGCTTTCATTTTTGCTTTTTACTATCAAAAGCAAATAAATTTTCGTGGACCCCCATTAACATCTTATGGACCCCCAATTTTTATTGACGCCTTCGTAGACCCCCTGCAAGTCTTTCGTGGACCCCTGGGGGTCCACCTGGACCACTTTGGGAATCACTGCTCTACAACCTCAATCCTGGAAGTCCTTTTCACCTCCGGACTAATAGACGCTCGGCGGGATATCTCCTGCTCGAATGAATCAGTTCGCTTCCTCAAATGAGTTATTACTGGCACAAGAGTTGTCTGGTCATAAATTGTCGCAATTTATTTACGGATTAATGAATTTATTGTAAACCAAATTATACCATGTGTTTCAGAACTGCCTCGACCTGCACCAAGTAAAAGATATCAACCCACACGCGCAGGTGCTCTTCGTCTTATTCTCCGACAGTACTGATACTCACGGGCGGAGAGAGGGGCGCTCGAGCGAAGCGACTGAGTCCACTGAAGACAGCTTGTACTCAGCTGAGGAGCTGCCCGAGTCGGACAGAGAGCTGCTTATAGGGTAAGTGTAGTCTGCAACATCGTCGTTATTATCATCATCATCATCATAACAATCACAAGGAGAGAGACGTACGAGGGAAGCGACTGAGGCTACTGAAGACAGCGTGTACTCAGCTGAGGAGCTGCCCGAGTCAGATAGGGAGCTGATTATTGGGTGAGTCTAGATATCATCATCGTCATCATAACCGGAAGGAGGAAGGATACGTTCGAGCGAAGCGACCGAGTCCACTGAATCTGAGCTTGTCCTATGATTAGTTTACATAACATCGTCATTGCCAAAGCCATCATCATCAGCATTATTATAACCGTCATAACGAGGGGCGCGCGTGTGAAGCGACTGAGTCCACTAAAGGCAGCGTATAGCTACAGAGCTGCCCGAGTCGGATAGGGAGTTATTTATATGGTGAGTGTGGTCTGCACCATTGTCATCAAAACTATTGTCATCATCATAATCATTACTACTATCCTTATCATCAACAACCACATAAAAAACCATTATAGGTTTCATAATTATAATAATAACTGTCATAAACAAAACCATCATTATCATAAACGTCATCATCAAAACTGTCACCATCATCATTTTGTTTTTAATAATATTGTAGCCCATAAATCTTGCGTGGTACAAGCGTACCCCTTTTTTAACGACCTCAGAAGGAACCAGGAGGAGGTTCTTAATTCGCCGGGAGTTTCAATTCTAAATGTTAATATTTTCAGATGTACAGAGGATTCTCCCTCGCCAAAGAAGTGCACGACTGATAATAGAAGACTGAACGAGGAACAAATTGCCTTTATGAGCGACCTGCTCGACCAGTGGGAGTTGATGTGTGAGTATTAACAATTTAATGTAATGCTTTTAACCTTTGGCGGGCTGTGGTGAAAAAGATCCAAATTGAATTGAACCTTATTGGCTCAACTTAAGTTTGAAAATCATTAAAAATTAACAGTTTTAGTATTAGTAAGGATGCATTCAAGCTGTACTCCCTATAATATATTTTATTAAAGTTTATTATAAACGTATGCCAAGACCCAATTAGTTTACAACAACATACAATGGAGCGATACACACTAAGCCAAAAAACCCGACCGATGTTTGGCGGGATTACGCATGCGAAATACATATTTAACGTGATTGTGACACAACATGCCTAAATATCGTCACGTTATATCTTATAGAAAATGCATCGTGTCTTTAGTGTGTTTCAACATTTAATATCTCATTCCATTTTCAGCAACTCCAACCCCTAAACACTACGTGAAAAGCCAATACTTAATAATAGACGATGCTGAAATCCTTCGAACATCTGATCAGCGCCCTCTAGCGTCGTATTTACACAACGCGATACAGAACGCTGACAGTCCTAAGAGCAAGCGAGACGGCGATGGCGAGCGTACGGCGAAGAGCAGGACAACGCTATTGAACACGGCGGTCAAGTTCGCGTCGGATTGTATGCAGAGTTATCTGTTGGAGTATTGTACGCGGCTGAGTGAGGTAAGGTTGACTTGATAAATTATCATCATCATCATCTTAGCACTTCTCCCGGTTGCATCCTCGGCCATTTCCTTGGAGCCCACGGTACGAAAAAATCTACGTAATTATAATACTTTTGAAATATTCTATGCTTTTATCAACAATCTGTCTTCATGTCTTAAACTTCTGGATTCATAGTGCAACTCATTGAATTAAGTCCTGGCTTGTGAATATGACGATTTTCGAGTCCAATTCCCTTATGGTATAATAGCTGCTTTATCTGTTTTATAATTACGGAACTAATTACGAACGGAGAAAATAAACTACTTTACGAAGAGTTCTTTTGACAAAGAATAAAATAACATCAGTATTTTTGTTTGCAATATGTGATGGGCATATAATAATTTTATCAAGTGTTTTTAATTGGAAAATTATAATGTTATCAAATATAAGGTATCCAAATTACAATCATGTTGTTGTAAATATAAGCAAAAAGATTTGTCAGAAGTGGGATTCGAACCCACGCCCTCAGAGAGGACCAGAACAGCTCGCACCTACAGCGTAGGCAAGGTAACCTTGAGTCTGGCGCCTTAGACCGCTCGGCCATCCTGACTTGTGACGGAGCGGACGAAATTAGCTATCAGGTTTTATTTAACTTTTTTTTTATAATACATTTACGTAAAAAAAAAATCTTTGTTATTAAAATTTGTCTGATGCTATCGCAGCTGTAACAGCGTCCCATTTTAATTATATTTTTGTAGGTATTCATTGTAGATGACTTAAATTTTATTTATAAACGGGTTACAAATTGATTTTATTGAAAATTTTGCAAAAGTTATTATGTAATGTAAATTCAAAACCACGAACAATCATAAATTACATATAATATGTAGTATACGTTCTAACACTTTAGTTATTGCATTTGTTTTTAGACAAATTATGAGTTAAACAATTTCTTTTTCTGTTCATGTACCTATTCAATTACTTTCAACGAATGATAGAGGCATTTACTCAGCGTAAGTAAATCACTGTATACTTCCCAGGTACACGTGAAACTCCTACAACAATTTATCCTGGCGTCGTTCGATATGGCGCGTGAGCTGCAAGTCGTGCCCAAGAAGATACAGTACGTGGCCACACAAGAACAACAGCTCTATGAGGTAACATTGCTATTATTATCCTTATTATTTAACGACTCGCTTGGTGTAATGGTAAAGAAAGTGCCAATAGATACACAATAATAGATAGACAAGAATAGACCAAGAGGTGGCGGGTTCGATTCCCGGTGAGGACACACATTTGTGTGCATAAGAGAGGTAGAGCTTTGTGCAACTTCCACTCGATTGAGCCGCTCGTCTTGGAAAGTACATCCACCTTACAGAAGACCACAGTTAATGAGTACTTTAAAACTGTTATGATATGTTTCTCCTGGTGAGTAAGGTCGCCAGTACTCATTTGAGAAGGGCCTTAAAAGTGGGAATGCATCTGCGACCCTTATGCGGTTGTATAGGTCCATGGGCAGCGGTGATCACTTCCCATCAGCCATCCTCTTTGTTTCTTTGACTTTGTAAAAATCGTAGTAGATACTATGTATACAGATGGACTTACAACCACTGTAAAAGCTGAAGAAAATGTAATATTCAACGATTATGAGCATAATTTTATTTGAGTGGATTAAATATAGTTTTCAATGGTTACCATCTGGTTTCTCCCCGTAGAGTGGGTGTCGTATTAAAATATTATGATTATTTGTCCGCAGACTATAAACGAAAAGTTCTCCGAAGGCGACAAAAAGCAAGAGCTGTTGCAGATTATGCAGGAAGTGCTCAAGGAAATGAGATCTGAAGTTAACAACATGGATTGGAGCGTCGACGGTGAGTAGAGTTACTTTACCATCAACATTATCACCTTTCTGTCGCAATCCGCTGCAGTACAGTAAGCGACTGATAGATCGTGACACTCAGGGTACTCATATAAATAGACGCAATCAAATAGTCAATGATGTCAGTATAAACAAAGTTTCCATTTTGTTGTCAACATTCTAATCGTTCGAAAAGTCGACATGTTCAAAACCGGTAATGGGTAGTTTGTTTTACGCTATCAGGTTTTCTAAACTGGCACTACAGTCATAATGTTGGGCGTTATTTAATGTATAATAGAGAATATGCTCCTTGGAATGTTTTACTTATGTTTAAAATAAGCTGGATGCCTGCCTGAGCCACCTAAAATCTGATGAATTTTTGTTTGTTTATTATTTTATATTATAATATTCAAGTGAGTATACAAGTTTGAGTTATCGATAGCATAAAGGGTAACAATTATCCTAAAAAATCCTGAAAGACACGTTGTAATGTTGAAACCTGGTTCTCCATTGATGGAAGCCTACGTGCAACAGTGATCTGCAACGAGCATAAAGTCAATATATGCGATCTTATTTATATTTATTTTCACACAATTCTAATATCTGTTGACAATTGCATATCAATGTCTTATTTATTCCCAGACCTACCCTGCCACCAAGACCGTCGCTTCCTCGTATCCAATTCAACCTTCTACTCGTGGTCGCACGGCAACCCGGACCGGATCCTGTCCGGGCGGTCGTCCGGCGCGCCGCTGTTCGGATCCGACGTGTCCGGACGTTCGGATATATCCGTATCCGTGTCCGGACCCGTGTCCGGAACGCCGGTGTCCGGCAACGCGTCCGACGGCGAGGAGGCGGTGTCGTACGACAGCTACAACTTTGAGGAATATGATATTATACTCGCTGAGGGGAATAGGAGTGTCAGCGATTCGTGCAGGACGGGGGTGAGTTAAAACATGTAACAATAACAAAAAATAATGGATTATATTTTCTTAGGTTTACGAAACGTCGGGTTTTCTTGCAAACACGTAGTTGAAAATTATACCGCGATTCTATCCGTTTAAAAGTGGTTTGATTTCATTTTTCAAGGGTTGATATTCTCTTTTTATGTTAGTTAGTATAACCTGTTTTAGATTTTGATGAATCTTTTATGGTTGCTAAGTGACTTAGTAGTGCGGTGGTGTGTGTAAGTTGTAATGTCACCTGCAAATGTAAAACCTACAGTCACATGACTGTACTCAAGCAATAAAAATCTGAGTCTGATTCTGTTTGATGTGAATGCTTGATTGCACTAGGTAGCCTAATTTTCTGGTGCCACGGTTTTGTTTGTAGTTACCAATCTACACATTCTTGTTATAATTTTATTGGTATTGTTCATGTCCAACAAACATTTTTTTTGTCTCGTTATGTCATTATTAGAGTTTACCATGAAACTTAAAATTGTTAAACCTCATATTATTTCTTTTGATTCCTCCAGCACACAGAAGACGCGACCCTCTCATCCCAGATCGGGTCCATCCGCATCGAGAACGAGTCGGAGCTGACGGAGTGCGGCAGCGTGTGCTGGGACGCGGGCGCCAGCGTCTGCACTAACGCCAGGAACGTGTCGCTCAAGCAGGCCTCGCTGGATGTGCAGCAGACCGGTATGTTGTTAGACAGAAGTCAGTAGACACGACCCTCTGATCACAGATCGGGTCCATCCGCATCGAGAACGAGTCGGAGCTGACGGAGTGCGGCAGCGTGTGCTGGGACGCGGGCGCCAGCGTCTGCACTAACGCCAGGAACGTGTCGCTCAAGCAGGCCTCGCTGGATGTGCAGCAGACCGGTATGTTGTAATACAGAAGTCGTAGGCCCTCTGATCTCAGATCGGGTCCATCCGCAAAGAGAATGAGAGAGAGTGCGGCAGCGTCTGCACTAATGCTAAGAACGTGTCGCTCAAGCAGGCCTAACATGTATACAAACACATTCAAATATGAAATTTACTGCTTTGACATAAGAGTCGAATGTATAAATTTTAATGCTCGTGACTGTACGAGCTGTTGGAGTGCGGCAGCGTCTGCGCCAACGCCAGGAACGTGTCGCTCAAGCGAGCCTCGCTGGATGTGCAGCAGACCGGTATGTTGTGCCTCCAGCAGATAAGACGCGACCCTCTCGTCCCAGATCGGGTCCATCCACATCGAGAACGAGTCGGAGCTGACGGAGTGCGGCAGCGTGTGCTGGGACGCGGGCGCCAGCGTCTGCACCAACGCTAGGAACGTGTCGCTCAAGCAGGCCTCGCTGGATGTGCAGCAGACCGGTATGTTGTCATACAGAAGACGCGACCCTCTCGTCCCAGATTGGTTCGCTTCGAGTCGAGAACGAGTACAGTCATGGGCATTAACATTTATACAAACACATTCAAATATGAACTCTACTGCTGTGACATAAGAGTCGAGGTGTATACATGTTAATGCTTGTGACTGTACGAAATGTAGGAGTGCGGTAGCGTCTGCGCCAATGCCAGGAACGTATCTCTTAAGCAGGCCTCGCTGGATGTGCAGCAGACCGGTATGTTATTATACAGAAGTCGTGGCCCTCTTATCCCAGATCGGGTCCATCCGCATCGAGAACGAGTCGGAGCTGACGGAGTGCGGCAGCGTGTGCTGGGACGCGGGCGCCAGCGTCTGCACTACAATAGGAACGTGTCGCTCAAGCAGGCCTCGCTGGATGTGCAGCAGACCGGTATGTTACCAGACCCGGCGTCCTTAGAAAGACTACGCCCCGCCCCTAAGGAGAAAAGGGGCGGGGTTTATCCACTGAAATTATCTGATACGCCCTAAATGCCATGTGTGAGTCATTGGAGACTCCAAAAGCCCTTAACTATTCTGATTATGTGCAATCTACATCCAATTTAATAGACTTCCACCAAATCGTCACACATAAAACGGGTAGCTTAAATTTATATTAAGATCCTAATCCCAATTCAAATTAATAACATCACATGTTTAAAACTCTTAAATTTTAAAATTATAATTTGTCCACAGTTCTGTCGAAGTTGAGCCGCAAGATCAGTCTGAAGCTAGTCAAATTCGTGGACTGTCTTAAGGACACATACTTCGGAACGTTGCAGAGGTAAGTGCACTTTATATAAGACTTACACTTGGCTCAGCTGGCCTTGATCACGACATACTTGAAAATTATTCTACAGTAACTGGGATTAAATGTAGTCAAACACTGATTTGTGTCAGTTTAGCTTTAAATTGCCGGAAATCCATTCAAACTCAAATATATTTCATCAAAATACTTCATAGAAGTACGTATTAATCGTCAGAATATTACAAAATGAGGACTCTTCCACCGAACTAATTCCCTCCCCCCTTATGCATGGTGCAAAATTCCTTAACTGATGGGAAGTTTTGGTAGTACGTTTATATTGCTGTCTTTTATTTATGCTGTGTAAATGAATATCTGACGCTGTTGATGAGATCCCCTTTAACATACAACGACGTGGTTTCCAGATGCCTCGAGTCGCTGGAGTGGTCGTGCCAGCAGGAGCTGGGCGGGCGGCCGGCGAGCGAGGCAATGCGTCAGCTGCTTTCCGTAGCGAGGACTGTCGACTTGCAGCCCTGTGCCTCCTTTTCGCTGTTGAGGTCGCTTGTCGAATCGTTGAGGAGGCTGTTTTATAAGTAAGTGCGCGTTTATTACTTAGTCGTATTGGTATCTGTAATGAATCATTGAGAAAAAGTTTTTATCATTAGAGTATTAGTTTAAGTATACAGGGTGGAATTATGAAATGGGTTGGAAGGGCAGGTAAATAAACGTTGTTAAATCATCCTTTGATTTTCATTCACAGATTTTGGAATAAAAGTTACAGTCAGCAAAAAATGCTGAAATAGCATTTTTCTTTTCATTTTAATCGATTTCATTTCATGAAGGTTTAAAAGACGATGAGACCGTTGGGAATCTCAAAAACCATACATTTTGATCTAGGCTGATGATGATGATTCCAAAAAAAAACACACGAAGCGGGTCGTCTTATAAAATACTTCTTACTTGGGACAGGCTTGATGATGATGATGATGCCGGTAATAATGATGATGATGGTGATAATGGTAATGATAATGATGTTTATTATGAAGATGGTAATGACCATGATTGTGATAGTGATGATGGCAGTAATGATGATGATGGTGATGATGATAATAATGATGATAATGATGATGATCTGTCTTTAGGTTGCGCCTGGGCGGCGAGGGCGGCGCGGGAGCGTGCTGCGCACTGAGCCCGGCGTGGCGGCGCCAGGCCGCGCTCGCCGCCGCGCACTCGCTGTCGCCGCAGCGGCTCGCGCGACTCATCTCCGCTCAGGTACCAAAGCTTAGACCATACGTGTCGGAAACAAATTGGGAAAGGCCTAGTGGTACGGACCACGCTTTTCCACACCTCTAGATTTTTCGAAAATCTACATGTGGATTTGTCCCATTAGCTCGGCGGTGAGGGAAAACATCGTGAGGAAACCTGCACATTCTGTTAATTTCTGACTTTAGTTTAGATAGATCTGAATGTGTAACCATGATCCAATCTGTCTGGTTCCCCTCTCAGGGTTACGAAGGTCCGATGGCAGTCGTTTCACTGTAATAACCCGACTCGCCAAATCCTGGATCATGGTCAAGGCGGACTCCGCACAGAAACGGGATAAAAGATAAGAAGTAGATAATCAAAATTATACATGTAAAAACGAACTTCTCCGCTTTGGACCTAAGAACTACTTAATTTATATTTATACTAATAAAATAATATGCCAAAAAATCAAGCGTTTGAATTTATCTTCCTTTTCCAGGACCTTTGATGTGATTCAAAGATAGATGTAGATATGTTGATATGTAAAAGCGAAGGAATATGATTGTGCTTACAGATATTGGAAAGACTGAGCGTCGCCCACGAGAAGTACCAGACGGCCCTGGCGTCGCTGGAGTCGGCGCTGGTGAACAGATTGCATCACACTCAGGACAACAAGTTAGCTATTAGGAAGAAGTGCGTATACTTTGTTTTTTTTTATTGTAATAGGAAAGCAAAGGAGGTCACCTCTTATGGGATCACCGCTGCCATTGGACATCAACAAACGTAAAAGAATCTCCCCAACAATGCTCTTGCGACCTTAGTCACCAGCAGAAACATAGCACAACGCTCACGAAGTGCTACTTCGCTGTGGTCTTCTGTAAAGTTCTTCCCCAGACGGAGGCTCATTTGAGTGGAAGTTCCACTAAGCTCTACCTACCTCTATGAAATAATATCTTAAGGGGCGGCCAAACCGAGCTATTTTTTTTTTCATACTGGCATTTTTTGTATTCAGGTATGCTCCGTCCTTTGCCCGTCTCTGCCTTGAAAGTACATCCATGTGTGATCTACTTATGTACGGGACGCCGGAGCTGGGGAGAGAGATAGGTATGTAAATATTGTAGAAAATTGTTTTTTTGCCCTTTTTATGGATAGCTGCTTCGTTGACTCTTATGGATGGGAATAAAAACCCATCGTAAAATGAGTATTTTGCCTCTCTTTCTTCTCGCAGCAATTCCTTAATTATAATAAATTCAAACCTTAAAAACATTATCATTATCCTAGCGCCTCTTCCGGTAGCATCCTTTGGCTATGCCTCGGAGCCCAGGGTCCGCTACGACTATGATTCTAAATTGACCAACCTGTTTAGTTCAATCGAGTGTCTGACCTCCGTAACCCTTATAAGAGCTGCCAGAGCATTCGGCTCATAGTCTAACATTAATAAAGCTGTATGTACATATATTCGTAATAATTATGCCTGTGTAAGGTCGCGGGCAGTACGGCGTGGTGTACGCGGTGCGCGGCGGCTGGGGCGGGCACAACCCCGTCGCCGTCAAGTCCGTGCTGCCGGCAGACGAGCGGCACTATCACGACCTCGCCATGGAGTTCTTCTATACCAGGTATGTGGGGAAAATTTCACATACCTTTGAAACATAAAGAGTAACGGTCTCAATATTGAGCCCTAGGGCACTCCCATTAAAAATGAAACACAAAATAGCATTGGGCTGTTTATCTTCTTTTTGTGTCCTGCCGGATAGATATTGTTGTAACAGACTTGAAGAATCTTTAAATTAGTCGTAATGTTGTAACTTTTGTTTCGTTTTTCTAGTGCTTTAAGCTATTTTATGCCTTAGATGAGTCACAAAATATACCCTTTTCACTTATTTATCACGGATTTCGATTTTCTGTAGTTTAGTTTTCGTCTTACGGTTTAGGGTCTAAGCTGTGCTGTCTCATGTGTCTTGCATAATCAGAACAGTTGAACCTATGTTTCCGTTACGCCACCTAGCGTCCATTCAAAAACTCGTTCATTGAGTTAGATTGATATAACGGAGAGGTGAGCTAACCAGACAGTAATCTAAGCCTGGTCGGTAAACCTGGTAACTGTTCGTGCTCAGGAGTATTCCAGCGTTGGCGAATAATCGTTCAAGTGGTATCTTGGCTAGCCTACCAGCTATGCAATTCACTAAGCGACATTCATTCGATGCGCTCACGGCTGGAATCACGGGTGTGTCAGCCTTAACATCGTTCGATGTTTTAGTATCGTGCAGCGTTGACGTAGTTCTTACAGAATACCAAAGCTACTGTCATTGGCTACACACAACACAGCCGCTGCGACCGAGGTTTTTATGACATTTGCGCTTAGTGAATCTAACCTCTGCTCTTGCCTTATCAGAATAGTTGGACCTTTCTGTTTCCGAGCGCCATCTAGCGTCCATGCAGAAACACCCTCATTATGTTAGAGACGAACTTCTTAGCTCTCCATGGATTCTTCGTGCAGATGCCGGGTCCATCGCGTGGAACAGAGAGGAATGCCAGTCGGCGCCTGGGACTTGCGACCCAGTGTGTAGGTTTAAAGGGTTATATAAGGGAGAGAGGTCTGTATTTGTTGGGTCAGCTAGCCAGGACACCTTAGCCTGGTTGGCAACCCTAGTAATTTTTGGTGTGCAGGAGTATCCCCGCGCACCCACGCATCGTCCGCTTGTTCGGGTCGGTGGTGCAGCGGCACAGCGGCGCCGGCCCGTGCGTGCTGCTGCTGAGTCAGCGGTACGCGCGCGACCTGCACGCCGCGTCGCTTTGACGATACCGTCGCGACTTATATTGCCGTCCACGAAGTATCTGTGCGAGCGGGTTGGAGATATAAGTCGCGAATAATCGTCATAGTGGCATTTTGGCTAGCCTACTAGCTGTGCAATTCACTAAGCGACACTCATTTGATGCGCTCACGGCTGAAATCACGGGTGTGTCAGCCTTAAAATCGTTCGATATTTTAGTATCGTGCAGCGTTGTCATAGTTCTTACAGAAAACCAAAACTACTGTCATTGGTTACACAGCCGCTGCGACCGAGGCTTTTATGACATTTGCGTTTAGTGAATCTAACCTCTGCTCTTGCCTAATTAGAACAGTTGGACCTTTCAGTTTCCGTGCGCCATCTAGCGTCCATTCAAAAACTCGTGCATTATGTAAGAGACGAACGACTTAGCTATCCATGGATTCTCCGTGCGGGTGCCGGGACCATCGCGTGGAACAGAGAGGAATGCCAGTTGGCGCCTGGGACTTGCGACCCAGCGTTTAGGTTTAAGGGGTAATAATCTCTCCCATAAGGTCTCCCTTATGGGAGAGAGGTCTTTATTTGTTCGGTCAGCTAGCCAGGACATCTTAAACTGGCTGGTAAACCAAGTAACTGTTCGTGTGCAGGAGTATCCCGGCGCACCCGCGCATCGTCCGCTTGTTCGGGTCGGTGGTGCAGCGGCACAGCGGCGCCGGCCCGTGCGTGCTGCTGCTGAGTCAGCGGTACGCGCGCGACCTGCACGCCGCGTCGCTTTGACGATACCGTCGCGACTTGTATTGCCGTCCACGAAGTATCTGTGCGAGCGGGTTGGAGATACAAGTCGCGAATAATCGTCATAGTGGCATTTTGGCTAGCCTACCAGCTATGCAATTCACTAAGCGACACTCGTTTGATGCGCTCACGGCTGAAATCACGAGTGTGTCAGCCTTAAAATCGTTCGATATTTTAGTATCGTGCAGCGTTGTCATAGTTCTTACGGAAAACCAAAACTACTGTCATTAGTTACACAGCCGCTGCGACCGAGGCTTTTATGACATTTGCGTTTAGTGAATCTAAACTCTGCTCTTGTCTAATTAGAACAGTTGGACCTTTCAGTTTCCGTGCGCCATCTAGCGTCCATTCAAAAACACGTGCATTATGTAGATTAATGTAAGGGAGCGAGGTCTGAATTTGTTTGGTCCAGCTAGCCAGGACATCTGTTAAGCCTGGTAACTGTTCGTGCACAGGAGTATCCCGGCGCACCCGCGCATCGTCCGCTTGTTCGGGTCAGTGGTGCAGCGGCACAGCGGCGCCGGCCCGTGCGTGCTGCTGCTGAGTCAGCGGTACGCGCGCGACCTGCACGCCGCGCCGCTTTGACGATACCGTCGCGACTTGTATTGCCATCCACGAAGTATCTGTGCGCGCGGGTTGGAGATATCAGTCGCGAATAATCGTCAAAGTGGCATCTTGGCTAGCCTACCAGCTATGCAATTCACTAAGCGACACTCATTTGATGCGCTCACGGCTGAAATCACGGGTGTGTCAGCCTTAAAATCGTTCGATATTTTAGTATCGTGCAGAGTTGTCATAGTTCTTACAGAAAACCAAAACTACTGTCATTAGTTTTACACAGCCGCTGCGACCGAGGCTTTAATGACATTTGCGTTTAGTGAATCTAACCTCTGCTCTTGCCTAATTAGAACAGTTGGACCTTTCAGTTTCCGTGCGCCATCTAGCGTCCATTCAAAAACTCGTGCATTATGTAGATTAATGTAAAGGAGCGAGGTCTGTATGTGTCCAGTCTAGCTAGCCAGGACATCTGTTAAGCCTGGTAACTGTTCGTGCACAGGAGTATCCCGGCGCACCCGCGCATCGTCCGCTTGTTCGGGTCAGTGGTGCAGCGGCACAGCGGCGCCGGCCCGTGCGTGCTGCTGCTGAGTCAGCGGTACGCGCGCGACCTGCACGCCGCGCCGCTTTGACGATACCGTCGCGACTTGTATTGCCATCCACGAAGTATCTGTGCGCGCGGGTTGGAGATATCAGTCGCGAATAATCGTCAAAGTGGCATCTTGGCTAGCCTACCAGCTATGCAATTCACTAAGCGACACTCATTTGATGCGCTCACGGCTGAAATCACGGGTGTGTCAGCCTTAAAATCGTTCGATATTTTAGTATCGTGCAGAGTTGTCATAGTTCTTACAGAAAACCAAAACTACTGTCATTAGTTTTACACAGCCGCTGCGACCGAGGCTTTAATGACATTTGCGTTTAGTGAATCTAACCTCTGCTCTTGCCTAATTAGAACAGTTGGACCTTTCAGTTTCCGTGCGCCATCTAGCGTCCATTCAAAAACTCGTGCATTATGTAGATTAATGTAAAGGAGCGAGGTCTGTATGTGTCCAGTCTAGCTAGCCAGGACATCTGTTAAGCCTGGTAACTGTTCGTGCACAGGAGTATCCCGGCGCACTCGCGCATCGTCCGCTTGTTCGGGTCGGTGGTGCAGCGGCACAGCGGCGCCGGCCCGTGCGTGCTGCTGCTGAGTCAGCGGTACGCGCGCGACCTGCACGCCGCCGTGCGACACGGCCTCGGGTTAGCGCAGCGGATGCAGGTCGCCTGCGACATTGTTGAGGGTGAGTGTTTTAGCGTTATCATCTGCTTATTGCAGTCTATTGCCGGTTGTAGCCCTCCCCAGATGAGGTGTGACTGTGTGTTGTCGAAGGTGAGCGTTTCAACATTATCCGGCCTATAGCTATGTTCAAACTAACATTGAAAACTTTAAATTGCTTGTGTATAAGTAATCTATATCTATTCTATTGTTATAATGTAGCAGTATGTTTTCTTAAAATAAATGTATAAAAAGCAGTCTGTTGCCGGTGGTAGCACACCCCCAGATGAGGGGTGTATTTTTGATGATGAAATAAATACTAATCTATTCTATTCTATTCGAACTAGTAAACCAGCCTTTTAATGGCCCACTGCATGGCAAAGGCCTCCATTATTTGAAATCAAGACTTTTTCACAAAGATGGGATCACAACGCTTGCCAAATGGGTAGTGTTCGGAAAAAGTGACAAATTTTGCCCGACGCGGGGATAGAACCCAGGACCTCGAGACCACGGCATTTCGGCATGGTGTGTCATCTTAGTAACGCATAAATTCGGTCGCGTTTTCCACCTAGTGTAATTCTATGCAAAGAGTGTATTCTGCGCCGAAATATAACATAACAAATTTTGCCAGACCATTGTCTTATTTTAAATAAAAATTCCACCAAACTCTAGTTCTCTGAACACAATTTTGTCTCTCCAGGAATCCGCTACCTCCACTCCTTCGGCCTAGTCCACCGCGACATCAAAATGAAGAATGTTCTCCTAGACGCCCACGACCGCGCGGCGCTGTCAGACCTCGGCTTCTGCGCGGCGGAGGCGCTCATGTCCGGCTCGGTGGTGGGCACGCCCGTACACATGGCGCCCGAGTTGCTGGCGAGAGAGTACGACGCGAGTGTGGACGTGTACGCATTCGGGATACTGTTCTGGTGAGTTAGCATTATCTGCATGTTTGAGTCCATAGGGCTCCCCTAGATAAGAGTTATGGCTGTTATCACCATGCTAGGCAGAAAGGTGAGCGATGAAACACAAGGAAACTCTGTAGTCCGCCCCCCAGAACGTCCTTTAGCCACTTATGACGACATCCACCAGAAGAGATGGGGTAGTCTTATTCTAAGCCTTTAAGTTGTCAGCCTATTGCGACACGGGTCCAAAAACGGGGGTAGGGTGGAATTAAATTCCCTACCTTACTTTGATGGAGCATGAGTCACCTGATGGTAAGTGTCTCCCGCGCGGCGCTGTCAGACCTCGGCTTCTGCGCGGCGGAGGCGCTCATGTCCGGCTCGGTGGTGGGCACGCCCGTACACATGGCGCCGGAGTTGCTGGCGAGAGAGTACGACGCGAGTGTGGACGTGTACGCCTTCGGGATACTGTTCTGGTGAGTCATCATCATTACCTGCGTGTTTTAATACGTTGCTGGACATAGGGCTCCCCCAAGATCAGAGTTCTGGCTATAATCACCATGGTAGGTAGACAGGTGAGCAGTGAAACATAAGGAAACTCTGTAGTTCTCCCCCCAAAATGTCCTATAGCCACTTATGACGACATCCACCAGAAGAGATGGGGTAGTCCTATTCTAAGCCTTAAAGTTGGCAACCTTTTGCGAAAAAATCCGGATCAAAAAAAGGGAGTAGGGTGGAGTCAAAACCTCTACCACGACTTCGATCGAGCTATGAGAGACACCTGATGGTAACCGGTGATCGCGCGGCGCTGTCAGACCTCGGCTTCTGCGCGGCGGAGGCGCTCATGTCCGGCTCGGTGGTGGGCACGCCCGTACACATGGCGCCCGAGTTGCTGGCGAGAGAGTACGATGCCAGTGTGGACGTGTACGCATTCGGGATACTGTTCTGGTGAGTCATTATTATGTGCATGTTTCAATCCCTTGCTGGATATAGTTCTCCCCCAGATAAGAGTTATGGCTGTAATCACCTCGCTAGGTAGAAAGGTGATTGATGAAACATGGGAACACTGAATCCCCCCCCCCAAAATTTCTTTTAGCCACTAATGACGACATTCTTAGCCGGCTCCACCAGCCAATTTCTCGAAAAGTTGTCAGCCTATTGCGATACGGGACCAAAAAACGGGATAGGGTGGAGTATCATCCATATCTTACTTTGATGGAGCATGAGAGTCACCTGATGGTAAGCGTCACCCGCGCGGCGCTGTCAGACCTCGGCTTCTGCGCGGCGGAGGCGCTCATGTCCGGCTCGGTGGTGGGCACGCCCGTACACATGGCGCCGGAGTTGCTGGCGAGAGAGTACGACGCGAGTGTGGACGTGTACGCATTCGGGATACTGTTCTGGTGAGTCAGCATCGTTATCCGCATGTTACACTCCATATCTTCTTATGTTTCTTATGTTCTGTTTCACTTACTTACATACATAGTTTACTTTATATAGTTTACAATATTGCGGTACCCTAGCAGGGTTCATGTTTGGACTGATATGTATAATTAGCTTTAAGACCTACTATACAAAATGAGTGCAATAAATAAATAAATAAATAATCCATATGGCTCCCCCAGATAAGAATTATGGCTGTAATCACCATGCTAGACAGATAGGTGAGCGATAAAACACAAGGGAACACTGCAGTCCGCCCCCTAAAATGTCCTTAAGCCAATAAAGAGGTCATTCTAGGCCGGCATCACCACGCAGCCACTTCTTCCAAACTGACATTAATATTTGAGGGAGAGAGACTAGGTCAGGGTTGTTAGTGCAATTCCTAATGGCACCGGATGATAAAGAAATGGTTTGACTGGTTGTCTGTGCCTTCTCATACACATCACATATTACATATTTTAACGTCGCCTGTTTTTAAAGGAGCAGAAGGGACAGTATTTTATGATGTAAAATAGATTTTTAAAATACTATTACTAAGATTTTAACACGCGCACATGTGTTGTGGTAAGTAGGTCGCATTTCAAAGCAAAGTTCGCGATTACAACATCTATCTAAAAATACTTTCACTGCATGCAGGAGGTACAAGCCGCTAATTTAGATGTGTCCAATAACGTTTCCGTGGTGTAGCGGTTATCACATCTGCCTAACACGCAGAAGGCCCCCGGTTCGATCCCGGGCGGAAACATTTTTGCCTTTTTTTCTCAATGTTTTCTAACATTATTTTGAATGTTTTTAAATTATTGGTATTTATTATGTAAGAAACTATAATTTCCAAAAATAATAAAATTGACATTTAAAAATATGTTTTAGGTACGTTTGCGCGGGGAACATCAAGCTGCCATCGGCCTTCGAAATGTTCCAGAACAAGGAACAACTATGGAACAAAGTGAAGAAAGGTCAGAATTATCATATTTTTAATGATAAAACAACCACAATAATATTGAAGAATTTTAAATCGGTCGTTTACATAATCGCCAAATTGTTCTTTAGGTACAAATACTCGAATAAAAATATGATAACAAAAGTGCTAGACAATCATTATAATACCTATAGCACACTAACACTATTTCTTTTTGTTTATATAAACATATTTTTTACAATTTATAATTTTGACACTTCAGCCGACGAAATAGCTTTTGTTTGTAAAACGGTTAACTACTCAAATGGGTCAACTTATGTTATAAATGTGGAAGTTCGTTTGTTTGTCCGTCAATACTGAAAGTACCGAACGGATTATAATAAATTTGGTATACAGGCAGGCTGTCTTAGGATATAGGACATTTTATCCAGATTAAATGTTCCCATGGGATAAAAAACTTAGAATTGTCAGAATTAACTCTAATTAGTTATTACATTGTAGTGTTATTTCTTGACGCAAACTTCTTTCCTTAGGTCTTCGACCAGAGCGACTTCCCCACTTCACAGACGAATGTTGGGAAGTCATGGAGTCCTGTTGGGCCTCGGAACCGTCCCAACGAGCCCACCTCGGCGACATACAACCCAAGCTCGAGAGAATCCTGGAAGAAGCCATCCGCGGCGGCTACAACAATCAACCTTGCGGCGAAGTCAATACGGACTACAATACCATGTCCGATGAGGATAGTCTAGATATGACGGGCATCGAAGAGAATGGGGATCTCGTTTAACTATAAGTGTAAATCGTAAGGTATGCCCTGGCAGAACTTCGTCGTAATATCAAATTGGCACTATAATTTGAAGCCACCTTCGCTTCTTATCGCAGTGACTGTATGTTCAAACGTACGACATGTCAAACAAAGTAATGCCACAGTTTTCTGGTGTTAGGGTAAAATCGCTAGATTAGCCCTCGCGAAACTTCGACGCGCTCTGAAATTGGTACAATAATTTGAAACGACTGTCGATTTTTATTGCAGTGACAGCATCTTGAAACGTACGACATGTCGAAGTAAGTAATGTCACAGTTTACTTTTGTCGGGGCATATTTAACGATTTATATTTATGCGTTTTACTTTTGTTTCGCTTCTGGGCAGAGGTCACCAACTTCTGCTCTAGCTACTAGACTAAGTCAATCAGTAAGTTTATTATAATCTGTCCATTTTATTAAGCGTCTTTTGATAACTCATGCCCATTAACTTTCGTATCGTTTTCGTTATAGGTTAAATACAGCAATTAATTCTGTTTTACACCAATTTCTTAACTTCTCTATCTTCAGCCAGTTTATTTCTGTTTTCAATATCAGGGGGCGCCTTATATTGTGTGCAAGATTATAATCTAATACCGAACATCACAAAACTTGATCTGATGCCCCAAGTAAGTCATAAAATCAACAAGAAAGGTTGTTGATTTTTTGGGGATCACATCTCTGAATGTAAGAAAATATATTTGCGTTACAATTAAGTCGAATATTATTATTGTCAAGAATTCAAATAACTATTATGCAATATAACTGTGTTAATAGTCATAAGAATAAATAAATTAATAAACACAATGTGAAATGTTATATTTTCTAAGAATGAAAAAATTACACATTGTAGATAATTTACTTTAAGTGATAACATTTATAACTGATCAAAGTTTGTGATCTCAATTTCCAAATTATACTATTTATTTTATACAGGGTAACGTTGGACTATCACAAATCATTCCTAAAATAAAACTAAATATTTAAAAAGATTCATATTAAAAGTGATTGCGAAAACCTATGTTTAGCAAGGTGAATAGGGATGTTCACAGATTTTATTTATTTATTTTGTACATTCTTCCAAAAAAAAAACACGCTTTTCCAATGAGTTCGTTAAAAATTGATGTAACAATACTCAGTTGACTTAAAAATACTGTCAAAAAATGCGTTAAAACATGGTCTCAACATACATTTGTCCAAAATAAATCAAAATGCATTTAAACCTATTGAATTGTTGGTAATCTTACAAAGACAAATCAAAGATTTTTTTTGTATATTTAGTAGCGTCCCCTATATAAGTTTTGGTCATTTTCTTCCAAAATAACTTTATACAATAATTTCAATTATTTGAAGCAATAATAATGTTGCATACAATAACTACATAATAATATTATTAAGAGTTTGTACGTCCTCGATTGAAATATCTCTTTGAAAATGCCCAATATCTATGTTTTCTCCTATTAGATATGGGTCTGATTTTATTAATCTGTGATTTAAGATGAATAAAACATTAAATGTACTGTAAATATATATTTTTTACACATAATAATAAACTATTGGATGTCAAAATTATGTGATCAGTATTTTGTACTTTAAATTATACTTATAATATTTATAGCATTTAGTGGTTAAGAATATTTTGAAGTAAAATTAGGCAAGAAAATAAAATTTATTGTTTTGTTTTTTTTAATTACTTCTTCATAATGCTTTCTACAATGAACCCATGCATTCATATAAAAAAAAAATGACAATAAACCCTTAATGATCGTCGGGTGTATTGCAGTTTCAATTTGTTTGAATAATAATTAACACGGCTCTTAGTATAGAAACCCATTAGGCCGCGATATTATAACGCGACCGAAGTTCGGCATGACTACGGCCAATGTATATGAAATGGAAGATGACTAAATGCCGAAATAACGTCGTTTATTTTGTGTAGAAAATGCATTTCGGCCGCACTTCAGTCGTGTCATTTCAGCCTGGTGTGTTCCTACCCCTCAATCCCATAGGATCCACTATTTCGATCCACCAGTGGATCGAATAGCACGCCGGAGTTCACTATGATCCACCAACGGTCTCGGTGGATCCTATGATACTTGGATCTTCTCATATGCTCCACCAGTGGATCGAATATAGTTCTGGGAGTTTCATGAGATCCACCACTGATTTCAGTGGATCCTGTATACGTGCCACTTAACATATTTATGTAAAAAACTAATATGTATCATGAACGTCTGGTTTAATACACATTGAAATTTCATCCAGTTTATAAATATTATGTCATTTAAAGAGATCCAATAAATTGTTGTATTTTAGAAATCGATGAAATCGGGAGCAAAATTTTATAACTTCGTTTTTTTTTAAGTTCTTGTTAAATAGTATTACGTTAACATAGTGGCAATTTGAAATTGTCTTTATAAGGAAATGTTATTTGTACACCTACTAAAAATAAAACTTTCTGAATAGTTCTGTGTTTATTTCCCAGTTACCTACTCTAAAAAAAACTATAATATATAATCTAAGATTAAAACGTTCTAATACTCTCCACCGAAATAAAAGGAATCGTTTGGAAAAATAGTGAACTCAAATATTATACTTTGACCGCCCGTGATAACTTGCAAAGGGTTTATAAACCATCCCGGACAGTACGTAGTCCGTGCTCGTTCCGTTTCAAACCTTATCCCGAGTGAATAGAGATCAAATTATGATAACACGCCTTTTCGGCTTGAAAGGGTTATAATATCCTCAGGCACCGCCCGAGGGACGTAAAAACACGACATTTGGGCACATTTGCGCCCTTTGTCCCTCATGTTTGCCGTAAGGGCTTGTGTAGACGACGGAAAATAGTTTTATGTTAGTTGTCGAAAGTACTTGGGAATTCAAGGTTGTTGCTATGACGGCGGATCGCGGCGGACAAGATTCTATTATGTAAGGAATCTTTAGTTTGATCAAGTTCCTTTATACGTTTACATTATGTACCGTTCTGCATTTTTTTGTCTTACATGAAAGTCTAACAGGACAACAGCAGAAGCTACTAACTTCTTGCCTATATCATCATCATCATCATCAGCCTATCGCAGTCCACTGCTGGACAAAGGCCTCTCCGAGTGCTCTTCATTTAGCCCGATCCTCGGCGACATAAATGATACTAAAGATTCTCAAACTATATTGTACTTGCTGTAAACTCTCCTTTAAGCTCAAAAACGGGTTAAACGGACCAGACACGCATAGTTTTGTGAGCGACATGTCTTTGTATAGAAACACACAATGCGGAAAAAATGCTACTGAAGTTCGACGTGACTACGCTTGCAATGTATTTTTAATGAAAGATGACACACTATGCCATCATTTTGTTAAGAAAATGCATTGCTGCCGAACTTTGCTCGCATAATTTTCTGACTCTGATATACTTATTTATACGGAAAAACAGCTTAAGGTCTACTCCAATCCACACAGTAGAGCTCGAGTCTCACAGGATGTTATTATTTTCTATCAAAGGCAGTGACGGATTAAGACTACTTGATGCCCTAAGCAATCCACGCCGGTGGTGCCCCCCTATCTGTATGTCAACTAAAATCGGTCTTTAAACCTTGAGGGCCTAAAAACATAAGTTTTTGCAAAATGAGATGATGATATGTAACGTACCTTAGAAGTGGAGTAGGTGCGACATCAAGTTAACCCGAATTGCGAATCACTGAGAAGATCGTTACCTTCTAAATACGCAAGCAAGCGGTTATTAATTGTACGCTCCATTACCTTACAGAGAATGGAGGTTGTGGCCATTGGTCGGTAATTTGAGGGGTCCGCACGGCTACCCTTTTTGGGCACAGGCTGCACGTTAGCAAACTTCCAGGACTTCGGAACCGATCCCTCCCTGAGAGAGAGACTGTACAGGCGTGTCAAAATTGGAGACAGCTCGGGTGCACAACTCCGCAACACTCTCGCTGATATCCCATCAGGACCACTCGCCTTGTTCACATCAAGACTGCGCAGTACCTTAAGCACCCCTTGTTGACGAATGTTAGCGAACTTAAAAGTCGATTCGCAACGAGGAAGATTTGGTGGTACATGGTTAGCAGCATCCAAATGTGAATTGCTGGCAAAAAGATGGGCAAATAAATTTGCCTTTTCCTCGGCAGTGTGGGCGAGTGAACCATCGGGACGAAGTAAGGGCGTAAGTGATGACCTGCAGAAAACTTCAACTGATTTGGCTAGTGACCAAAAAACCTTACTACCCGAAGGGTACGAAGCCAACCTGGCCCCGATCCGGCCAATATGATTGAAGCGAGCACGTCGTAATATCCTTTTGCAGGACTTGGCAGCTTTGTTGAATGCTCTCTTCAAAGTATGCACCCCAGGTGCTTTGTGGCTGCGAGCTTCAGCCCAAGCGCGATAAGCAGATTGCTTGAGCACCTCAGTACTCGCGCACTCTGCATAGAACCACGGGCGAGCCACGCAAGAGGATGGTAGATTAGAAAACGAAATAAAATAAGTACTCCATTCCCTGACATATCACCTCCCTGACGGCACCAGCACAGACGCTGGGGTCCTTCGAAGAAAAACATACTGCAGTCCAGGGATACGCAGCAAAGAAATGCCTCATACTGTCCCAGTCCGCCGCTTTGTACCACCATACAATACACGCCTGCTACTTTTAGGACTGGGGTCGGGAGGCGATTAGACAGATACAGACTGAACCAGACAATGAAATATTCGTCTTTCGGCAGTCGTAGGTAGCATTTGACGCGCGTGTCATTGACCTCTCAAACTAATTTACTTATATTTAGAAATTCTAAATATAGGTAAATTAGTTGGAGACGAAATATTTTTTCCTAAATTAGAAAAAAATTTTTCGTAGCTTGCAGAAACCTTCAGCCCTTGACTGATTTGAGTATATTATTTACATAACCAAAAGTAATTACCTAAATGAAACAAAATACTTTAGATATCTTGACTTTGGACATTATCAAAACAAAACAATATAAAACTTTACGTACCTAAGCGAACACAATATTTATTATTTATTGTCGATGAACACTCTCATACTAAATGTGCACCGTAGATGTTTAGTTTACAGATGATAGATAATATTGATTTACTTATAAATTATCCAATAAATTGTTGCGTATTACACATGCATAGAAGCCGGTGTTGGCGCAATTACTCAAAAAACAAAACATTAGTTTGACACAGACTTGCGGGTGCCAGATTTGTGGCCCGCGGGAAGGGGTGGTTTGTGATTGGCTGATTGCAATTCGAATTGCCGAGTGCACCGGGCAGCGAATGGGCAAGCGGGAGCGGGGTTATGACTATAGGTCGGACTATATGTCAACTAGATACGCGCGAATTTTCAAATTGGTCGTAGAATATTTTTTTGGTGTGGTTTTTGGTGACGTGTGCGAGTGAGGTGTGACTCGGGATGCCCTTGGGACGGACTTTTTTTGTGCTTCTTCTGGTGCCCCCCCAGACGTGGTGCCCTAGGCAATTGCTTAATTTGATTAAGGGTTAATCCGTCACTGATCAAAGGTTATTATTATTTTTCAAATAGATTCGCTCACCAGTGTGATCTATTCCTTACTTCCGCCGTACAAACGGTCATTTCGATGACATACTTATCTGGTAATAAGTATAATAATGTACTTAAGAGGCACGTTCTGTTGGTTCAAGGTGGTTGGAATCTCGGCGAAGGATCGATGATTTTGTGGAAAAGCTTCCGTTTCAAGAGGATAAAATTACATTAGATGTGTTTTGCGCGTAAAAACTGCTTTTAAACCAATGAACTCATGTGAAGAAGATTATTTCCTATTTGAATGCAGGTCCCTTTCATCTCCTTCTCGTATATGTGTTGAAAACACTTCTCATACATTTAAAAGCCCGTAGGTGTAGGCCCTTAATTCCGAGGCAAGTCATTAATTTGACTTAGTAAATTGTGATTTAATTTAATTTTAGACAATATTTTTGCATTGAGCTTTAATCCAACAAAAATAACGTTTTGTTATCTAGTAATAAGCACTACTCGTACTCACAATAACCCAACCTTACACAAACACTCTTTGAACTAGCACTCTGTAACTCACCATTTCCTCATTTCTCTGTATAAAAGCAGAGGGTCCTGATTTGTCCGGAATAGGGCTTGCAATTCGAATATTCGAATATTCGAATAATTCGAATATTCGACTCATTTTAGTATTCGAATATTAAGTGAGGCGTTATTCGAATATTCGAATATTTTATGTCCTATTGGGATTCATTAGGAAATGCAATCTCGATAGTCTCAAATCTCAAAAAATAGGTAGGTGTTTTCAATATTCTATCTCGACGGTCTATTATCTCGCTATATGTGATATTGATCGAGATCTCGACAGTTTTGATCGAGATTATCGAGATTTTAGACCGATTTTAAATGACCCTAAGCAAAAAACTTTAGCGACTTTAACTTCTTAGGTTTCATCAAAAATTAATGTTTGATTGATCTCGTGAATAATAATGTCCTTGTTTAATGTTATTTCACCCTTTACACTCCTTCCTGGTAAAAAGACAAGGCCGATTTTTGTGGAGGAGGTGTTTTTTTTATTTTCGAGCGTCTATCAACCAAGCACGGAAATATGCTTGAGGGCATCACAAACGATACTTGCTTTGGCAGTATAGCTGTAAACTCAGTCCAAACTGAGTGTGACAGGTTGGGACTTTTAAACTTTAGGCATACGCATAATTCATTCTATATGGAATGGCATCCTTTTTTTTCTCGCTTCTAACGGCCAACTATAAAAATATATATTTTAGAGGTAATTACAAACGCTGTATAATTTTACGTATATCTGCAAACTCAGTCTGAATTGAGTGAGACAGGGTTGAAACTTGACCACAATGTACCCTCGCTTCAATATTTTTTAATGTGAAGATCGATGGCGCAGTCGTTAGCGCACTCGGCCTGCGGTTGCTAAACTAAAGCAACGTTCGAAGATGCCAGTCGCAGGTGACCGAAAAATTTCATCTCGAGCTCCTCCCAGCTTCGGAAGGCACGTTAAGCCGTTGGTCCTGCGCCTGTGGCGTGCAGTAAGGTGGCCTGGCGTCATTACTTTCTCGCGTCCAACGATCATTTATTTAAAAATATATTTTTGAGACAATGTATTACAAACAATATTTGCATAGACAGTGTAGCTGCAAACTCTGTCTGAATTGAGTGAGACAGTTAAGAACTTAATAAAAGGGTATGAAGCGAAAGTTCAGTCAGAGTGCGAAAGTTCTATCCTGTGTTTATCAGTTCGGACTGAGTTTGCAGCAATACGCCTTGTACAAAGATCGTTTGTATTGTACTTAAGAATATATATTTCCATGTTTGGTTGATGGCCGGTGGAAACAGGAAGGGCACCACCTCCCATAGCAAATTTTGAAGCCAAGGTCCACAGTAAAAAATTTCGAGCCTGTCTCACACAGTTCGGACTGAGTTTATAGCTAAACTGTCTTTGCAAAAATTGTTCGTGATGATCCCTAGAATATATTTTTCCCTGTTTGGTCGATGGACGCGAAATAATAAAGACGCCACCTTCCCTAGAAAAATGTAAGTAGCGAAAGCCCAGTTTTTGTGTAAAAGTTCTAACCTGTCTTATTCAGTAAGGACTGCGTTTACATTCATACTGCCTGTGCAAATATCGTTCACTGGGCTCTTAAGCATATATATTTCCATGTTTGGTTGATGGCCGGTGGAAACAGGAAGGGCACCACCTCCCATAGCAAATTTTGAATCCAAGGTCCACAGTAAAAAAGTTCGAGCCTGTCTCACACAGTTCGGACTGAGTTTATAGCTAAACTGTCTTTGCAAAAATTGTTCGTGATGATCCCTAGAATATATTTTTCCCTGTTTGGTCGATGGACGCGAAATAATAAAGACGCCACCTTCCCTAGAAAAATGTAAGTAGCGAAAGCCCAGTTTTTGTGTAAAAGTTCTAACCTGTCTTATTCAGTAAGGACTGCGTTTACATTCATACTGCCTGTGCAAATATCGTTCACTGGGCTCTTAAGCATATATATTTCCATGTTTGGTTGATGGCCGCAGGAAAATAAAGGACATTAATTTTAATATATAAATTTTTATTTGACTTTATACCTAATTCTTCAATTTTATTATATAAATTTTATTTATCTTAAATATTTAATGAAATAAATTTACACACTGAGATATCGGTAAGCATGTTGGACCTATTGTTATAACCTGACTAACTTGTAAGATGACACATGTTATGTAAATAAATATCTTTGTCTTTGTCTTTGTCTTTGACACAACCTCCTATTAAAAAATATTGAAGCGAGGGTACATAGTGTTCAAGTTTCTAGCCTGTCTTACTCAGTTCGGGCTGAGTTTGAAGATATACTCCCAAATCAAATAGCTTTTTAAATGACCTCAAAAATATTTATTTTAATTTTTATGATGAACATGATTGGTTTAAAGTCGCGAGAAAAAAAAGTATGCACTTTCCCATAGAAAATGTATGAAGCGTAGGCTTAAAGTGTTAAAGTTTAAACCTGTCTCACTCAGACTGGACTGAGTTTACGGCTATACTGCCATAGCTAATATCGTTTGTGATGGCCTCAAGACTATATATTTTCATGTTTGGTTGGTGGACTCTTGAAAAAAAAATTCGAATAATATTCGAATATTCGAATATTTTTCGAAAAATATTCGAATATTCGAATACCTGATTTCGTCGAATATTTGCAAGCCCTAGTCCGGAAGCACGTCCCGCGGAATCAAGAGGTCCACAAACAATCCCAGTAACTCGGGACGTTGTTAGCGAGCTGCGACTCGTGGAGAATGCGTGATACGAGTTTATATTATAGAATATGATTTACATATAAATAAATAAAAAAAAATTTTAGGGCCTTAAAAATTACAGTAGCAACGAAGGCTATTTATTTTGATAAGACTCTATCTTTCTGCTGGTGAGTAGGGTCAGCCCTTGTATGGTTGTTGGTGTCCATGGGCAGCGGTGATCACTTAATATCAGGTAACCTTCACGTTCGTTTGCCTTCGAATAGGCCTAGAGTCGCAAATAAAGAAAGTATGACAGGCAATATTCTCTAAAACAATGTAGGTATGTTGGCTTCAGAGACGCACTTGTTAAAATCCTCAAAAAGTACTAAATTACGGAGTGATTCTACCGCTTACGGAATCAAACAGAAACAGCAAGACAATTGATACTTAGTTGTATAAAAACACGGTCCTGATTTGTCCGGAAGCACGTCCCGCGGAATCAAGAGGTCCACAAACAGTCCCAGTAACTCGGGACGTTGTTAGCGAGTTGCGACGCGTGGAGAAGGCGTGATATGAGTTATTTACGTCAAAAATTACATTACAACGAAGGGTAGGGGGTAGGTACTTATTTTTAACGTAACTGGAATAGACCTATAGTCAGTAGGCAATAAAGCTGATGAGTTAGTTTGTTTGAACGCGCTTATCTCAGGAACTACTGATTCGCATTGAAAAATTATGTTTGTGTTAGATAGTATGGTGTACATTACTCGAGGAAGGCTTTAAGCCTTTACACTACTTCACTACACATGCGAAAATCCAGGCCCATAAGTAATATTTTAGCTTCTCCTTCTTATTTCATTTATAAATTGATTGAGACATTAAATAAATAAATAAATATTTCACAACATCACATACATTGATCTGACCCCGTGTTAAGTAGCTTAAGCACTTGTGTTACAGACATCAGAATCAACAGTGGTATTACAAATATACTTAAATAGATACATATAACACCCAGACCAGGACAAACAGACATGTTCATGCACACAAATGTTTGTCCTGTGCGGGGATCGAACCCGCGACCTCTTGCGTAATAGGCAACATCTTGACCATTACACCAAGCGGGTCGTCAAGGATATTATTGATACTTACTCTAATATCTCTTTTACATACAAAAAAACTTCTCACACCGAATAAGTACGTTGAATTACAGAAAAACGAAAGGAAGCAAAGCTTTACACCATTAGCGCGACAACAAAGGCTGTTTAGAAAAAGGGATTCCGCCGAAGGCGCCGTGTTTGATTCCAGGCAATTACAGCGAGTTACGCCGAGGGATGATCGCATATCACTGATATACACACCTTTCATCCGTGATACTTACAGGGGGACAGACAGAACAATATAGGTACTTTTGTTTTCTGCTTATCTGTATAATATATTTTCTATTAGGTACCTATCTATAGTTGTTACTTATCTAGTAAGTAAAAGAATAAAACAGTTTTTGAGATGACTTACTCGTAGAATAATTAATAAGTTAATTCTTGGCTCTTTTTTTAATAATTATTAGTTACATCAGAATTGCATAAAAAGGAATAATACGAGTATGCAGTACGCCGAGCTTCTTTTCCGAACTATACTTAAACTCGTAATGCAACATCAGATATGGATCTTAAATCGAACCAATTCCCGATTTTAAGTTATTAAAAGGGACTGGACTGTTTCGTCATTTGTTTTTGAACGACTAAGTTTGCATTTTGGAGTTCGTCCATTCTGATCCCCTTGTTTGCCCCCCAGAGGTCCTCCATGAACTCAGAACCCCCTGAAAAAGTTTAGTAATAAGTTGCTGACAAATAAAATAAAACATTGGATGTAAAATGTATTTTCTCTTTAACATTACTCTGCTCTGAAGCAATGGCTAAGGATGCAACCGGGACAGGCGTTACGATGATGAGGAATTTCTCCTACATGTCATCGCAATTATGCTTTTTTTTGCTCTCCATCGTTCCTCCCCGTGTGTGCGTGCTAATCAGCGGGTGCATGTGAACAGGCACGTGTCGCCGGCAGCCAATCACCGCGCCGCCGCTGAGATCAAAGGGATTAATCGATGTCTTTGCGAGCCGACTGATTACGCGGCGAGTACTCGCAAATACGACCTTTGCTTTTTTCGCAGGATTTCTTTAAATTTTCTTTCAGTATTTTTCACGTCTCTCTCAATGTTATTATTGGACTTGCTGAGACCTGGGTTATAGTATGAGTCTCATATTTTGTTACTTTATAATTGAAGTAAATTATGATGGGCTTCCGGGCAAAATTAGCATATTGTGTTCAATCAATTCATAGGAAGGTAAGTAGTTAATTTATTAACTAAGAATGTAAAAGCAAATAAGAACACAAAGATCAATGTCCTCAAGGGCCGGTGGACCCACCGTTTTGTCCTACTAGTGGCAATCTTGAAGTTACCCGTATTAATGGTCTTTCCGATTTACGGGAATACGACATTCCATATTTCAAAAACTTACAACCCAGCGTACGCCGTCGAAAGGTAAAAAGCCTTGGGTTTCGTGGAACTCCGTCTAGTCTGCCCCTAGACACTAGAATCCTTCTGGTTTCTCGGTATCCATCAAGCCCATTGTCCTCGTCTCAAATAGACGTGTTACGATACAGGAAATATTAAACCATTAAATTGTGGCTAAGAATATTACGATTAGTTCTAGAAAACTGTAGCATTCCACATAAATCCTTCAAAAACAATTTAAATCAGCCAACATTTTAATTTAACTCATAATAAACACCTATGAATACCGCTCAATTAAGTTTTAGTAGTTACCCCGAAATTTAGTTACGAGAGACTATTTCCACGTTATGTTATACGATTACGCAAATTCTGCAACATTCAATTAAGGAGACGTTCCGTAATCGCAATTAAAGCGCGTTTGATCTAATAATTAAACCGCGCATTAAGCGATCACGTGTTTACCGACTGGGCATATACGGCTTTAATGATTATTAAGTGTTTTAAGTAGATAAATAATAAATACATAAATAATTTCCTCTTACGAACACACCTATTGCCTGGGTCCAAAAAAAAACTCGACGCTTGTACTATCGATGCTAGGGAACGGATAGACATACTTAAATACTTTTATCTATACAAAGATACCTAAATAGATACATATAAAACCCTGCCAGGACAAATAGACATGTTCATGCACAAAAATGTTTGTAGTCAACTTCTTGACAACTACTACAAGCGGGTCGAAAAATGTAAAAGCGAGGCACGCGAGAAAGATGGTAACCTGATGACATCAACAACTCCAGAAGGGTCGCTGATGCATTCCCTGCCTTCAAAACCCCATATTCTCCTAATTGAGAGGACCACCCCTATCCACTGAGCACTGAAGACCTTACTCACCAGCAGAAACGTAGGATAACACTAATTAATTGCTGCTTCACTGTTGTCTACTATAAGGTGGAGGCACATCCCCATACGAACTCGTTCGATTGACTTAACTTTTTCAAAACAGAACATTTTAAGTTTGCATTGTCCAAACCAAAGATCTCTTTGGTCCAAACAGTCGTTAAGCTTGCTTGTATTTACAAGCTGATAAGTTATTATGGTTATTTATGGTAAGCAGAGTTCAATATGGAAATCACATACCTTGTGCGGCAGAAACAGAGAACAATTATTGCTTTCAAGTAGGTTCCTACATATCTGTTGTTATTCTTAATACCTACTTTGTTTTTCCACCTAATATACATTTGAAATACATAAACGAATTTATTTTATGGCCTTTTTTCCTTCAGTTATTGAAATCCCTACGTTGCAAAGATTATCCATCAAAATACACACGCATCAACAGTTCTTATCCATGACTAGCGGCCCGTCACGCGGTTTCTCCCGCGTCCCGGGGGAACTACTTCCCGTACCGGGATAAAATATAGCCTATGTTACTCTGGGTGAATGTAGCTTTCCAACAGTGAAAGAATTTTTCAAATCTTCCAAGTAGTTTCGGAGCCTATTCTATTCATACAAACAAACAAACAAACAAAAAATCAAACCTTTCCTCTTTATAATATTTGTATATCCATGATAATGACGTACCCAAAATGCTTGCTTAAGGCCCCGATTGTACAATGTACAGTCAGAAGTTATTTCTGCCTACAAAGCAATAACAAGCGTATGTAACTAAGCAAATTCTCCAACGCTCAACAGTTAAACTAAACACATTAACACGACCGAGACGCTACGCAAACGCAATTAACGCGCGTTTGATCAATTAATTAAAGCGGGTATTACGTACTCACACAGGCGCTCGCGGGCTGCGTATCCGGCGCGAAGGACCAGAAGGTCATTGAAGCTGGACATGTGCAAGAACTTTGATTAAATGTGAAACGTACGAGTTCGTTTAATACGTTGTGTTGTGGTGTACTTTATAGCCAATAAGAAAATGACTGTAATAGGCTAAATATGTAATGTTTCGTAGACCAAGATATCTGTTAAGACGTTTTAAATTGAAATAGATACTGGTTTGGGCAATGACCCGCTAACCCACCAATCTAACCCACTGGTAGGTGAAGGGGTAATACAACTGAAAAAACTTTGAAATAATACTAATCATACACTCTAAGTGCGCAGAAATCCGAATGGGGAATGAAAATAAATAAGATTTGTTATCAAGAGCTTAAAATATATTAAATGTATACTTTTATGTCACTGATTGATGAAAAAAGATGACGAACTTCTCTTACTAAACAAATACGGTTAATACGTATATCGTTATTCAACTCAAAGCTTACACATGTAATTAAACAAATACATAATGAAAGCAGAATTCAGAAAAATCAGGACTTTTGTATGGAAACTCCCGAACAAAAATCCGGACATTGTGCGGGAAACGGCTGAAAAACAAGCCATTTACAACGGGCACAAAAACGGGATCCTATTAGAATATAATTAGCAAACTGCTGTCGAACCGCCCAAAAAAGTTCCCATTGTTTTAATTCAATAATCACGGTCGGTCTCAGCACAGTGCTTTATGTACAGTGAAGCAAAGGTCAAAGCTTAGAAGTTATTTATGTATTGTGCAATGCAATGTCTAACTAATCAATGAGGAGGTCGATGGCGCAGTGGTTAGCGCACTCGGCCGGCGGTTGCTTAAGTTAAGCAACGTTCACAGATTCCGGTCACCGGATGGGTGACCGAAAAATTTCATCTCGAGCTCCTCCGTGCTTCGGAAGGCACATTAAGCCGTTGGTCCTGCGCCTGATCTCTCTACGGTCGTGTCATATTGAGAACATGGGCTACAAGGTCTAAAATAAATGATTGATTGATTGAGGTAATATTTTTCCAACGGAAAAGTAACTCTTCAAAGGTTTCTATTCTCTACAAATTTTGAAGTTTAGAAAAAAAGCAGATAAGGTACGTTTTCAAACGAATAGAAAATGGACGAAAGTTGCCGTGGTCTGTAGAATTTCATTTACAGTCTTTACACGTACTTCCTAAAACTTGCATCACAGAAACTTCACTGGCACTAGTCGCACTGCGCCCATATCCCGCAAAAAGGGGAGAACGGGCAAACTCGACCCGTGGCCAAATACATAATTCCCAACTCAAATAACCCTTGCAATTTGCGAGGCAAATACTCCGCTTGTCGAGTGGAACGCTCCTGAGCCCGAGAGTACATTTGCGACTGCGATTAGTCGCAGCGAATAATCGCAGACATTATACCAGAAAGTATAGCTGATATATCATATACTAACAACGTCGAACAAACACACACAAACACTTACAGACAATGTACAATATAGTCTTTTTCAGAAACAATAGAAAAAACAACTAATAATTCTACTGTTATACAAAAGACACAATACCAAAGTAGGTATGATTAATTGAAATTACCTTATGATAGTATTATATAAATACATAAATATTAATAAAAGGCAAACTGTTGAGTTCTTCTGGCACTTCTTCTCAGCGGGCCATTCACTTCGAAGTGCTAGGAGGAAAAAATAATATTTTAACTAGAAAATAATTTCAGTGTAGTGTACCAAAATCAAGTTGCATAATAAACGCTTTGAATTTGACGACTTTTGACACTGTTTCTCCTAACTATCAAACCATATTATGTGTTATTGTAAGTTCGTGCCCACTTTAAATAAAATTATGTTTAGTCGCAAATGTGCAGTAGTCGTATTTCAAGAGCTTGTAAAATTCTATTATGAGCAGGAACCATTGAAGATTGTAAAGTCAGATGTAAAAATGTACACTTATTACGTTCAGCATTTTACTTATTACGCTGATGGTACGACCGGGATTTGGTTAACGACATTGATTCAGCATTAACCTTTGCGTTTTTTTCTATAGGTATTTAAAATTCAATCAATCCAAATACAATTTACCAAGATAACCATTACATACTACAATTAATAGTACCTACCTACTTAAAGATTATGATTTTGTTATCATCATACTGTGCAAATGTGGTAGTGTTTTCGACCATGGCGGCGGATCTTCCGACCAGCAATGTTATCCATATCAGGATATATTATCATAGTGCACAAGTGCGTGCGCAAGCACAGGTACTCCCTATTCCCTCACTCTCATAGTTCGGTGGGATAGCAATCTTACACAACCGTAGAGAGATCAGGCGCAGGACATGACCTCCGAAGCACGAAAGAGCTCGATATGAAATTTTTCGGTCATCCATCCGATAACTGGCATCTGCAAAAGTAGCTTAAAAACTCCGCAGTCGAGCTTTTTTTGTTTTTTATGGCAGAGGTGGCAAACGAGCTAGCGGGTCGCCTGAAGGTAAGCAATCACCGCCTCCCATGGACATCCGCGACACCAGATGTATCGTTGATGTGTTGCCGGTCTTTTAAAAGATGTGTGGGCCTCCGGCACATTCACAAACCAGACGAAACACAATAGTAGTTACTATTATTTCACGCTGATGTTATGTGAGAGGGTGGTACTTCCTCGGACGAGCCGACCCATTCGTGCTGTGAAACAGCATGGCTCCACCACTAGCTCCTTCCTCCTGTGGCACAGAACAATGCCAAAATACCAAAATATCATAAATATAAGTTTCGCCAATATAATTCGTTTAATTAAATACGTTTAAAAAATAATAACATTGCATCAAACCATTTCAAATCGTACTGTGACGTGCAATATTATATTTTAAGACATTTATTGATTTCATTATGAATGACGAATCAAATGATATTATAATAAAATAACTAAAAGTGATTTATTATTTTATATAAGTAAGTGTTGAATTGCAATAAAATCCAACTAAGTCTTCCATAGGCTAATATTCACCTCCCAGGCATAGACTAGTATGGAAGTTAGTGATTATCCCTGTGTTGCCATATTCATTATAATAGCCCATTGTAATTTTCAACAGTCAACCCTTGTCTTCAAAGTCCTAAATTAGTATTCGTATCTCGGCCGCATCAAATCTGCAGAGTAAGTGGTCATCAAAGTTTTTGTATTACAGTAACAATGCTTAATACTGGCTTTATACTCTTTTTACGGCCTGCGTCTGGGGATTCTATTCATCGAGCGAAAGTCATTTTTCCTTAACAAACGGCAGTGGACAGATGGTGTAGAAGAAAAATCTGCAGTTGTGCAAAGCAATGTAGATCTACAGTAATATAATAAAGCTGGATAATTAGTTGGCTGTTTGTTTGAAAGGGCTTATCAAAGAAACTACAAAGACGCGGGTTTGATCCCGTTACAGGACAAGTATTTGTGTGCATAAAAGTGTCTGTTCGGCTTGGTCTGGGTTTCATAATAATATGTATAGATCTATTTAAGTATATTTGTAATACCGCTCTTGATTCTGATATCTGTAACACAAGTGCTTAAGCTACTTCACACAGACTTAGATCAATTAATGTGTTGTATTGTATCTATGTGAACTATTTATTTATTGTTTATTTTATTCACTAACCTAAATATCATCATAACATCAAAACTTAAATCTTCTTACTGTATTTTTCTACTCTGCACCAAATCCCGTTTTCCATTTCACTAGACTGTGATAAACGTGGTGATATCTTTGTTCTCTGAGTGTTTTATTATTTAATTACCGTCGTGTGATTAGATATTGTTTGTTTAGTCGTTTTCGTTTATATTTACCGCTGAAGAAGGTGAAACTGAAGTGAAACTCTCTTACAATCAGCCAGGTACGCAGGATATAATTATTTTATATAGTGCACAAGTGTATGGGCAAGCAATCGTGCACTCCCTATTCCCTCAATCTCGTAGCTCGGTGGGCCAGCAATCTGACACGACCGTGGAGAGATCAGGCGCAAGACCAACGGCTTATCGTGCCTTCAGAAGCACTCGCAGGGCAAGCAAGCTAACAACAGCGCCATCGAGCTCCTTAAAAATCGTCACAATCTCAATTAAAAACGGAAGTATCCACAAATAGGTGTCGTGAAAAGAGTATTGTCAGTAGTTTGAAATCAGACCAATGACAGAATATTGTTAATTCACTCTGAATCGAGTTTTTGTGTCTACTAGTTATTTAGACTAAACTGTGATAATCTGCTTCTTTTTAATAGAAATAATCCGTAAATATCATTGACCGAAATTAACCCTTCTAGTTCGGAACAAAATGTTCTTTAAATTATGATGTAAAAGTTACCGGTTGTACTGTAATATCATTAACTAACCACCGCGGGTAGTCACGTGCAAAACTAAAACTACTGTAAAATCGAATGGCTGAACTAAACAAATAAAATATTTTAGATAAACATCGCATAATGTAATGCCGGTTGCAAAGTACTGTTAGAGTTTGTCCTGCAATATTCTAAGCAATCTTTTTTACAATTTGAGAACAAAATATTTGCCAGGATAAATGCAAAGGAATCAAGAGTATTGTTTTAATATTAAAAGTTATTACTATTTTAAGAGAGGTAGAGCTAATAGAGCTTATGAAACTTCCACTCGAATGAGCCGCTCGTCTGGGGAAGTACCTCTACTTGCAGAAGATCACAGTGAAGTAGCACTTCGTAACTGTTGTGCTATGTTTCTGCTGCTGAGTAAGGTTGCCAGGGCTCAGTTGAGGATGGTATGGGGTTCGAAAGGCAGGTAAATCATCTGCGACCTTTGCGCGGTTTTTGATGTCCATGGGCAGTGGTGATCACTTGCCATCAGGTGACTCTCTTATTCGTTTGCCTCCCTATATCATTTAAAAACAAGTTATGACCCGAAATTCTCTTGTTTACATTAGGTACTGTTACGTTTCAGTCATAAAATGAAATTGATTAAACAAGAAGGAAACGAGGTATCTGAATGAAAACTAATCAAAATCACTTACAAATACTAAACCCGAAAAGTTACTAACAAAATAACTGCCCAAGGGTCACAGATACAATGGAAGTATTTTAAGTTTTATGCCCTGAGCCAAAACTTCATGCCCTATTTAGTTTAATTGATGAAAACAATGGCAATAAAAATAATTAAAACGTGACAACGATTTAAATATAATGAAATAATAATGAATAACGCTTCCATAAAACAGTTGACTTAAGATTATCAAAATTAATCTCAGAAAATCATAGAAATATAAAAAGTTCAATAAAATCAACAATAAAAATTATTACACGTTCACGAAATCAAATTTAAACTTGGTGATTAAAGTTAAATTCAATCACATTATTATGTATTTTCTTTAAGCGTGAATAATTTTAATCCAATTATGTTTCTTACTGTGTACTTTAATTAAGATTCAACTTTTAAGCGTTAAATACGTAATTTCATTGTGTTAAGAAAATTTAAACAATTTTCTGTCTTGGCATTTAATTAATAGCAAGTTGTTTAACTTTTATGTTTAAATTCAACAATTGTAACAGATTTAACCTTCTTACATAACATATTTATGTGTTTTAAGTAGGTGATATGGATAAATGCATAAAACTGAACACGTACGATGTATTATAAATACCAAACACTTAATGAAAATATAATATCAAAACCATTACTTTGCGATTGGTAGGTTAACTTAACATTAACATTATACTTAGGTACTTGATAATCTCAAAAGTTGAGCGCAACTGAAGCCGAAAGACCTGTTTATATTTCTATACTTAAATTATTTTATAAGCGATGAGTTTTAAACCGATCGGGCTGTGAGTTTGCATGCATTCCTTAGGGAGGATATTTATAAATTCCACCCCAAAAGGGGATAAAAAAGGTGATGGAGAAACCGAGTTCCACGCGGGCGTAGTCGCGGGCGGACGCTAGTACAAACATAAATTCACAGAACAAGACTTTACTTCGATACAAATCTGATCTGCCGATAAAAACCTTGAGATTAATCCTATTCATGTAAACAACAATACAAAATTACTTCATACAAACACCAAAAACATTTTAATAACCCAAACAGATCAGACATTGCTATTATGCGGGCGCATACTGAGTGATCTTCGGAGTACGGTCCGGTTTACGGCCCTCACAAAGGGCATTGATAGCGCGTAAAGCAAGGGGCTGGCATTAGCATATCATAGTTTTTCCCGGGTCCGTTTATATGGGCATCTGGCGAGAGGAGATACTGGCCCGCCCTGGCGGTTATGCTTTAGTGATGGGCATAAGGGTTGAGTCACGAGATTTTTCATTTGAATAATAGGTGAAACTTTAGACGATATTATAAATTTCATGATTGCGAAAAGAAAAACTTACCTGTTAATCTAATTATATCGATGAAAAAACAAAGTAATTCAACTTACGTAAATAAAATCTTTATTGTGTAGTTTGGTTTATTTACTTGAAGATTTGTATTTTATTTTATTTTTTTGATACATGTACTTATATCTTGTAATTTTCAGTAAAAAGTGCTATATCTCTCAATCAGAGCTTTCCTTCATCTTACAAATTTTGTCTTGAAAGAGAAACCTGACTCACAATTTAACATACCAACAAGCCTTTGAAATTTCATATTTTACACTATACTACTTTTTACAAGAAAAGGAAAAGTTTTCAATTCTTCTAACCCTCAGAGGGTAAAATGGCGCGCCACCATCAAATATTTGAAAAGATTAAGAAAATGTCTAGCCAAAAAACTATGATACTCTTGGAAGCTTAATTTACTTCTCTAAGTTTCAGTAAGTCTAAGTTACTCCTAAGTATATGACTTGTCGCAGTTATATTGAAACTTGTCCGCTGAAGTAACTTAAACTAAGTACCTACTTACTTTGTAAATCACTTGTCACAGTGACTCGGTCTGTTACCGACGCCCCATCACTAGAAGTGGGCGGTACAAATTTACAGCCACTTCATGAGTCTCGGGGGAGAGGAGAATTGATTTTTTGACATGTCCGCGAGTGGAGATATACCGCTCCATACGATTGTCTGTTTTTTTACATACACCCTCCCCTCCACTTGATGGAACCGGGGTCATTTGGTTAAACTATGAGTATGTGCGGATAATATTTTAGAGAAAGCGCGACTAGAAATATGTACAAATCACACATAGACTATTGCAAGAGACACGACTTAGAGAAACAACTTTGTTTAAAATTATGTACGAGTACTTTTGTGAATTAAGTATTGCAGATATTACATTAAAAGTTTTTACCCACGGCTTTTGCCGCAATGAATAAGGACAAAATCCGTTCAGTTCTTTCGGCGTGATTGGGAGTTATCAAGATTTCTGTTTAATCCAATGGAAGTATTTAATCGGTATAAAAAGTATCAAGTCAGCCAATGCTGCCTGTATTAACAAATTAAATACTAGACTATTTTGTCCAATCACGTCGTGGTATGGTTACTTCTTCGAAAAGAAATCAACTCATTATGTTAATTGCAATTTCATACTATTAATGCGGTGCCTTTGTTGTTTCAGACGTCCACAACAAAGGCATGGACGCCAATTATTTTGGATTATTAATTGATTATTTAATACGACGTTACTAATGAGATGATGTAAAATTGTTAATGATTATAGTGAAAAGGGATAGGAGTTTTTATATTGAAGAGCTTTAAAGAGCATTGGATGGATATATGAAATGAAAATAATCATGCGTGCTCTTCTCTGGCATAATGTTTTTCTATTATTATTTTTATTAAATCGTTATACCATAAAGCCTTAGTCACTATTTTATTATAATACAGTCCCCGCCAGCTGCCAGCCGCCCGCGACTCGGACTCCGTGGATTTCGGTTTCTACACACAATGACATAGGGTTTTACCATATCCTAAACCTTTTACCATCCTCGACTATAAGAATATCAAACGCAAACATATTATTTAAAATCGAACTCAGAAACTACGGAGTTTCTGAGCGCCTTCAAAGAAACAAACAAACTTTTCAGCTTTATTAAATTAGTATAGATAGATTTATGGGAAAAAACGACTCCAAAGACATAAAATTCTAATTTTTTCATTGCCAGGTGCGTAAACGCCGCGTTCAAACAAACAAACAAACTTTATTATATTAGTAGGTATATTAGTAGGTAGGTAAATGGGACAAAATGACACCAAGGACGTAAAATATAAGATTTTAGACTTTCGCGTTGCAGTAACTGGTCAAGCAGTAAGTACTATACAAATACTACATAATTAATATCGCGTTTAGTCCCGTTAAATAATACTAAAGACGTAAAAGTCTATTTTGTCATTGACAGGTGCGTAAACGCTCTTACACCTATGATTCACGAGCTCTCACGGGAGTCAATCCCATGATTGGTGGCCGTCTCAACATGCAAATGTCGGCGTGAGGAGCGTATGACATTATCGTGAGTTAATCACGTCTGGATCGGATGGATCAAGCCGTGCCGACGCGATTGGACACGACGCAGGGTCGGATTCAGTGATTGTATGGTAATTGGTAATGGTGGTTGGTCGAGCTGTGTGTGAATGGTGAATTGAAGTATGTAGAAATAGATAGAACCGGACGATGAAAGTTAATAGATCAACAAACTTGCAGTGTAGCAGTATCTAGCGACGTGTCATCATCTATTAAGTGAAACGCAAAGGCAGTACCAGGTCTTGTTAAAATAAATAAAACGTTTTAAGCCAATTTATTTTATGGTCAATTATCAATATTTTTAAAGTAATTAATAAATTAAATAATTCATGAATTCAGTGGACCAGCACACATTTTGTCAAGCACCAAAAAAGCTAACAGCCTGTACCCACTGTGGATTCTGAGGAACGGATAGACATACGTACTCAAATCCTTTTATAGACATCCACGACTCTACAGATAGGGATATTTATCACTCAAGCATTTGAACCTATCTGGATTCAAACCCATGTCCTCTTGTTTTTTAGAAACGGTTTGGAACTAAATAAATAAATGACAAAGCTAAATTCCACCCACATTTTTCTGTCACGTGTCGCAAACCCTTTCCATTTCCGCGTGACTTCAGTCCGTCACAAGTGCAGCATTGCACTCGCGCGCCGCGATGCAGCCGCTGCGTTGGCTGAGCGTCGCTGCAGCGCTGGCCGCCGTCTGCGGGGACGCGGACCACGCAGATGCACTTCTGCCAGCTCAAGGTCATATCTAGTAATAATGCCTCCTAAAAGCCAATCTTAGGATTAGCTAGGTACGCGGGATATATAAAAGTGAATAAGGAGCTGCGCAAGCACAGGTGCACTCCCTATTCACTCACTCTCATGGTTCAGTGGGACAGCAATCTGACACCGTAGAGAGATCAGGCGTAGGTCTAACGGTCTAACGTGCCTTCCGAAGCACGGTGGAGAGCGTGATGAAAATGTTAGGTCACCTATCTGATGACTGTCTTTTGCAAAACATGCTTTATCACAGCTATCGTAGACCGAGCGTGTTAACCACTGCGCCAACGAGCCATAAATATTAAGCCACGACAAAAAGCGTTTTTTATCAAGATTGTTTATTAAGAAACAGTGAAATATGTACAAAAGGTAATGTAATAGTCTTAATTCAAATGAATACTAATAAATTCTCGTAAAATCATGTCGAGTTTGGAACCCGCCGGTTTAGTTGTAACGGTCTCTTCACTACATAGTATAAGACAAAGTCGCTTTTTCTGTCATGTTGTCTGTTGTATGTCCCTATAAACGCTTAAATCTTTAAAACTACGCAACGGATTTTGATGCGGTTTTTTTTAATAGATAGAGTAACTCATGAGGAAGGTTTTTATGTATAATATCATCCATTAAATAGTGGACAAGTACCACGGGCGAAGCCGGGGCGGGCCGCTAGTACTAAATAAATAACTGACCAACTCCTACCCATATTCCATCATCACGTGTCGCAAACGTTATACATTTCCGCGTGACCTCAGTCCGTCACTGCGCCGCACCGCACAAGTGCAGCATTGCACTCGCGCGCCGCGATGCAGCCGCTGCGTTGGCTGAGCGTCGCTGCAGCGCTGGCCGCCGTCTGCGGGGACGCGGACCACGCAGATGCACTTCTGCCAGCTCAAGGTCATATCTAGATAATAATACCAGTCTAGAAGCTTTTAGAACGGCGCAGAGCGGCTAAAACAGCACGAAGTAACTGTTTGCTATGTTTCTGCTGGTAAGTAAGGCTTAGTTTGCGAGGGAATAGAGTTTTTAAAGGCAGGCAACGTATCTGCGACCCTTGTACGGTTGTGGATGTCCATGGGCAGCGGTGATCACTTACCATCAGGTAACCCGTTTGTTCGTTTGCCTCCCTATCATTTATTAAAAGATAACTTGCAATCAGCCAAGTTGGCAGGGTATATGCACAAGTGCACAAGTGAATGCACACATTCATGCATAGCACAACACTTACGAAGTGCTACTTTTCTGTGGTCTTCTGTGAGGTGGATGTAATCCCCAGACGAGCGGCTCCTCCTACCTTAAAAGATTTAAGGCTAACGTGCCTTCTGAAGCACTAAGGATCTCGAGATAATTTCAATCAGCCGCTGTCACTTCTTTGTCAAAATTGCTTAATCTAAACTATCGCAGACCGAGAACAATATGATTTAGGCAGAAAGGGTTGTTTATCAGGTTAGTTTTTTAAAAACAGTGATTTAAAATTTATAAATATTAAAACTATCTTTTTTAATTTTACTTAATGTTATAAATGTGAAAGTTTGTTTGTTTGATACTCACAAACACTGAACAAAGTATTTTCTTACGACAACTGTGGGAAGAAATAGGAGAGGTTCCTTCTATCTTGAAACAGCTTCACATGGCAACTTTCCTATGTATGTACTTATATTACGGTGAATTAGCTTAACAACAATTAGTAAAATAACCGATAAGACTTCATTTTGTGTGGCGTAATTATGTTAATTTAGTAAAGTTGAATAAACTCTTGTAACTGACGATTCGCAACATTAAACGGTTTAAAACTCTAAGGTAGGTACTCCCATTATTTACCACAAGCGACCGCCCGCGACTCCGTCCGCGTAGACTTCGGTTTCATAATTTAAGGTTCATTAGAACTCATTGTAGATATCACTACGACTATTATAAAAAACAGTGTTCGTATGCATTGAATATGACGTGCAAAAGAATTTACTAAGTGAATCAAATTGATGAATAAATTATTTCATTACATTTCATATTTCATTTTATTTTATTTCATTGCCTAGCTACTAACCAGATTAATCATACCTTAATAAAAACTGTTATGTTTTCACGGAAGATATTTTATTAATATTTTCATCGTGTTATTTACATAGTATTGTTTAATATTAATGTGCCTTTTAATACCTACGTCACAGAAGTAAAAAGCGGCTGTCACGACCCAGGCCCCAGTTGGCTCGCTGACTCAAACAACAATCAGAGAGCCTCAACATGGAGTGAACCCACTACCGTTGATGGTAAGATCTCACTTAAATTCTAACTCCAATTAGAACTGATAGCTTATACAAATGACGGTTTTTAGGGTTCCTTATAGAACTCTATCTGTATAGGTCCCTATAGCTTACAGATTCATCATGTCTGTCTGTCTATCTGCCTGTCTATCACAGCCACTTTTTTCCGAAGCTTTATTACTATACTGTTGAAAATTGGTGAGTAGATGTATTCTGTGCAAACATAAACAAAAATTTTAAAAAAATCCGCGAGGGTTGCTTAACTTCAGCAACCGCAGGCCGAGCGCGCTAACCACTGCGTCAGCGAGTTTCTCCATTAGTCGTTATTAACTAACTAGCATTAAATAAAATACACTTAGAAAAATGCCTCTTAAAGTCTATTTCCAACAACACAGGCACGGAAACCAGTGCATTCTCCTACGCCGGGACGCTGTCTCCAGACTGCGTGTCCAGCTACTACCAGATGTTTGTGACGAGGCGGGTCCCGCCCAGGAACTACCAGTACTTCCATGAGGTGGATGTGACCACTCCTGATCCTAGAGCTGCGGTGCCGGTGAGATTTTAACAACTTTTTAAGATTTCCCTCGCGTCGTATTCCTCATTACTGAGGGTTGTGATCATTGTATGAAATGAAACACACAAAAACTCTCTTGGGAATTTTAATGGAGTGGTATTGCCTTCTCCATTTCACACACCAACTCGTAGTGTGAAGGTTTCCTCACGATGTTTTCCTTCGCCGTACAGCTGGTATGAAAATTTGCAACTACCAAATGAGTCGCTCGTCTAGAGAAGTACCTCCACCTTACAGAACTTACGGGGGGTGATCATTACTCATCAGGTAACCATCTAGTTCTCATATAAAAAAAAAAAAAATATTATTCAGGTGGTAAATCAGCTTCACGCACCTCTAAGGTTTTTTTTGATAAGTAGAGACCAAAAACATTTTAATAAACGGGTTACAAAATCAAACTTTTTTTTTGTTGCATGAAATTGTTCTACTGTTGCTTACTAATTTGGGTGCGCTGATTTCAAATCTACCTTCAGATTTTTTGTATCAGCTCTAGTTTGTGAGATACAGGTACCGCCTTGATTTGCATAGGTAGTCGATAGTTCCTGTCAATAGCGATGTAACTTAACTGGTTTCTTTTTTAATTTCATTATAATTTCTTCAAGACAGACATGTTTGAATAATCATGATTGTTTTTGTGTTGTTTTTGGAGTATTTATGGTCCAAAAATTTAGTTTTTATATGTGGACTGTGTGAAAATAGCATATTTTGACTACTTCGGGTTTTCGTCGCCTTCAAACGCAAAATCTTGGATACCAAGTTTGATGTGTTATAGTTGGGTTGAGTCTTTGCAATTGTAGGCAAACAAAAAAATATCCACATTTAAGTACAAAGCTGCCTATGACTTGATGTGAACTCATCCAACCGTCATAAAGACTGTTATTTCTGTGTAACGAAAATCATAGGAAAAGACCACTAAAATTTATCTATGTGGATATATTCAAACTTAAAATCTATCATAAGACCAGTCTTGAGTATTAGTGACACATCAACACCACAGCAACCATTTACTTCTATGGAAAATTCAGACCACTGCTCGGCGGACAATCCGAAAACGACGGCAGTGGTACGGTTGTACGGTTAAGGTGGTTTTGATTGCTATAAATTGCTATTTTACGGTATTTTTGATAGTCTGCAAATCAGGAAGTTGATAGATGATTAAAAAAAATATCAACCACATGCCAGCTGTCGAGAAAAGTGCATGGAAAGAGTGTGTTTGGATAGTGAGAAATTTCTTGGGCAATAGGAAGTCTGACGGCTACATTCAGCACGTTGAACAGTTGCTGATGCACTTCCAGCAGCTTAAATGCAACATAGGTATAAAATTTCACTACCTTCCCAGTTATTTACACTCTTTCCCTGAAAATCCCGATGACCTAAGCATGGAAAATAGAGAGCTCTTACACCAGGTCTTTCGCAGTATGTAGGAGAGGTATTAGGTGTACTGGAATGAGCCTAAGAGGCCTGATTGTTGTTGGAGCATTTAAAATACAACTCACAATACAACTCAATCCAGAAAATCTAAAAAAAATACAGAATGGACATTTTTATATTTTTTTGAAAATCAACATATTAATTAATGCATTTTCAATGAAAAAATCTGTCACTCCGTAACTCAAAAACTAGAGCTGCTGCACAAAAACGGCATTCATTTTTGTAATCAGAGCGGAAAAACTATTCAGATTCGTGTATAAAATCTCATGCAACAGATATGCTGTTACCCGGTAATTTTCTGTTTTAGCTGAAATGGCGCATCGTCGGTGGAAACGAGGTGTCCATAACAAGCGTACCGTTCCAAGTACTGTATGGCCTGTACTGTGGCGGCGCACTCATAGCCCCCAACTGGGTCATCACTGCTGCACATTGCAAGTAAGATTACAAAATTCACATACAGAGCTCAGTTGGGGAGGGTATGGGGTTAAGGCCGGCAACACATCAACGATACCTCTGGAGTAGCGGATGTCCATGGGCGGCGGTGATTTCTTACCATCAGGCGACCCGCTAGCTCGTTTGCCGCCTCGGACATAAAAAAAAATAGTTTAGTTTAGGGGATGTGCAACTCCCCATTTGGGAAAGCTTACCTCTATAGGACTACAAAGTTTTATCTCATACTAGCGGCCCGGTACGTGCTTTGCTACGTGTAGTGAATGAAGAACCACTCGACCGATCATGTGCAAACTTCACATAAGCCATCTACTAAATTGTCCTAACAAACCCTGAAAGTTTGGTTTGGATATTTGAGCGCGTTCTTGAGTTTTAAGTGACAACGAAGATTTTCTCTTATTTTTATACTAGCAGCCGCCAGCGACTCCGTCCGCGTGTGGATTACGATTTCCGCACACAGTCTAACTAAAAATTGCTGAATAAAACAACATCCTATATTATGCATGCAATCAATTTGCACACTTTTATGGGACTAATTATTCAGGATAGAAATAATAGTCAATTTAAGTGACGGTAAACGTTTATCTTTATCATTATAAACAATAGTCTGGAGAGCATATACATTTGAGAAATCACCTGTTCACCGTGATTCAGATCCGCAGCCGCGCCTCTTGCAAGGTGCGCCATCTATCGGCACATTTTAGAACTAAATAGTTCGCTAGCACAATTTACAATGATAAAATAAAGGAATATGTATACAATAGCTTAAAGCCTACCTCGACAAATGGTAAGTGGTAAGTGGACTATCCAACACAAAATGTTTTGTCAATTCCAACCAGTAGTTCCTGAGCTTAGCGCGTTCAAACCAATTTGGATCTTGAATTGCACGTGTTATTGTGAGTCAACCATAAAAGATAGACATATGCTGTTGGGAGATATTTTTTAGGCAATTTTATGTAGAATATTTCCGTCATACATGATTTCTTTGTGACTTTAACCATTAAGGCTGCACACGCGACTGAAGCTTAAGAAATGGAGTAAATTCTCCCGTTTTCCCCACATTTCCCTTCACTACGCTTCTCCTGTTGATTGTAGCGTGATGAAAAGTATCCTATAATATGCCCAGGAGTATGAAGAATAATGGTACCAAGTTTCGTCAAAATCCGTCCCGTACTTTTTGTTTCTATAAGGAACATACAGACAGACAGACAGACAGACAGACAGACAAAAATTTTACTGATTGCATTTTTGGTATCAGTATCGATCACTAAACACCCCCTGATAGTTATTTTGGAAAAATATTTAATGTACAGAATTGACCTCTCTACAGATTTATTATAAGTATAGATAATAATCACAAGATAGATAGTCCCAATGGTTAAAGTACTTTACCGGGCCGACATCTGAAGGTCTTGGGTTCGATTCTCAGGTCGTTTAAAAGGGTTCCGAACACAACTCTGGTTGGTGATGTTCAATACGTCAAGATTTGGTTATAAAGCCAACAAAGCAACTTTATCATAATCAAATGATGGAGGCCTTTGATCTGCTTTAATAAAAACATTAATAGGTTGCTGATACTCTTTTAATTCCAGGAACAAAGAAACGTTTGTACTAGCCGGTTCCACAAGGAGAAGTCAAGCTAACAAGTATACTATCTGCGCTCATTTCCTCCATCCTTTCTGGGGGCGGCCGACTAACCAGCACCCTCAGGACTTTGACTACCAGCTGATACTCCTGGAGACGTCCATCCCAGTGACCCTGAATGCTAGGCCTATAGCCATAGGGGATGTTGAGGATATCGTGCCGGGAGCCATTGTGTCTGTGTCTGGATGGGGATATACTAAGTATAAGGTAAGACCTTACATACTACACCATGAGTAATTTATGAAGTCTCATGGAGAAAATAAAATAAAAAGAGCGATGGTGGCCTAGTGGTACGGACGGCGCCTCACATACGTGAGGTCCGCGGTACGAATCCGGGCCCACACCTCTGGATTTTTCGAAATCTATGTGTGGATTTGTGCCATTAGCTCGGCGGTGAGGGAAAACACCGTGAGGAAACCTGCACATTCAGTGCTTTCTGAATTTAGTTCAGTTAGACCTGAATGTGTTACCATGATCCAATCTGTCTGGTTCCCCTCTGTGGGTTACGAAGGTCTGATGGCAGTCGCTTCACTGTAATAACCAAACTTGCCAAATCCTGGATCATGGTCAAAGCGGACCCCGTATAGAAACGCTAGGAAGAAGAAGAAGAAGAAGAAGATGGAGAAAATAAAATATTCACAGCTCTGTTGGGGTCGGTATGAAGTTTAAAAGGAGGATTCACACTCGTGGGGTTGTTGACGAGCGCGAGCAAACACAATACACGAGCGTCAGGTGATCCTCACTTGCTCGTTTGCCTTTCTCCGAACTCGGAGTTTCTTTTGTGAAAGGTAGATTACATGAAAACCCAATTACTGCTATATTATGATAAGATAGGAGCCATATAATGGCATGTATTTAAATAATTTCCATATAAAAAGTTATCTTACTTTTACACATACATCTGTACGTGCCTAAATAATAGGCGGTGGAGATTGTATGTAGCTTTTATTATAAAAACCGGAATATAAGAATTTTATAAACAAAGAATTTACCAAAGAATGGACTGTTATAATTTTACGTTGAACAATTTCCAAGCGATAAACCTGCAACAATAATTCAAAACACCAAAATAATCCAGGTTAAGCGGCGTACTTATGTATATTCTGTTAAATATTTAAGTCTAAGCGGACTGGGGAAAATCCCTTAAGAAGTCTTAACGGCGGAAAGGACAAAAAGGTCTAAATTAACATTAGTTGTATTGAATCCGGGGGGCAGTCACCTGGAACTAAGTTTTAATTCACTGCCGGATTAAATCCAGCAGTTTTCCTAGAAAAAGAGTAATGAAATCGTACTTGGAATGTATTCGAATGGCTAAACAAGTTGTTAATAGAAAGTACAAGTCAAGTACTGTTTGAAATTTAAACAAGAGCGTGTCGGACACGCCCATGAAAGGGTTCCGTAGCTAAAAGATGGCCCGACCGCTTAAGACACTATTTAGTAAGGGCAACTGCACGTCATAAGTTGGTCGAGTTGTATAAAAATAACTATGTATGATACAGAGTTCGCTATAGTTTTCGTTGAAAGTACTTACTTGGAGCCTGGAGGGATAATGCACATTTTTTTCAGAATTATTGTAATAGTATTTCAAAAGTTGAGGGGGGGGGGAAGCTCAAATTTTAACTTTGTATTAATATATCTCGAGACTGGGGTGTTTGATCCACATGGCTTCGAGACAAGTTTTGTTGTATTTAAAAATACCTTTTTCACGGGTAAGTCGTTTTTTTTTTTCGAATTAACTTTTCGCTGTATGGGAGGGGGGGTAAAAAATAATTATTTTTCGATTATTTTAAAATCAAATTCTTGAATTATCACTATGCATCTCCCCACCAATTTTCGTGGCAATCGGTTCAGAAACGGCGGAGAACGAGCCAGGACAGACAGACAGACAGACAGACATGACGAAACTATAAGGGTTCCTAGTAGACTACGGAACCCTAAAAATATTTCATTTGGCATGTTGGGGCACAGGTATTCAAAATTGATATCAACTAGGGTGGTTCTTACATATGTATCTTAAAAAGTCGATGTAATTTTGTTCGCCTCGGGACTTCAACCAACATTGTAATAGTATATGGACATTAGTGCCGACAGTGGAAAAACATAGGTATATTAAATACATCTAAACACACCAGTTCACACACACATATTCTTGCGCATAACTATTTTCCCCGTACGGGGATTGAACTCGCGACCTGTTAGTGTAAAAGTCAACTTCTTTAACTATAAACCACACCGGTCGTCTTAACAGTACGAGTAACCTACTTATTTGATAAAGGCTAAGTATTATCATCTGATAATACCTAGCAAGCCCACCCAAAAATATACAGAAGATTTCTATAGATCTGTATTCCAGGAGCGTCACATGCAAGACAATTTGCGTCGAGTGTTCGTGCCAATAATCGCGCACTCGGTCTGCAGCGCGCTGCCCAACAAGAACTACCAGAATATAAGCCCTAGAATGTTCTGCGCGGGAAACCTCAACGGCACGAAGGATTCTTGTCAAGTAAGTTGATTGTTGCTTATGGTATTTTGAACAAACGTTAGGTACCTACGCATATAAAATGCGCATGGGGGATTATGCCCACAGGCGCCACCACCCTGGTTGGACGACAGAAATTCTGCTGCCCATCCCTCAGAATATCCCTTTGTCGCTCCTTAAGACATAAATAAATAAAGATTAATAAATAAATATTTCAGAATAACACATATGTAATTGATCTGACTCCTTGTTCAGTGGCTTAAGTACTTGTCTGTAACAGATATCAGAATTAACAGGGGTACGACAAATGTCCTTAAATAGATATATAATATAGCACCCAAACTAGGACAAACTGACATGTTCATGCACAAAAATATTTTTCCCATGCGGGAATCGAACCCGCGACCTCAAGAGTCAACTTCTTGACCATAACGTCGGCTTACTGCAAGAACTCATTAACTAGCAGTTTTGTGATTTTGAGATACGGCCTAATGAAGTTTGGAAATATAATTAGGTATTATTTAAAAAGTATACTAGGTATAGTCAAAATGAAAATTCTTACGTGTAGATCTAACATTTATTCATTTGTTTTATATATCGACATATCAAAATATACATTACCACTTTAAAAAAAAATCAAAATATGTAATTAATGACTTTTGCCAATACGTCCATTTCTAAGCAATTAAAAAGTAATGACTTCTAACATATGTCAATAGCCAAATTCGTAAACTGTTAATCTGGTAAATTTACTTTAAACCACACTTAAACTTCTTATCTAACACTACGACACTTTTAATGAGTATACGTAAAATTCAATGTAAATATTTCTCACTTAGATCATGCGCATAAAATCATTATAAACATTTACAGAACCACATTTTTTGGAAGAAATCACTAAGACTCTTTTAATGAGTTTAGGTTAAATTGAGTGTTCATATTTTTCACTGAGGTCATCCGCATAAAATCATTAAAAGGATTTATTGAGTTCTGCCAGTGCTGGAAATCAATAGTGTCATAATACTATGCTACTACATGAATTAATTAAAGAAAAATAATGACTTCTTTTTACACCTAAAATCTAAGAAAGAGTACTTATCAATTTTTTACAAATTTTATCTTCGAAATTATGACAGATAGAAATTTACTGGTTTTTGCATAATGTAGTGCTACCGTTGGTGAATCCAACAATGTCAGTATCAGTACTTAATGACTTTTTTTAGTTAGTGACTTCTTGCAGTAAGCCGACGATAAAGGCAAGCGGGTGTTCAAATGTCTCGGGGCATACCCCATAAGCTATTGTACCCCGTGTTAGTTGTTAAACAATATTGATGTCCTAATTAATTGAGTATGTAATTTCCAGGGTGACTCTGGTGGGCCTGTAGTTTTGAATGGAAAGCTGATAGGCCTGGTATCGTTCGGCGTGGGCTGTGCGTCCAAAGACCAGCCTGGGGCTTACGCCAACGTGCCGGTAGTGAGGGATTGGATCAGAAGCGTTACCGCTCTTCCGCTGTGAATAAACAATAAAAGGTTTTGGAGATCAGATTGTGTTTTGTTACTTCTTCACCACCAAAAAAAGTTTTAATAATAATTTTAATCACTCGTTTACAAAACTTATTTATTTCGTTGGCTCTGCGACCCGAAAAGGATATTAGCCTCACTGAGTTTTTATGAGAAAGTCACTCAATATCAGTGGTATAAGAAGCTGCCGCGTCCAAACTTTTGAAAAATATGCTCGAATCCAAAAAACCAATATTATTATCAAGGCGTTACATATTTAATATTTTTATGTTTAAAAACAATCATGTAAAATCTGTCACGACAACTAAAATTAGGAGTCGCCTAAAACCAGGTCCAATTTTTCAAACACTCAAACTTACTAACACTTTTACTCCCCACAACTCGATAAGATGAAGGCATAACAATCCCGCCACGGCCTCGACTGACAAAGCGATACCATCCCTTCCCCACATTGTCAAATCGCAACAGATACGCAACATAAATAAGCCGCAGCGCGCTGTAAATAAATCATGGCCGGCGTGCGCATACGAAGCGCCTTGCGTTCGCCGAAAACGCTCGGAAAACACTCCGCTACACCCGAGCGGAATGTACAACGAGAGTGTAGAATATACGGGGACGAGTTCTGCTATTCCCGCGCGTCATCCCCCAAGATTATCTTCTCAGGTGAAGACTAGGAATTACCCTGAGAAAAAATCTTAAATATACTATCATCGTCATCCTAGCGCCTCTCTTGGTTGCATCCTCGGCCATTGCCTCGGAGCATTGTACGCTGCAAATATGATCTTGAAGTGGCCAGGCTGTTTATTACAATGGAGTGACTTTCGTCAAGAGAAATCTGAACAATTGGATCATAGTCGGGACCAACGGCTTAACGTGCCTTCCACAGCACGGAATCATCAGTCATATCAGACCATCAGGTGATTCAAGCATGCAACGACCTTACAAAATGGGAAAACCAACACAAAGTGTATTTGTTCCCCGAGGGCTTTGAACCCACGACCTTCGAGGTTTTTGAGCACAGCTCCAACCGCTACAACACGGAGGCAGTTACTGCGCACGTGAATTAATCCCGATTTTTATACTGAGTATTTTAATACAATACGTAACTTAAACTTAAACCTTTAAGCCCTTATTATCATCTCCATAAGTTCCATATTTTAGGCACATATAGACGGGTCCGTCCACAATAGATTCCCTTGTTTTCCAACCACTATTCCCGCATGTGTGGCAAGGACGAACGAAGACCTGAATATGTGAATGGCTGATATGTAATAAGAAAAATCAACTACTGATCGTTGTTTGGTTAACTCAGCGAATAGAATTACTTTCGGGCCTCAGGACGTGCTGGTAAATATTTGATTTTTACAAAAACAGGCTTAAATTTGCGAGTAGGTTAGAGTGAAGTATGTGAATTGCGAATAGGAGACAATAAAATATTTGCTGTGGTTCGCAGAAAATATACTTTCAGCATTGGAGAGGCACAATTATTCTTTTGTGGTTTAGATTATTTTGGTAGCCTCAAGTATTCGTACCTGATAAAAATAAACGCACAAGAGGGTAACCTGATGGGTAGTGATCACCTCTGCCATGGACATCAACAACCGCACAAGGGTCTCCGATGCGTTGCCTGCTTTTAAGACCCCAACATGTCAATTATTTATTCACTAAACGGAATTTGGCATACCAAAGCACTTATGCTTTTTCCGGTATAAAACTAGCCGTTAATAACACTGTGAGGCAAAAAAGATGCGTTGACAAAAGGAAAAAATCCACAATCGATAAAAACGAAAGTGCCTTTCGAAACTCCGAAGCATTTGTAGCCTCCTCCATTTCCCATTGAAAACACAAAACCTTTATTTACAATCACAAATCCATTCCTCAAATCTGTGCGATCCATCGAGGGTCCATAAATGACGAATCCATTACCAGAGAATCTCTCGAACCATTTAATTCCACTCCGAAAAAATGTCTATTGGAATTTGCCTTGAAAGTATGCATTAAAGCAGATATTGTTTCGATGCCGAGTATTTCCCAAGAGACCCGTGGCTAAATTAAAACTTCGCCATAATAATAGTGTTGTCTGATCGGATAGCGATTCTTCGATATTAATATCGAAAAGAAAATATTACTAGCAAACCCAATGAATGATCTACAGAGAGCGAAATAAACGGCAACAATACATTAACAAGAATGATTTCATTGAAATTTAATTTTAACTGTTCCTTTGATTAATTTTCTTCTATTACAGCTTCACAGAAAAGAAGATCAAACAGTTATATCCTCCTAATAAAATTGAAAGTGTTTCTTTATGTGTCATATAACCAAGCGTATAAATCCTAAAACAGATGCCTTTAGCGTGTCTTATATCGTCTAAGCCTCTCTCTCAAGCAACAAAGTGTCCACAACACTATATCGATGTTGTTTCAACTCGCTGCAACTAAGGACAACACTAAAAATAACGATCACCTCATTGGGGACAGCGCTCTTTTTTTTCATTAATATCCGCTTATTGCTTTCATAAGTCGGGACTCATTTAGGGGAAATTTTATTTACGTTACTTGCCTGAACGTTTTGTTGTTTATTTAAAATTGTTTGTGTTTCCCTTTTTAAATGGCTTTTGGGTAAAAAATGTGAGGAGGATCGGAAAAGATAACAATATCGATGGTTATAATGTCAAAGGGCTTAAAGGACAAATCGCAACTTTTCAGGAGAGCCAAAAAACAAAAAAAGTAGAAAAATTATCACAACTTTTTTGTCTTTAAAGCTATCGCTTTCGCGTAAAGACCATTGATTTTGTTTTTTCAAGCCGAACCGTATGCGACCGTCTAATACATTCTAGATAGCGTAGTTTCTAAAATAGATGTCCTTTAAGAACTGTAATTTTAACATTTTGTCCTTTAAGTTTAACATTTTTTTTCTAGTGGTTGTCCACTATGGCTTAAAGGACTGCTCTTAAATGCTCCAAACATAATTTTGTCCATTAAAACGTTTTTCGCTTTGAAATTGTAATAATTATTGAGAAGTTGAAATATAAATAGAAAGAATAGAAACGCATTAACGACGGTATTACTATTTAATTTATTGTAAATCTCTTTCATATATTTCACAGAGCTTTGGAAATTGAGTTTTACTCATTACCACTACTATAGGTAGCCACGGCAAACATAAATTTTGACAGTTTTTAGTCCATCAAATTATCATGCAGGGGAGAGGGAGGCAGTTTACTACAGAGGAAGTTTTGAACATGGTGGCTACTAACAGCAATTTTTTAATATTGTCATATATAGAATAAATCATCATATTATTATAGAATAAACGCATTAAATAGATTTGCTAAGGCAGTATAGCTGTAAATTCAGTCCGAACTGAGTGGGACATCATAGAACTCCTTGCTTCATACATATTTCTATGGAACTGCAAAAGTTCTAGCATGTCACATTCAGTTTTGACTCAGGTTATAGCTATACTGCCTTAGCTTATATCGTTTGGAATGCTCTCAAGAATATAAATTTCCATATTTGGTTGATGGACGCGAGCCAAACAGAAAAACGCCATCTCCCCTACAAAAATAGGCATTGTGTAATTTTTCACAGATTCAATATGGGGCAATTGTGAAAAATGAGAGGATAGAATAATATATTTTCTTTATTTCAAGCTATTTCTTGATATTAAAATATACATAAATATAAAAAACTTCTAAAGTTAAATCTTGAATTGCGGGAACAAAAATAAAAATAGAGTATATATATACATATCACACAAGTATATAAGTTATAATGATAGAAAATACTCCCTCAGATGAAAAAAAATATAAATTTAATATAAACTTCATACATTTCATTGCACCATGGTCACTTAGAAGATGAAATATAACCTACAAAAATTAAGCTTAAAGGATACTAATTTAAAACAACAGTAGCAGTAAATGTCCTTTAAGCCTTAAGAAAATTATTTTGCTGAGCTTACTATGTCCTTTAAGCCTAAGAGGTGCGACTAAAATTATACGTGTGTAGGCTGTAAAGGCCAGAAAACTATTGTTCTGTCCTTTAATCCAAAAGTACAAAAATGGCTGATTTTTGACCGTGAATATCTTGCTCAATATTGGGAATAGAAAAACCTTATATATACCAATCGATAGAGCTCAAAAAGCTCTATAGGACTGCATCAAAAAGTCATTTTCGCCAAAATGTCCTTTAAGCCCTTTGACATTATAACCATCGATATGTCTGTGTAGTGATGGGGTGGGAAGGGATGGGTACAATCAGAATTATCGATTAAACAAAGACGTTTTGATCTACTCGTGAAGACTGTTAGAAATATTGATTCTAGGAAAGGTATCAGCCAATGCAGATAAATTAGAATACAAAAATTATGTAAAGTTACTGCACTTTTTGGGGATTTCTGGTAATTTTTCATGATAGGTAGTATATTCTAATCAATCTTCAGATTCACGTTTTTAGACGTGCCAAAAGTTGGAAATTCTATAATGCAATAATTTTGTATTTGTAAGTAACAGTGTTGGCTCTAAAAACAGAACATCTATTTCATTAATTGATAGCACTAATAACGCAGCAAATAAACCTACAATACTAAATTAACTTACTATTCATTAACTACACTTGACAATACAGCACTTCTCAAACTGGGTTAAATACTAATTAGACAAGCTTCGAACCGAAGCGCGGAATCGCTCGATTATCGATAGTCACGCAAGAGACTGTCTCAACTTAATTCATATTAATCAGCGCAGACTTATACGCGGAACTTGACTCAAAGCATGCAGATATTCTGCATAGCCTAACGGATACGAGACTTGAAATAAAATGCAGTAAGACAACTCCAAGTAAAAGCGAATCTTTTCGCGTTTCGATATCACTTATTACTAAGGTTTCAAAGATTCACGATTAATTTATCTATTGAAAAACTAATGAATAATTAATCTTACTAAATGCAATTCATAGATGAAGTATTCAACAAACTTTAAGAATCTGATCAAGACACAAGTGAAGTACATTCAACATTTTCGTGCACACGAATATGATGTTATAACAACACCTAGCGGCCGCCCGGAACTCCGTCCACGTGGATTTTGGTTTCCGCACACATTATTGTTATAGCTTAAAACCTTCCTCGTCAAATAGACTATCCAACATAACATATTTTTTTTTAATTTAACCATTACGTGGTTCCTAATACAAGCGGGTTCAAACAAAGAAATATTATAAACTCTTCAGCTTTATTATGCGAGTAATAATTTTTGCTTGTATGATGATTTTCTTTGTTTCTGTTTTATTTTATAACTAGCGGGCGCCCGCGACTTCGTCCGCGTAGATTTTGGTTTCTTTATCACCTATTTTTCCCGCTAGGGGTGGATTTTTCAAATAATCTTTAAAAGGGGATGCCTACGTCATATTATCTTTATGAATGCAAAGTGTCAGCCCGATCGGTTAAAAAATGACAAAGTTTCACACTAACGTTCATCCCCTATTTTACCCCCTTGGGGGTTGGAATTTATCAATATGATTGCTTAAGCGATGCCTTCGTTATAGTAGCTTTATGTATGCAAAATATCAGCCCGATAGGTTTAAAATTGACAAAGTTTCATACTACCGTTCATCCCCTAATTTACCCCCTTGGGAGTTGAATTATTCAAAATCCTTTCTTAGCGGATGCCTACGTCATAACATCTACCTGCATACCAAATTTCAGCCCGATCCGTCCAGTGGTTTGGGCTGTGCGTTGATAGATCACTATGTCAGTCAGTCAGTCACCTTTGAGTTTTATAGATATAGATTGTATATTTGTGTGTTTTGTTTCCGAAATAAATGTTTTTATTATTATTTTTTATTATATTAATACAAATAAAGATAATACGAGTGAACTAAGTGGACTGTATTAATTTATTGCTTTTTGGCTAGACATAGCTGGTTTCAAATACTTTTTACAGAATTTTATTCTAAAAAAAGAAGTTTAAATAAAATGAGATATTAATATTCATCCATGTAGGCTTAAGAGATGTATCTAGTCTCACTGCATCCTGCATGCACTGTGACCCGGTTCTCCGGACAAAGCGCGCGGAAGTGCAGCGGAACCATCCGGCCCCGTGAAATGCATTAATACGAGCTCTGAATTGCATTTGTTGTTTCTTTGAGGAATATTAGATGCATACGACGTCCTTTGCTTGCAGAAAATAAACAACCGCCGTCCTAGTTTTGTAGGATAATGGGAAAAAGTTTTCGAACTGTACGAGTATTGCTTTGGTCGGTATGATTGTAGTGAGTCGTGACGGACTTTGTAGTTTTTTTTGTGTCGTTTTTAGTAGGAAGTTAAAATTAACTCATGCGGAAAGACAGCAGGCAAATAATATATTTAAGTTGTGTGAAAGTTAATTAATAGTAAACGAAAAATCATTGTGGTAGTCTCGTTCATGAATTGTCTCGTGCAAACAATTTTAGTGGATCCACTAACTCTTGTGTCCCGCCTACTCGCGTGTCTTATGCTATGAAATCTAGGAAAAATCCTATAAGGCATATATTAAATAGTATGACGCGGAATTTATTATTTTCAGACTAACACTTAACTAAATGTAACTTTTCAAATTCCGTCACATTATAAGGTTGTGATAATAATAATTAGTTAGCTAGTATTCTGTAATATCATACGTAACTTTATAAATATCTCAAAGGAATAATTACTACCAAATTTTAAGAATTCTCCTCAGACCACGATATAACCACTTAGACAATAAAGATAAAAACTGTAGGTACCCATTCTATTCCTAAGCACCCTCTTCTCCTCGCCGGAGAAGTGCTGGCTCATTGATTGATTGATCGGCCGGGCCTGCATCCATCTCAGTTATTCTAATATCTTGAGCCATGACTTTAGAATTTGGGGCGTTGCCAACAATGAGACTCACCCCCTTTTTTGGTGGGATGGAATTACTATGGGAACTTGGGTGGAATATATTATTTTTGGGGGGATTTTTGAATACATCCATCGTTAATTATTTATTTAGTAGGTAGCTGTGTACCTAGTTGGATCAAACAACTTGATTGGTTAAATAAAGAAATGGAAACATTGAATATTCATAGGCTTCTTAGAATGCTTCTTAGTTTAATTTCTTATTAGTTTTAGCAAGATATCATTCTTCATAATCTATGCTTAGCTTCAATACATACTAAATGCAAAACAGATGAATGCAAACGTCAAATTCCGTTCTCTTGAGGTCATCTCTGATCGAGCCGACCCAACCCTACATCTAAATCAGCATCCTGCTTCCCCAAGACAATAAAAAATCCATCTCACCGAACCTTTTCTTCTTTCCTCCTGGTGAAAAATCACTTCCAAAACTGCAAGCGAGTTCGTAAAGTAGAGGGCGGGGGAGTATTTGTCTAATCTCCTGCCGACAGTGACGGCGTCGCGTTTAAAACGTCCACCCCCGACTTTTATTGTTTCCCGGTTTAAACTATATTGCCGTGGACACTGCCAGCTTATTTTTAGGCTCTTTTGTGTTTTTTGTTCCGACTTTTTTGGTGCAAATTTAGAGTGTGCGTGAGTGATAAGAGAGTACAGAATGATAGGTAAAAAAATCTACTGGTTTTAGAGAAAAAAAATTCAAGGAAAAAGTAATCATCACTGTTTAATGTGCCTTTGTTAAGGCCCCGTACTAGGCCAATGACAAGTTCGATTTTGCCCCCACTTCCTCACGCCCCGCACAAATATTTCGCGAAGTCAATGATCGCGCGGAATTATATTCGAAATTTGAAATTCAACATTTTTTATCTCCAAACACATAGGGTTCCCAAAAATATGTTTTTGTACGAATTTAGTGAACATCTCTTTAAAACTTTTAAAAAGAATAGAATGTAATCATATTTTCTATACTAATATTATAAAGAGCAGAGATTTGTATTTTTGTATGCAACGAGGAAACTAAAAAACTAATAGACCGATTTCAAAACTTGTTTTTACATTAGAGAGCTTTATTGTTACTAACTCAGATAGGATTACAAAGGCCATAATTAGTTCTATTAAGTACACTTTTATCTCCCCGTGCGAAGCCGGGACGTGCCGCTAGTATGTGATAAACTTGTTTGTCACATACATATTTGACGACCCGCTTGGTGTTATGGTCAAGATGTTGCCTATTACACAAGAGGTCGCGGGTTCGATTCCCGCACATGACAGACATTTGTGTGCTTGAACATGTCTGTTTGTCCTGGTCTGGGTGATATATGTATCTATTTAAGTATATTTGTAATACCACCGTGATTCTGATATCTGTAATACAAGTGCTTAAGCTACTTAACACAGAGTCAGATCAATGTATGTGATGTTGTGAAATATTTATTATTTATTATACTAGTGGCAAATAAACAAAGTACTGGGAAAATTTAAAAATATATCATATATGTATAATGAAATAAATGAAGAATTATTTAATTACTAGCGGACGCCCGCGACTCCGTCCGCGTGAATTTCGATTTCCAATAGCAAGCCTTCCTCGTCAAATAGACTATCCAACAAAAAAATATTTTTTCAAATCGGTCCAGTAGTTCCCGAGATTAACGCGTTCAAACAAACAAACAAACATACAAACAAACTCTTCAGCTTTATATATTAGTATAGATATATGACGACCCGCTTTGTGTAATGGTCAATATGTTGCCTATCATACAAGAGGTCGTGGGTTCGATTCCCGCACAGGACAAAAAATTGTGTGCATGAACATGTCTGTTTGTCCTAGTCTGGGTGTTATAATCGTATGTGTATGGTATTTCAAATTTGAAACTCGTAATTTTAATGTGTAATATGCATATAAATACCCAAGTTTCGGAGTGGTCCATGAACATACCCTTCTTTACCAGACTAGACTACCAAAGAAAATAGTGTAATCTACCTGCCTACCTACGGTAAAAGGTTAGTAAATCCTGAGTGCTGCAAATCCTCAAATTTGCTGGAAGTATGAAGATACTACCAATAAGAGCCTTTATTACACCTATATATACCTTTATTTAACCTACTGTAAATTTTGGCAACAATGATCTGCTGTTCTGCCATTCAAGTAATTTTTAGGGTTCCGTAGCCAAATGGCAAAAAACGGAACCCTTATAGTTTCGTCATGTCTGTCTGTCTGTCCTGGCTCGTTCTCCGCCGTTTCTGAACCGATTGCCACGAAAATTGGTGGAGAGATGTATAGTGATAATTCAAGAATTGGTTTTTAAAATTATCGAAAAATTATTATTTTTTACCCCCCTCCCATACAGCGAAAAGTTTTATAAATGAAAAAGACAACATTTTTGGCCTGGACAGGCTTGGATTTAAATCAACGCATAATAAATAAATGTTCTACATTAGGCATTTGAGATTTACAGCAATATTCTTTTAATCCATATATTTTATTTCCACTCAGTAGTATTCCTGATTAAACTTGAAAAATATTATTCATACAAAGATGGGTTTTGGCTTAGTCAACACGCTTGCTCACAAAGATTTGAGATCAAATAACCGGGCAGTGTTCGGAAAAACCGACCCAAAGTTGCCCTAACCTGGAATCAAACCTTGCACCTCGAAAGCTAGAGATTATGCATACTTTAAAATAAAATAATATCCATGCGTTCACTAATTTCGAAATCGTAGAATGTTATGTTCTCTCTATGAAACCAATTTGTTGTTTATAATTTTATTGTATTTGATTATCATCCAAACATAAATTTATAACATTTGAAACATCAGAGCATCTACATACATAAATATTACTACCACAATAGTATTGTCTAAATCGACAACCCTGGTGAGACATTCGAACGTAGGTTTGAAAAATGGCATGTGATCGTCTTTTGTTTCACGCGACGACGAGCGACACAGCCCCCCCGTCCGAAGGCCGAAGCCGGACTGAAAATTAAATGAAAATGGCCGAGCGTGCAAAATATTTATAGTTTTTAGTCTTTTTTTAATGATTTTATTAGTAATTGAAAAAAAAAGAAACATAAACCTCGCTTTATGTGATGATTATTTATATTAAAAAGTTTCAAGCTTTGTTTTACTGTATCACCTGAATAATGACGATTCTTTTGGTGATTTAGAGGCAACTTTGCAATTTTTTTCTATCGAGAAAATTTAATGCAATCGTGTTTTCGTTGAATATGGGCCCTAGTGTAAGTCCTGAACTTTGCTATATCTGAATTTCAAACTCTTGTTTTCAATAATATAGAAATTACAGCCAACTATCTAACGCAATTTGGACTAGTACGGCCCCTTAAACCTTTATAAGGAAATGAAAAACTAAAGATCTGCAGCGTAATTTTATTTTGTCATCGGATTTCAATTTTTTTTTAAGCTAACTCTTGTTGATTAGCTATGAGAGTATATCATACTCGTATGTATGATTGTTCTTGGCTTTCCTTTGTATTTTGGTACGTCCAATATTAGAAAACTATAATACCAGAAAAATATTGGACGTAGGTACCGAAATAAATAATTATTGAAGGTTATTTTTTTGGATACAACAAATATAACAGTCAATTCCATTCGGAGTTATTATTATTTCGTATAAATAGTAGATAAATAAAAGCGTTCAATCCTACTATTGCGTTTGTGCTGCCCTCTGGCGGGTTTGACGTCCCTTTACGACGTACGGTGACATTGGTGACTGTGACCGGGTCGCAGTGTTAATGAAACGTGGGCTGCTGTGTTTGACAGATCGATTGAACCCGCTAGTCTTGACATGGTGAAATACTGAAAGATTTAATGAAATACATAATGTTGAATAACTTGTTTGTTGTCATTATCATCATCATCAGCCTATTGCAGTCCACTGCTGGACATAGGGCTCCTAGGGCTCTCCATTTAGCCCGATCCTCGGCGACTCGCATCCAGCTCCTGCCAGCCATCTTGCGCAAATCGTCGCTCCACCTGGCCTGAGGGCGTTTTTTGGAACTCTTGCTCAAACGCGGTATCCACTCCAGAATTCGTTTACCCCAACGGTTGTCGGTTCGGTGGCATATATGGCCAGCCCACTGCCACTTGTTTGTTGGCAGACGTACTATTATTTTACCGCTTTGAAACGAAGTATGTCAATTCTACTAAAGGTTTTATGTTTTACATGTGTGTGTTGATATAAATCATTTTGTGGGTTATCCAATTAATCTATAAGTACTAATCTAATAAAGCCATATATAAAAGTAGTTTGTTTGTTTGAACGTGCAAATCTTAGGAATTTTATGGTAAAAACATTTTGAAACGGTACTAGTAGGTGCAAAACCTTCCACTCTGTCAATAAAATATTAAGATAGTTCTAATGAAGTCTGATAAGGACCATTAGAAGGGACATATTGCACCAATAAAATGCGATTAACTCAAAGAAGTTTTACTAACTGATTATACAGGGATAAGCTTATCCTGAGTCTACGATAGAAGCCTGCAATATTACTTAACTAACGTGGTAACTTTTATAAGATAAACACCACTTTACTAAATATTATGGACTTGAATAAGAATATTAATGATTTTAAACACGTCCATTGACTTTTCAAACAAAGTTTTTAGAATGTTTCACATCACATTCAACTTGATCAGCCTGGATTTCGGGTTTGATTTTATAATTTAATAATGCATTATCAGAGAAACAACTTACAACGAATTGTGGTCCATATAAACTGCCTTATAGTGCATTTAACCATGCAAATATTATCAGAGGATTTTAATATTTTTTAAATATATTTAAAGGATGCGGTTCACAGAATACATCTACTTACGAAGTTTCAACAGTATAGTTCTTATAGTTTGGAAAAAAAAGTGGGCCGTTTTTTGTCAGATTGCTACGGAACCCTAAAAACGCGTTTTGACTACCATAGAAATAATAAACGCAGGTTAATACCTTGTTTAAAAAGATTAAACAAAGTCATCACTATCCATTCGCAACCCAACTCATTGCTACGCGTATCATTGTTAACCTATCAGTTGTCCGTGCATCCCTCTGCCGTGACGTCATCAGCACCGGCGCCGGACAGCGACGACTGGCAGGTGTGACGTCACACGTGCCAGCTCAATTAATGACTGTGCTGTGTTGTGGGGCCACGGAAGGGGCGGATATTTTATAATGAAAGGGGAAAAGACAATGCCTCATTTTGGACTGAGTTTTTACCTACAAATACGGCCTTAGCACAAAGCTTTTGTCATTACAAACGCTTCATTGCTCATTAGCACAAGAATATATATTACCATGCTTGGTTAGTGGAAGCAATTTTAGGTAATTTGATAGCCTGTCGGACTTAGATGATTACTACCAGATCGCTTTCACATGGATATAATAAGGGACGAGTAACGTGGATGGGAATTCCGGGGCATGACCATCCACTTGGTAACTTCCGTCCACCATACTGCAGTAACCTTTACTTGATGAGATTGATTTTGACGTGGGAATGCCGATGAGTTTTAGGGGCTATGCCTTATGAGGAGCATGCTTAAGGGCGGCCTAATTTGTTCTGCGGTAAAAAAACAATTGTTGTTTGATATAACTTTAAACTTTCGCGTTGCATTATAATTATTTAACATTACAACGGGACAAAATAATCTCGCGTTTAGTCCCGTTGTAATGTTAAATAATTGTTGTTTGAATCGAATAAGAGACATTCCGGGAGCAGCAGCGCGCCCCTGTGTGGCTTATCGTTCACCATTTTGCGGTTACCAACCTGTTTGCCTAGCATGGTGAATATGACCATAACCTCCATGTTAGACCTACGTGTATTACTTGACAGGCTGACGATGGAATGTTTCCCGCGTATTGCATGCCCCCACGCTTTATTAATAGTGAGCTGTTGATGTTTTTAACTGTCTGTCGGCGGCAGGTGGCCGCGTGACAGGCCGACCTCTGCTCTTGATGAATTGTTTCAAACCGGTGTGGATGAGATACCGACTTTTGATGGGCCTCGTACCATTCATTTTGTTGAATTGTACTGAATATTAAATTGTTTTGTTTATTTTATGTCAGGTAAAGCCGTTGGGCTTAGGCTTGAAATGACAGTATAGAGTTCAGGCTCCGATTCTTTGGTCGTGATTGGCTAATTTTTATAGAATAAACTAAAATAACAACAATGCATGGACGAACAAGATTTTGTTACCTAAAATTAATTTTAAAATAAGTAAACATGTACCGCGTATATAATTTAAAACAAGAACCTTTAGTAACCCAACGCGGTACACTTATGCCGAAACTATTCTCACACAAGCGAAACTTAGCACTGAAATAAAATTCTCACTCTCTTAAACCTAGCTTAATTCTATTTTTCCCTTGTACACTCTCAAATAGGAGTTTATTTACGAAGAATGTTAGAGCGAGTAATTAACAAAGTGTAGGTTTCAGACAAGATGAATGGTGAGTCCACTCGTGACGGCGCCTCTAGTAATTCCGTTAGTCTATGCTCCTGCCATCACATGAGCTTGGTGCATGCTATTCGTGTGTTTTGCCTCTGGTGTACTAGATGCAGGTCATGCAGGTTTAACATAAATATATTGCAGCATATCTTGCGTTCTCCTTGCTTAAAGTAATATAGGTTACCACAGTATAATGAAATTTACCCCCTTTCTTCGGCTATCGTGTACTTCGTGTAGTAAGTCAAATATTCATCTTTTAGTAGGTATACCAAAAATATTAGCTAATTTTAGGGTTAACTTTCTAAAATCAGGAAATTTATTTGTCCATATTTTGGGAAGGATGTTATAACATAAACTTTTTTTTGTAGTGAATCACAAAGTTTAAATCACAAAGCGTGCCCACACATTATTATTATAAACAAAAATATTTCATTCATTGAATTTCATTTCATTCACCGTGTTGTGAAAATTTTAATCGGCTTTAGATGACTTATGACCAATTATCCCACGATTATAAATTAAGTAGTTTTTTAACCCCGGCTTTGCCCGCGAAATCAAGATTCCTGTATTTGCCCAAGGGAGCATTCAATCGGGATAAAAATCTTTTCACCTAAGTCAGCCCATACCTTGCCTGTATATCAAACATCAAAATCCGTTCAGTAGTTTCAGCGTGATTGACGGACAAACATCCAGACAAACAAACTTTCACATTTATAACATTACTAGCGGCCGCCCGCGACTTCGTCCGCGTGGATATCGATTTTTTGGAATGAGTCAAAAAGTAGCCTATGTTACTCTCCATCCCTTCAACTATCTCCACTTAAAAAATCAATTCGTCGCTCCGTTTTGCCGTGAAAGAAAGACAAACATACAGACAGACAGACAGACACACTTTCCCATTTATAATATTAAGTATGGATTATGATACTTATTAGTTATCTTCTCTAGTAAACAAAGCCCGAGAAAAATGGAGTTAAGTTGCTAGTGTAGCATACAACGTTTGAGCGAAGATTAATGTCTGTCTCGTATGATGAAAAGAGTTCTGTCAGGTCTAGTTACTCCGCTACTCTGTTATAAGTGAATGTAACAAGAGTATGGGATTTTTTAAACACAAATTGACGGGTCTGTTGGCCTAGTGGTCAGAGACTCTGGCTACAAAACCAAGGGTCGCAGGTTCGAATCTCGCTAGGGGCAAATGTTTCTGTGATGAACATCGGCATTTGCACTCGAGTCATGAATGTTAATAAAAGTATTCAAAGTATTTCTCTCCGTTCCCTAGCATCCATAGTACAGGCCCCGAGCTTAGTTTGGGGCTAGGTGTTAGGGATTTAGCATGTATTTATTCACAGATCAAACATATGCAATCTCTTATGTAATCATTTTTAGAAATATTTAATACTGGCTGTTTATTTGACATTTGTAATTTTGACAATTAAAAAAGAACAAAAACCGAAATGGCGCTCTTTTATTTTCGCAATCAATTATTAAGTTTAAAAATATAAATAGTTCTTCTCGAGGTCATGTGAGGTGAAATAAATAAACACTCACAACAATTATTAAAGATCACTCCACCGATATCCGAGGTGCGGCCTTCGGAAGTTTATACACTAGGCAATTGGTGTGGAAGTCCAATGAATTTATTATTATTAAAATCTAAACTTTGATGTACAAATACAGCGTTGGACAATTATAATCATTGGTTCCTAGAGGCCCGGTACGTGCTAGGCTACGTGTGGTTAATGCAAACTTCACATAAATCATTTACTAAATAGGTAGTACTCACCGAACAAACCCTGAAAATTTGGTTTGGATAGGTGAGCCCGTTCTTGAGTTATAAAGTAAGAACAAAAATCAACTTATATTATGTATTAAGATTAAGTTAAGAAAGATAGGATAAGATTTTATATTACTCTCATCACCTTTGAATTGTACTAATCAGAGGTGCGATTCACTAAGCGCAAATGTCATAAAAGCTTTGGTCGCAGCGGCTGTGTAATCGGTGACAGTACTTTTGGTATTCTGTAAGAACTACATATTTCAACGATGCACGAAACTAAAACATCGAACGATGTTAAGGCTGACACACCCGTGATTTCAGCCGTGAGCGCATTGAACGAGTGTCGCTTAGTGAATTGCTTAACTGAGGTACAATTCACTAAACGCAGTAAACGCAAATGTCATAATCTCACGGCTGTGTCATCGGCGACAGTAGTAATTTAGTACTAATTTTGTACTGTCGCCGTGAGTTTATGACATTTACGCTTAGTGGATTGCACCTCTGATCTCTGGTAGTAGATGTAAAACATAACACGTTGCTGGCGTCAGTTCCAAGTGCACGCTTATGCACTTATGCTGACGTGACAAGATGAGCCTTGCACAACGATGTCACGTAGAAACAGGACAACCGTTGTCGAGTGAAATACCATTTATATAGCAGAGAGGGGGGTAGTTACTACGGTAATTATCTCAGGTAATTATCTCCGTAATTATCTCAGGATTTTTTCTTCTTGAAGATAATTTATTATTGACTTTTTTTTTAATTTACTTTACAGTAATTTTGTAATGCTTTGCTTATTATTGTCACGTTTCTGAATAGTGTAGCTTACTATAAGTATAATTGAATACTTATTCAATATGATCTAATAATGTATACAAATCTCGTCCAAAAATGTATAAAATGTTTGACGACCCGCTTGGTGTAATGGTCAACATGTTGCCTATTACGCAAGAGGTCGCGGGTTCGATCCCCGCACAGGACAAACATTTGTGTGCATGAACATGTCTGTTTGTCCTGGTCTGGGCGTTATATGTATCTATTTAAGTATATTTGTAATACCACTGTTGATTCTGATGTCTGTAACACAAGTGCTTAAGCTACTTAACACGGGGTCAGATCAATGTATGTGATGTTGTGAAAGATATATATTATATTAAATATATTAGTATACAAATATACAAAACTTTAATAATCCTCACCCTGTCTAATCTTTAATACCATACTATTTGATATTCAATTAAGAGGTTCCTAAACGTCACTAAACTAAAACATCTTCGAGTGAACGCCAAAACCAAATGGAAATTGCCATCAATATTTTTCCTCCCGTCATATTTCAAACTGCCATATTTGCAGTTTAGTGCATCCCCGGGACCACTTTGCGAGCTGTCAAAATGTGACTTGTCACACTCTCCCCCCTACCCCCCCTAAATACCGGCTTACTGACCGTACGTGACCCGCCGGTGAAATGCGGCTGTGACGTATTTCACGTTAGGCGCTTTAAGGCGTGGAGAAGAGTAAAAGTAGGCAGAAATGTAGTATTATAAAGCACTCATACAATTTTATCTATAGATATACCCGCTATACTTCAGCTCGCTCTTAAATTGGCACATAAATTAGAAGCGGCTGTCGCTTCTTGTATCAGTGACAGCATGTTGAACATGAACGTCAAGTCAAACAAAATAATGCCACAGATTTTTGGGACAGAGCATATCTAAAGGTTAAAGTCTATGACATTACTGCCATCTGGAGGAAGACTTCGTTTTGGACTGCAAATGGGCTGATGATGATTATTGAACTATTTTGAGCATTTTCGTCTATATCTGTGATTTATCTCCTATTACAATTACAAAATCTCGTCTCCTTTTTGCAGCCCTCAACTATGTATGTGTTTTTCTTATAATCTAGGCAGCACAAGAGCTGACCAATTGCCTGATAGTAAACCATCAGCGCCTTTCACCGGTAGCTTTCGTCACCAGGCGACCAAGTGCTGGAATGATTTACCTCCACCACTTAGAAACATTTTAACCAAATACAGCTTCAAAAGACAAGTCAAAAAATTATTACTTGACAAGCAAAAGCATTTGGTCGCTTGAAATGGGGGGAAATGTGTTTGAGTGGACACTGTTCAAATATCTCAGGTCGCTAAACTTACATAGTTTAAAAAATTGTATTTATTTATTTATGATAAGTCATTGCTCTTTTATATTGTCCCGCATATATATACATATATAAGTACTTCTCATGTTCACACTCGTAACATACTTAACTTTTTCATTTTGTTATTTCGTTTGTTCTTTCCTACCACCGCGCCGCTATACCCTCCGGCACCTGCCGCACAGGCGGTGGCTGAAAATCAGTGGTTCGCTTATCGGGTGAACATATCACTGAGCCATAGCCTATTTGCAGATCTGCAGCGCACACTCCAAAGTCTTTGTTTATTTAATTTCATTTCTATTTTCTTTATGTTTCGTTGATGATGTGTTCGTGCTTTATGTACCTTCTTTTAATGTTGTGTGCCTGTATGTTTTTGTGAATAAATCATTTATCTATCTATCTATCAGCGCCGCCCATGGACATCTGCAACACTAGAGGAGTTACAAGTACCTTGCCGGCATTTGCGAAGTAGGTAAGCCCTTTACTTGAAGGTGTTTCTTGAAAGCTTAAACACTTCTTAGTGAGTCTGTATTAAGAATCCAAAACCTACGATTTTCCGTACATAGCCAGAGTTCTAATGGCATTATTTTTTAACCCTTCACAAGATCATAAATCACCATGATTGCCCGCATCCAGACCACGGTTGCACTTAATACAATTAATAAAATAAAAAAGCCCATTCATTTCGCGCCGTTGAAGGGAGTAAGTGATATAAGCACGTGATTTAGTGGCATTTAACGCGCCTGTATGATATTTGTGACAGAAAATTATTTATGTGCTTTTTGAGTAAAAAAGTGCAATTATGTAGCTTTTGAAACCGAACCGTTATTGGTTCAATCTATTAATTTTACATTTAAGTACATTATTAAGAACATTAAAATATGATTTGGTTTGTTGTAAATATTATTATGAGTCTGCCATACTTGTACTTTTTCGTGAATCGTATTGACTCATTAACACTAATAGTATTTCTCATGCCGACCCTGTAACACCTCTTAATCTCTAATCCAGACAGAAAAAAATGTATTGAAACTGGAGATAGGTAATATAAAACTTCAAAGCTCTTAAAGTAGCCATGACAGCGTAGTATGGTTTTAAAAAAATAGCACCAAAAATAAAGGTCGCAAACGAGTCTTCTTGGCCCAATAACCATGATTTTTTGGTCCCTCTCCTTAAATCAATACCTTTTAAAAATAAGAAATCGTATAAAGGTATAAGTATAAACATAATCTTTATAGTAAGTTCAATATTTCAAAGTGTTACAATAGTGGAGTTTGCAAGTTCTGCACCGCTCGGCGTTTTAGTTTGAGTTGGCGAGTGGCGAGCGCTCGCGACCAAGATTAAAAACTAATTTCAGAGCTGCGACTGTTTAGCTATAGATTACCTCGTTTTATCCAACGGCTATATAAACGAAAGGGAATTAATTCCAGGTTCTATTAACACTACTACACTGCAGAAGTATAGTCAAACATTCCCTCAGATTACCTCACAATGTGCGCCCCCCCTTTCCCTCACGTTACAACACGCCGTTTGCCGAAGCGTGTGCAGCTTTGAAGTGACAGCAAATGCGTCAAATGATTGCCCCATAACAGAACCACTTGGTCTGCATACAACAGCACTTGTATTTATGGTGTGTATGTTTTATTATACCTACAAATGCAGTTGTATTTATGTGCAACGTTGATGTTTACCGCAAGGGGGAAAGACTCAGTTCTATGAGGTGGAAAGTAATGTAAATAAATACATAAATAAATATATTGCCCAGGGGGTAGAGCTTATCCCCAATCGGTACCAAGCTAAACAACTAGGTTGACGATCACAATAGGGTCAACGTTAGCTATGCAAGAAAAAAGTGCTGATCCTCCGAATGTCCCTTACTCGTCTCATAAGATAACCACGAAAATAAACGGGATAATATCATTCTAAACACGACATAGGGTATCCTCTGTCGTGTATAGAATGATAATAAATGAATAACACTGTTATTACACCCGAATCTTTGCTTTTAAATCGTGTGCCAATCATTGAGCTATAGTAACACCTCAATAGTACAAATAAGACAAATGAACAACCCCCATTCCCTCACGTTACAAGTTACGATACGCCGGTCGCCGAAGCGTGCATGTTTGAAGTGACTTCGTCACACGTGGCCGGAGCGGAAGGTGTCGGTGATCGACCGGGATGACGAGTGACGGTGCACTAGGGCTGCATGTTGCACTTGCGTTTTAAGTAAATAATAAATCAATTAGTTAATATCTCACAAATTGACAGTGGTCGGAGACACTGGCTAAAAAACCGAGGGTCACGGGTTCGAATCCCGCTAGGGGCAAATGTTTGTGTGCTGAACATCTGCATTTGTGCTCTAATCATGGATGTTCGTTCATATAAAAAGTATTTAAGTAAATCGTAACGTTCCCTGGCATGCATCGTACAAGCTTCGAGCTTAGTTTGAGGCTAGACAATTGGTGTGTACATAGTTTTGAATAATTACCAATCATCTATTAGTCATCACGCTAATCCTATTCAGCCACCAAAAACAGTGTCTTCATAGATTTGCACCATAAATCGTCTGACATAGACGTAGAGGCCCGTAGAGAATCCTATTTAAAATCATGTACATAACTAGTTTTTACTCACAGCTTTGCCCGCTTTTTCAAAAATCCTGCTTTATCACATGGGTTCTTTTAATCGGGATTAAAAGTTTCCTATCACATAAGTCAGTCCATACAGTCAATATAGTCCTGCTGTATGCCGAATTTCATTAAAATCCGTTCAGTAGGTTCAGCGTAATTGACGGACAAATATCCAAACAATTAAACTAGCACATCTATAAAACTCAATCCCAACTAATATTATAAATGCGAAAGTAACTCTGTCTGTCTGTCTGTCTGTCTGTCTGTCTGTTACGCTTTCCCGCTTAAACCTCTCAACCGATTTTGATGAAATTTGGTACATACAATCTTTAGACCCTGAGACAGAACATAGGCTACTTTTTGACCCATTCCAACCCCCCACTTCCCCGAAATGAGGGGGTGGAAGTTTGTATGGAAAATCTAAACTACTTGAGTTAGACGCTTGAAATTTGGCATGCAGGTCCCTTAGTAAACTTGATGCTTAGTTGCAAAAGGATATTGCAAAATTCCCACGGGAACGGGAGTTAGCGGGAAAAAACATTCGTATAATGAAAACCGACATCCACGCGGACGAAGTCGCGGGCGGCCGCTAGTATAAAATAAAAGCATGATTTAAGCAATCAGTCTTCACATATGGGTTAATAGTGGTTTAACTTATTTACTGTAACTTGGTATCAAAAGGGTAGGATATGATATTCACTTCATTTCAGTGCCTATATAGCAGCCCTATTACACCTGTCTGAAGGGTCACCGTCGCGTTGTTGTTGACACAATATACAGAAATTATCTCTGTCAAAATTTACGAAAGATGGATCTTTTTTTCAGCCCCGCAATGAGCGCTTAGTTAGTAATCTGTACTGATGTCATAAAGCTGAAGAGTTTGTTTGTTTGTTGGTTTGAATACGTTAATTTCAGGAACTATTGGTGCCAATCAAAAAGTTATTTTTGTGTTGGATGATCCATTTGTCGAGAAAGGCTATAAGCCTAAAATATAAAACTATGTGTTCGGAGTCCGAAATCTACGGGGACAGAGTTGCGGGCGGCCTTTAGTAATAATATATTATTTACAATTATTATTTAATGCCACATAGATTCCAGTCAGTACAAGGGACTCTCCTCACTGTCTTGGCTTGCACTGTGCCTTGAAGCCGTGTTGCAGCTACAATGCTTGTACTCCGTTGCACATGCACCTTGCACTGAGATAATCAGCGAGTTAGCTGACGTGTGACAATGAGAATTTCATAATTATTACTACTACTACTGAATTTGATAATACATATGTATGTAAACATTTTTGTTAATAAAAAAGTATTTAAATATGTCTATCCGTTCCCTAGCTACAAGGCAATGGTGTGTTAGTCCAAAAAAAGTATTTATTTTATTATTTTATTTAATTATTATAATTTGTTTCGTCTTCGGTTTGTAACCGGAAAAAAAATCTGTCTCTATTGGTGTGTTTCTACCTGGATAAACATTAACATTAAAACCGGAGAAAAATTCGACACATGAATCACACACTTTTATTTATAGCTTCATCCACAATTAGATTCCAAAAACCCCGCTATTTGTCGCGCATCCAACGGCCTCTGGCGGACGGAAGCCGCACTTAAATCCACTACACCAGGCCCGCAGAAAACGCTGGAGACAATAACTGTGCGAATAGTTGGGATTGGTCGCGGCAGCGCGGTAACAAGCGCCACAATATCACTGATTTATGAACGGTTTCGTTACGCCACTGCGACGGGTGTACCTCACACCGGTAGATAACATCATTAAAAGAGAATAAGCTTCCTTTTCTTTTATTATTTAAGTTTTTGAAACACCGCTTCCATTATTTGTCAGAGAGATTAAAACTGTGCTTGAACCACGTGACAAGACCTCTCTTTCGGCCCCGATAATTGATAATTATATTTATCATCAAGAAAACTCTGCTGTCTTTCCCCTTTGTCGCTTCTTACTTACACAGGGTGCTGTGTATAAAATAATCTACCCTATTCTAAGAAAATACAGTATTCAACAAAATCTCTCAATCATTATCAAGATGATCATTTGGAATGATGTTTTCGTTACAAAGATAGGCTTGACTAAATCACATCACATGCCAAAAAGCCGTGGGTCCTGCGGCTGATCTCTCCTTGGTCGTGTCAGATTGCTGTCCCACCGAACTAGGGAGTGCACCTGTGCTTGCGCACTTACTTGTGCACTTTAATATACATCTTGCGCCATAGTCGGAAATGACCGAAAGGGTATTATTATCTATATCACTACATAGTATAAAACAAAGTCGCTTTTTCTGTCATGTTGTATGTTGTATGTCCCTATGAACGCTTAAATCTTTAAAACTACGCAACGGATTTTGATGCGGTTTTTTTTAATAGATAGAGTAACTCATGAGGAAGGTTTTTATGTATAATATCATCCATTAAATAGTGGACAAGTACCACGGGCGAAGCCGGGGCGGGCCGCTAGTCTATACTGAAACATAAAGCTGAAGAGTTTGTTTGTATGTTTCTTTGTTTGTTTGAACGGGCTAATCTCAGAAAGTACAGGTCCGATTTGAAAAAATTTTTTTTATTTCGGATAGTCCATTTCACGAAGCAGGCTTTAGGCTATTGGAAATCGAAATCTACGCAGACGGAGTCGCGGGCGACCGCTAGTTATTAATATAATCTATCAAGATATAGTTCGTCGGTGTGAGCGTCGCCCACTAACCCTCTTGCGTCGCCTGCATTATGCATGGCGGTATATTGTTCCTGCGGCTCCAGCCTCTTAATGTACCAATCACTTAGTGATTCCGGCTGTTGTCTACTTCGTTTGTCAGTCGTTGTACTCAATTAATGTGGCTAGTTAGTGTGTCTATGGGCTAACACCTGAAGCGGATACTGAGGTGTTTGAGTGGACGTTAGGACTAGCACCGTGTAGGGATTTAGTGATGTGCCGGATCGCTACAAATCCGCGGCTACAGATCCGAAAACGGATATTCGGTGTCAAGTTCCACGGATTCGGATACGGATAGGATACGGTTACAGATATTCGGAACATCACTACTTAGAAGAGCCGTACACATTGCAGTCTCCAACCCGTTTGTGCAATGTAGTGGCCTATGGACAAAATTCTCTATGGTGCATCTAAAACCAACACCAATGGTAGTGCTACGCTTGACAATATCGACCTTACAAGGCCTTAAATCAATGGTGGAATGCTACAGCCTGTATGTACAGCCTGAAGCCTGGTGTGATTATGAAGATAAGGGGCATAACAAAAAATGCCTTTCGAAAACGTACAGTGTATTAGATCACGATTTTAACGTGAAATTGTGGTACTACGTTGTTTTGCTGCAAAGATTTTGTTTATTTACTTACTAATGCATAGCACATAGGAAAAAACAATAATTTATTTTGAAGTTAAGTAATGACTTATTTAAATAAACGCTTACCCAAAATCACTGAATTTCGCCGTGCAAGCTTAAACACTCGTCCCATTTAAGCAACTGATTTCAATTCACATTTCAGACATTATTATTCAAATATTCTTTCCTCTGGAACTTGCACTAGAAGAAAATCCGCATAATAACGAGTAGCATTAGGTTCATACTTAGACCGTCCACGTTTCCACATCTAATATGCAACGTCCGAGCCCCATATGGCAGGCTGGTGCCTCCCTCACCCCCCTTCTCCCTCCCACTCGGATTCCTATTCACTATAGCTAATTTCACGGGAATGTCAAGTAGCATCATAATCTTTTGAAGGATTTTCTTTGGCATACTCATAAAAGGAGAGCTTTTGCGTTTTATTAGTTAAAATGGTAAAGCTTTTGAGAAGCTGTTATTATGTATTCGTAATTCATATACTGCTGCTTTTTCATTTATTTTCTGTGTCGGGATTAAAATTAAATGTCGAACTCAAATACAGTGCCAGACTTTGATTTGAAATTGGTACTGTATCGGAATGAAAAACAATTTGTTTTATCTGACCAAAATTATGTTCTTAAAGGTTATTTTATATCAATATACATATTACTTATCGTTACTGAGTCATTTTGAGTTACGTAAGAACGTAACTTACTATTGAAGTCAATAGTAAATTCAATTTCATTATCTATCACTAGTTCGAGTTGTAAAATCTTTTTGTGTTGGATAGGCCAGTTGTCGATCAAGACTTAAAGCTATAATGTAATACTATATGTGCAGACACCGATATCCACGGTGAAAAAGTCGCGCGCGGCCGCTAGTTAATTTAACAAATAAAAATCCAACTATAATCTTCAAAATTTTAAATAAGATGTTTTCTAACGAAAAGCTTTGACTGCCCCCTAGGACGTCCTGCTTCGAAAAGAATAATGTTTATTCCCAAAAATAGTGCAGCCTCAAGCAGTAAAAATAAAATGTGTTTCATAAATTCCGTTACACAATCTTGGAAACGGATAGAGTTTTCAACGCGACCTTTATCCGGCGTGAAAATATGCCTGCACTCGCGGGATGTTAAAAAAACCCGGTTCTTGGCAAGCGTCGGAATTACGGAATGTGTCAAAAAACACAATAATGCTAGAACAAGGCCCCATACGGGCACATAATGCAATATCTCTAAATCCCATGAATACGGTATGACAGCGGGCGAGTTGGCGCCAAGACTGCGGCGGGCGGGGTCGCAGTAAAAGCGGGCATTTGTGAATATTCTAAAAATTAAGCTTGAAACGTGGGATGTTAAACTACATAAAAATGAGTAGATTCGACAAGCCTGCTGCTCTGTTGGTTTAGTGGTCAGAGACACTGGCTACAAAACCAAGAGTCACCAAGAAAGAAACTTTTACATTTGTAATCTTTTGTAGTATGAACTTGAGAATAACTTCAATTAACAATGCTTAGTTGCATGTTGAGACATAAATAAAATGCTGGATTTCAGTTTCCGTACACATTGTGTTATATTATAATTTAAAGCCTCACTCGACACATGGATTATACAACACAAAAATATTCTTCCGATTCAAACCACTACTTCCTGAGATTAGCGCGATGAAACAAACAAACAAACAAACGTACTCTTCCGTTTTATAATACAAGGTATAGATAAAACTTATTTTATTAGTTTTTCCCGCTTATAGTCCTACCGCACCCTTCCTCCTATAACGCCCGAGTAGTGATTTGCGAGAAACAAGAGTATCTGTCATAAAGTAGTTGATGCGTAAGGCTGCCATCCGTCCGGGTTTCCCCGGATTTGTCCTAGTTTAGAGGGCGTCCGGGGTGCGTCCGGGTACAGTAGATACAGAAGTCCGGGGAAGATACAGAAGTCCGGGGAAGGTTTCAGACGACAGACGAAAAAAAAAAAAAAAAAAAAAAACGACGCTTGATGGCTTGATCAACCTACAATGCTACAATCAAGGTGAACCTATCATGTCCGGCTTTCGGAGTCTAAAATCCGGGGTTATCTCGCCTGTTGTCCTGTTTTCCAAATTTTAGAGATGGCAGCCCTATTGATGCGATACTGGCGGGGGCGCCTTCAAATTTATGCCGTATTGTTCAATCTCGGTGCAGCCTCTGAGCGGGCGATTCCCAGCTTTATTATGACAGGGATACGTATACGAATGATAGTTAATATTTCACAAGTTTAAAAGAGGGAGTCGGTGGGTGGACTTCGATATTTGCATGATTGTGAGAGAACTAGACTGTGTTATCGTTTTAACAGTGAATAACATTTACAGGTTATAAAAGGAGGCTTTAGTCTTATCAATTATTTAAATTTCCTTGCATAATCAAGAAATATACTGGCGTCCTATTTAATAAGAATGTATGAATGTTAAATAAGGAAGAGGTATTTTTGTGTTCTACTAGTAGAAAATTCTAGCAGTCGGGATAAAATTGTGCCGCGCATTAAAATCATGTCGGTCTGAATCAGATTAAAAGTCTTTTTCCATTCTACGTACGACTACGTTACGATCACAACACTCAAACAAATCTGTTAAAACCAGCAAAATCGTGAAACCGAAAGCCGAAACGAAATACCTTCCTGAAAATTACTTTCGCAACTCCACTGTTTACGTTTTACTCATCGCGTTGGTCAGTAAACATTTGAGTCGGTCCATCTGTTGGTTTTTGCTGTCATTAGGAACCACGGAATATCTTCCACAAGTTTTTGGGGATTCATGAGAGTTGGTAAAAAGTGAGTTGCTCTTGAGCTATATGTTTGGTTTACCTTGACGAGGTTTTATTGACTACCTTTGTTTTGTTGCTAAGTGAACGTGAAATAACCTGAAGAATGTCTTCTTTCCAGAGTAATTTCCAAGAATAAAAAATTACTTTTATCTCTTTTAATATTACAAATCTAGGAAAATCAAAAATAACAAATTGTACTTGAAGGGTTATTTCTTGCGGTAGCTAAAAGAGTTTTAACTACAGATACGTGATTTGGAACTAAACGACAATACATGTACTACTTTACCTATAATGTCAATCGAAGTACCCGTTATTACTACTCACGTCTTTATAAGTGCTTTTAATTTTAATGAAGAAGGAAAATGTTAGTACAAACTATTTAGTATTTTGTGTCCTATATAGTGTCCGACCGAAACTAGTTTTACGACCGAAACCGAAACCGAATCTTCCTTACAAGGCAAGGTTTGTCCTGGTCTGGTTGTAAAATGTATCTATTTAAGTATATTTGTAACACTGTTGATTCTGATATCTGAAACACGAGTGCTTAAGCTACTTAAGACGGAGTCAGATCCATGATGTTGTAAGATATTCATATTTACTCTCATGCTAGCTTTCGTAAGAAAACAAAACTCTGCAACAACTAAACCAGAAACATGCTCTAACACATACTCGTAATTGTTCCATCGTGTTCAGAACTCTGCGTAGAATCGATATATTGGACGTAAGAGCTGTAGTTTGCCTTTGCTCCGTTCGAACTCGGCAAGTTGCGCGCATTGTCGAAGTTAGCTCTCATTGGGCCCGTCACAGCGTGCATTGTGAAGGGCTGTTTGAACTCAATTAGGTAGGCTTTTGGTATTGTAATGGAATTTTGGATGAAATCTTTAATGTAATGTTATCATTTTTTAGGGTTCCGTAGCCAAAATGGCAAAAAAACGGAACCCTTATAGATTCGTCATGTCTGTCTGTCTGTCTGTCTGTCTGTCTGTCTGTCTGTCTGTCCGCCAGTCTGTCACAGCCTCTTTTTTCCGAAACTATAAGTACTATACTGTTGAAACTTAGTGAGTGGATGTATTCTGTGAACCGCAACAAGGTTTTCACACGAAAATATAAAAAAAATAAAAAAAGTGGGGGGTCCCCATAGTCAGAACAGAAACAGAAAATATTTTTTTTTATTGAACATATACGTGTGGGGTATCTATAGATAGGTCTTTAAAAATTATATTAAGGTTTCTAAAATCACTTTTTTCTAAAGTGAATACTTTGCGTGACAGACCCTCTCAAAGTGGAAAAAAGTGTGTCCCCCCCCCTCTAACTTCTAAACTAAGAGGATGACAAATCTGAAATGATTATATAATGTATATTACCATAAAAACTACCAACGAAAATTAGTTCGAACGAAATCTATTCAGTAGTTTTTTTAATACGTCAAAAATAGAATTTGTACGGAACCCTCAGTGCGGGAGTCCGACTCGCACTTGGCCAATTTTTATATATTATTTACCATATAGAAAATATTGGCAAGTGTTGCTTGAAAACTTTGTTGGCATTTTTATTATTCCACTAGCGGCCGCCCGCGACTCCGTCCGCGTGGATTTCGATTTCCAATATCCCATGTGTTATTCTGATGTATATAAGCTATACTGTGGTAAAGTTTCATTTCAAATCCATTCAGTAGTTTTTACGTGAAAGAGTAACAAACATCCATACATCCATACATACAAACTTTCGCCTTTATAATAGTAGTAGGATTATTGACTATTCAAATAAGTCACTGGTCAAAAGAGACGGTAACCAAAGTGAAACTCTAATTTTTATGATAAATTGTTACGAGTGTTTTAAAATAAAGGTGTCTCAAAGGTTCATCAAATCATAATTGCACCCATCATTTGGGCTTAATGAACTCAGTACTAAAATAACACATCAACCAGCCTTATAAAACTACAAAAATTTCACATCACCCTTCCGAAGATCGATGACTGCGCCACAGAACTCATGTTATGACATGTTATTGCAGCGGGAGTGTTCAACATTTCCAACATTTCCAACATTAGTATTGTGTTCCTGTCCCACAATAATTTCACACAGTGGTTAGTTCCCGGGGGACGGAAGGCGAAAGTAATTGAAACAGCTGGATACACACTCCGCTCTAAACGGTGGAACATGGCGCCGCAGACGCGAGAGATGTGAAAACTGTTTGGGGATACACAGGGTCAGGTGAAATGTTGAGCATCTCTGATAGACTAGCCAAGGTGCCCCGTGGACTATTATTCGCTTACGCTATCGTAGCGAATTATATCTCCATCCACACATATTGTTCGTGTGCAGGATGGCAATATAAGTCGCGACGAAAGCGTTGGCAAATAATCGTCTAAGTGCTATCTTGGTTAGCCTACCCGCTTACTTATGTCCTAACTTAGACCAACGTTCATCGCTTAAAGCGTAAGAGAGAAAACTCTAGTTGGGTGTGAAAGAAATCGCGAGAGTTTAGTTGTTGTTTTCATGTTATATGGAGGCAAACGAAGAAGAGGGTAGCCTAATGGTAAGTGATAACTACTGCCTATAGACCACACAAAAAAACTAACAAACAAGCAAACACACAAGTTCTTCAGCTTTATTTTATTAGTATAGATTAGTAAAGAACCCATAAAACGGTAAATACACAACATTTTCGACCCGAGGTGAAATACTCTTAATTATTTTTCTTTCATCTTTTTTCTTTCAAAACCCTACTTAAATGAGATTTCTTTAATTCAAAATAAATATAATAAATCATTGCTTCATCTCCCCGCCTGTAGGTCACAAACCCGTCTGCCCCACCGCGGTCTAGGGTCTAGACAGGCCAATTAATATTTAATCAAGTGCTAATTGATGTCAGAAATATTGCCCTCATTCTCCGTGTGGTGATCGGTTATAAATTTATTCAATAAATGCTGTGGAAATTCGAATTGACCTCGCGTGTCATGCTTACTAAAAACTTCGCTTAGAGTGAGCGTCTATACGTTTAGATATTTAATTATAGTTAGTTAATAAATTAATAAATAAGTAGTATAGATGGGTAAGACTGCAGGAAAGTAAAAGGTTCAAAGAAGAAAAATATTGCGGTTTCGAAACATTTAACATGTAAAATAATCGAATGAAAAAATGTTCGGGTATATAATAATACGGGTATATGAACTATTGTATATTGTAATTTAAGTGTAGCTATGTGTACTATGTTACTGTTCTAATCTTACTAATATTATAAATGTGAAAGTTTGTTTGATTTAGATGTTTGTCCGTCAATCACGCTAAAACTACTGTATGCATTTGGATGATATGTACAGGCAGGGCATATGAATCTTGATACGACGGGCAAGGCTGCGGGTAAAAACATGCTACAAATAAAGATTAACAGATAAACACCTACATATGGACACCCGAACGAACAGTCGTGTTCATGGTCCGGGTGTACAAACATGCACACAAATGTTTGTACAGTGGGGAATCGAAGCCGCCACTTCTTGTTGCAACAGTCAACACCCCAATCATTACAGAAGCCCGGTCGTCACACCGTATTATTATTACAGTAAACTCAAAAACAATCTCAACATCATCATCATCATCAGCCTATCGCAGTAACTGCTGGACATAGGCCTCTCCTAGGGCTCTCCATTTAGCCCGATCCTCGGCGACTCGCATCCAGCTCAAAACAATTTGGCTTGTTAAAATTAAATTCCCTTAGAAATCAAAGTCAAAGTAGTTTATTTTGCAATTTGATTTACAAAGAAATTCTTTTGCAATATAGACGGTTGTAATTCACAATAAACTTCAGCCGTCCATTTGACCCCGTCGTATAAACAGCCGGGTAATGTCCGGCGCATTTTACAATATTTAATGCACGTTAGAGTAACTTGCGTTTTTAACTCGTTCATAATCCCTTTGGAGTTAGCAACAACTCATTTTGTTATCGTTTCTATCGAAGATAGTGTAAAATCAGAATGTATTATGATCATTTGAATTAACTAGTTTATACCAGCGGTTTTTAATGCATAAAATTAAGGCATTGTAATCTGTTCAGTATATAAGCGTGATTGATGATTGTCAAGATATCTGTTTTATTATATGGGAGTATTTCATCGGGATAAATAGTATCCTATCACCAGTCAGCTCATACCGTGTCTACCTAATTTCCTCAAATTTTTTTCAGTGGTTTCGATGTGACCTACGAACAAACATTCAAACGATCCTAACAAAGAAACTGTCACCTTCATAATATTAGTTTGATTGACTAGTACGAACCGACATGTTTATGAACACAATGTCTGTCTAGTAAAGGATTGCAGCCGCTATCTCTTGGTTAAAGTCATCATCTTCACCTATACATCAAACATATCCTAACGTATTATTAAAACACTGAACTCAAAACCAATTCATCAGAATGCACTCAAATTAAATTCCCTAAGGAATATAGGCGGTTGTAATTCACAATAAACTTCAGCCGTCCATTTGACCCCGTCGTATAAACAGCCGGGTAATGTCCGGCGCACTTGTCCGGGTGCAGCTGCAGCGTTGCACTTAATGCAGAAACACAGCACTTTACAATATTTAGTGCATGTTAGAGTAACTTGCGTTTTTTATCTCGATCATAACTGTTCGGAAGATAGGGATGTCGCTTTTTTCGCGTTCGACTTAGTTAGAAACCCACTACTTGACCACAGGTATCCATTGTTCATTGCTTTTATATCATTTTGGATCGTGGTTATTTTTTCCATACTTGTGGTGTATTATAAACCACTTCATTATGTAGGGCTGACCACCTTAAATCATGCCATTTCTTATTAGTTTAATATTTTTAAGGAGCTCGGCGGCGGCGCTTTGGTTAGCGCGCTCGGCCTGCGATTGCAAAGTTAAGTAATTTCGCAGAGGCCAGTCATCGGATGGGTGACCGAAAAATTTCATCTTAAGCTCCTCCGTGTTCCAGGAGGCACTCCCTGAGCGCTATAATATCTTGCGTACCATAAAATTAGCCACCATGGTGAAAAAGGCCGGAACTTTACTAGCTTTTTAATTTATTCATCTTTTTCTATTTTACAAAATGTATTTCCCATTTTGTTAAATGCTTTGTAAGCGTTGCACATTTCCAGTTTTACACTGGTAGAGCATCAATACTGGAAAAAGAACTGAATACAAAACCAATCCTCATTACTCTGATACTAAAGTAATGACTGCAAAAAATACGCCAGAAAAAACTCCCCTTGTATTGAAGTATTGCTCTATTTTCCAAAGCCTGATAGAGCCTGCATTCGCCGTAGGGTTGGCAGTTAGTAAATAATATGTACTTTACAATATTTAGTGCATGTTAGAGTAACTTGCGTTTTTTGTCTCGATCATAACTGTTCGGAAGATAGGGATGTCGCTTTTTCTACGTTTAACATAGTTAAAAAATCCACTATTTGACCACAGGTCACAGGTATGTTCATTGCTGTTATATTATTTTGGGTCCTCATTATTTTTTCCATACTTGTGGTGGTGTATGATAAACCACTGAGGGAGGTGGCGTATTTTTTTTTTCTCGCGTGCATTGACCAAACATGGTAATACATATTCTTTGGCTCATACCAACCGATATTTTGAAAAGTTGTATACGTATAGCCGTTAGCTCAGTCGGAACTGAGTGGGACAGGCTTGAATTTTTACCGCTACATAAATTGTATAAAGCTAAAAACTTCGCACTTCTTTCTTACTTACCAAGCATTGCAGAACGTTCTATGTTATGAAAATGTGTTTGGATACAAATTTTGCTTGATCCGGAATAATATCTCCGATATCGATAATACATGAATATCCATCTTAGACACAATGTCTGTGCATTTCCGAAGCACGTAGGAGCTCGAGATGAGGTTTTTCTGTCACCCATCCGATGACTGATTTGCGAAAGTAGCTTAACTTAACAATTGCAGGCCAAGCGCGCTAACCACTGCGCCATCGTGCTCCTCAATGGGTCTTTTTTTTTCTATATAATCTTAAAATAGGTGTTGGGCAGGTTTGCTTTTTACTACTTGCCACAAAATTTTTTTCATGTACAAATTATTTTTATTTTCGTTTCTCGCAAACCCTACCATACCCGATACTACGGAGTGAATGGGATCATTTTCTCGCAGCACTTTATGAATTAAACTCTTTGCGCCTTCCCTCGCCATAGACATCGCATGTTGAATGCTCCTGCATGGAACCAGTTATTGTGGAAAATTGGAAAAATATATCGTATAGAATATAATTATACGTTTTCAAACTAGTTTAGATTTTCATTTCGTTCTAGTACTCTGCAAATAGAAACGTTGTGTTTGTTTGACACAACTTGTCTTTTTCTCCTCCCATGTACGAGTATTAAATGCACTATCAATGAAGTGACATTACATTATGTATTTGGTTTTATTCCTTTCACTAGCGGCCGCCCGCGACACCGTCTATGTGTGTTTCGGTTTCCGCACACATAGTGTTAAACTAAAGCTTATAAACTTCCTCGACAAATGGATTATCCAACACAAAAATAATCTGTCAATGCGAACCGAAAAAAGAACAAAATCATTGTATGGGAGTTTGGTGAGAACTACACAAATAAATAAATGGTGTATCTTTGAATAAACTGAAACACATAACGCAAAGGTTTTTTTTTTTTGCAACAGACATTGACACTTCAAATTGATAAGGCTCGTATTAATAAATCTTCGATCGATCGATCTTGAGAGCTAACTTGAGATCTCAAGATCGCTCTCAAGATCGATTTCAGAGTTGAGAGCGATTTATTAATACGAGGCTCAGTGTTTTTGTAAGTTACTGACAAATTCAATAGCCACAAAACCCCAGGTCATGGTATTGTATTGTACACAGTGGCACAGTTGCATTTAATAATTGTCTTGGCCGTCCGCCATGATGCTTATTAATATTACCATTGGGCCGGGCTGTATCGTTTGCAGACAGCGCCACACACTTTATGTTAATGCGATGCGACGAATAGCTTAGGAGGTCACAGTAGGACATAGTTTATACTAGTTTTTACATGCGGCTTTGCCGGCGTTATCAAGATTCCTGTGGGAGTATTTAATAGGGATAAATGTATACTTTCACCTAAGTCAGCTCTTACTTACTCATTTGAGTAGAAGTTGCACAAAGCTCTACCTCTTATCTGGTTGGCTGGTTATCATGGTGGTAGGCCAGGCATGTGATCAGTCATATACGCAGAATAATATTTTTTTTGTAGTGCACACGTGAATGGCTCCCGTACACTATGAGATAGTTAGGAGGGACAGCAGTCTGATACGACCTTAAGATCGGCTGCTTAACTATTTACATAGATAATAACATCTTTAGATTCAGTCTTAATAGGTTAACTAATAATATTTTTTTAGGTTTTATATCGATTAATGGGATTGGAACCCATGGCGTTATTCTCGTCTTAAAGGGTGATCAAATTACCGAATGGAATCCTTGCTACTATCATTTTGAAAATTCGTAGTTGATTTTAGTCGTAACCTCCCACACTATCCCAGCTCCTTCTGGGAGTATAGGCTTGTACTTACTCTTGCCCACCACTACGCTGGCATTGCGGCGGCTTTGAACTGCCGCCCTGCATGCTAATGAGGCCTTGACTAAGCAATTGCGCCGTCTTGTACTTACCAACATTATACTATACTATCGTTGTAATGATGACATGATTTCAATGTGGGACCTTGGCTTTATGCGGGATCTATCTCATTTATGTTTGTACTAGCAAGTTTTGTTTAAAAGGACATTTAGGTAGGTAAACTTAAAAACGTGAAATATATTTAAATGAAATAGTGGCTACAGAAGACTCCGGATTTCATTTATAATAAAAAAGTAGCATTTCATACCGGAACAGTAATGTTTTTAATAATGTTTATGAATGTGTTCAGAGAATAATGATGTCAAAAGAAAAAGCTTCTATATATCGAATAAATACTTGCTGATTTGCCTCGAAGTTAAATCTAAACTTCGACAAATATAGTTTTATCAAAATAAATTACGAAAATTAGTTAAAAAAGTTGTAACAAAATGCGTCTCACTCTCGTCTCGTTTAAGTGTTTATGTTTTTTAAAAATTACTACCGATTTGAATATGAAATTATTTGCTTTCACAACCCAGAAACGCACGTAGAAAACACATGTTTTCTCGCACAACCACGTACCTACCCTAAAACGCTAAGCTTAAATACAAGGTGTGTTTTGTTTGGAATATCGACAAATAACAATGTTCCGTGTAATAAGATAGTTTGCAGGAGCCGGGGCGCGCGGCAGCTCATTTGCAAGATATACGCAACTAATTGTGAGCGAGCGAGGGGGGTGGGGGCTTAGTAAGGAAATCATAGCGGAATTTATTTATTTATTTATTTATTTAAACTTTATTGCACGTTAAAGATTTTGTACAAAAGGCGGACTTAATGCCTCATGGCATTCTCTACCAGTCAACCTTAGGGAAAAACAGAGAGTGAATAGTAGGTAGTGCTATTAAATTAAAAGAAACTATAAAAATAAAAATTACACTTATTAACTACTTAACATACATAATACTACATAAAAAAAAAAATACACACATAACTGTATATACAAAGATATATACTTTATGATAAAATACATATACTATACATATACTACATTATAAAGAAAAGAAGTATAAATGATGAATGATGCCAGATTAAGTACGGGAAACGGTGGACGATGATGCGCAAGAATTAGCTAGGAAGTGATGGACAAGAAACTTAAATGCTCTTCTACTCGGCGCCTTCCTAATGTTTTCCGGAAGGGTGTTCCATAATCTGATAGCGCTTACTGTGAAGGAGTTCGCTACAAAACCGGATCGGTGGGAGGGAGTGGCAAGCATTAACCTGTTGGCAGATCGCAACTGCCGCTCATGTGTCGAACTTAAGAGTTGGAAATTAGATTTAAGGTAAGGAGGGGCATTAGGATCATTGAGAAGAGAATACAGTGTGGAAAGGATTCTGGCATTGCGACGAAGTGGAATAGGCAACCATTTTAGTTGAGAGCGAAAGGAGGAAACGTGATCGAATTTACGAAGGTTAAAAATGAATCGTATGCCAGAATTAAGTAAACGATCTAATTTGGCGAGGAGGTCAGAATTTATATCGGTAGTACACACATCCGCGTAATCAATTATAGGTAAGATGAGAGTTTGCACAAGGGTAATTTTAGTGGGAATTGGAAGGAAATTCTTGAATCTATAGAGAGCACGCAGACACGAAGTGACTTTACGGCAGACCTCGTTCACGTGACTAGACCAACTAAGTGCCTTATCGACGTGCAGACCTAGGTCCTTAACACTGCTACAAAAGGGAATAGGTACACCATCAAATAGAACTGGGGAAATGGAGCCCTCATCTAGCAAACGCATAAAATGGTGACTTCCTACAATTATGGCCTGACATTTGCTCGGGTTAACTGCCACACCAAACCGATCAGACCACGCCGCAACAGAGGATAAATCACTGTTAAGACTCGCTATGGTCGAGTCAACGTCACTAATGTGGCATTGACGATACAATTGGAGGTCGTCAGCATACAGATGGTAAGAGGAATCAAGGAGGACAGTAATAGAGTTAATGAAGATTGAAAAGAGGAGAGGAGATAAAATACCACCCTGAGGAACGCCCGTGGGGATATCACACCAGCTCGAAAGGGTTTGATTGACTTTCACCGCCTGCTGACGGTTCCGAAGATAAGAGGCAAACCACTGCACTGTCAAAGAGGACAGACATAGATGAGACAGCAAAGATAGCAGGATATCATGATCAACCGTGTTGAAGGCGTTAGAGAAATCAATTAGTACAAGCACAGTGACCAAGCCCTTCTCCATGCCATCTCTAATGTCTTCAGTAACCCTTAGGAGTGCTGTGCTCGTGCTGTGACCAGGGCGAAACCCAGACTGGTATTGACAGAGAAGGTGGTTTTGATAAATAAACTTTGACAGTTGGGAATGAACAACTGCCTCTAGAATTTTGGAGAGAAAAGGTAAAATGGAAATAGGTCTAAAGTTATTAAGAATAGTGGGATTTGAAATTTTAGGGAGTGGAATAACATAGGCCTTACGCCAGATACTAGGGAAAACCCCAGATTCTAAGGAGAAATTAATGATGTGAGTAATGATAGGCTGGATAAAATCAAGTAGCAAGATCACCATAGTGCGACTGACCTCATCACACCCAACGGCATTTGATTTCAGCGACTTAATGACCTTACCAACTTGATCACAGGATACAGGTGAAAAAGAAAAATTGTCTAAAGGCAGAGGCGACAAGGAAGTAATTTCAGAGATGGTTAAAGATTTTCTAGTTCGATCTAAGAGGGATGATCTAGAGAAATGGACGTTTAAATCATCAGGGGAAAAAGAAGTACCAGCAAGAGAATTAGTCTGCTGGCGTTTACCAAACCCCAGACTTTTAAGGAACTTCCACACATCTGCCGAAGAAGCATTCTCAAGAGTGTCGTAAAAGTAACGACGTTTGGCCACCCTCACCATCTGGTTGCAACGATTACGGGCTACTCTGTAGAGGTTCCAACTCTCATCAGTCCTCAACCGCTTGTGTTTACTGAAGGCACGATCCCGCCTTCTCATTGCTATGCGCACACCTCTTGTCATCCATGGAGCGGGAGGGCGCTTGAGTTTTACGAGACGGAGTGGGGCATGTGCATTCATTAATGAAAGTATCGAGGCATTCAGAGCAGTAACTTTGTCGTCAACAGATGAGGCCGATGCCACTGCGTTCCAATCATAGCTAGCTGCATCTCGTCTAAGGGCATCTTTGTCCAGCCTAGCGTAACTGCGTATCATTACCCTAACAGGGCAACGCTTCGCAGTGTGCACCTTAAGCGATGCAAAAATAAGGTCGTGGCGAGAAAAGAAAGGTGCAGCATGCTGGCCATGTTTGAGGACATTGTCGGGTGACGACGTCATGATCAAATCGAGCCAAGTGTCAGCCGAGGCACTGCTATTGCGATGAGTAGGGTTGAGAGGTAAGATAGAAAGATTTAAAGAAAGAGTAAGAGAAAGAAGCTTTGCGGAGGAGGAGCGATTAAGTAGATTGGTGTTAAGGTCGCCCATCAGAATGAAATGTGCGTAATCAGTGCAAAATGGCTCAAGGACAGATTCAAGATCAGAATAGAAGTTGATACAAGGTGGACAGTAGACAACTCCAAGAACGACACGGACCCCCCTAACATCAACTTCAATGAAAATGAATTCCGCTGAAGCAGAGTAAAGAGGAGGTGACGATGCCATAATCCTTTGAATAAATACCTAGTAATATTATAAATTCGGAAGATACTCTGTCTGTCCATCTGTCTGTCTGTTACGCTTTCCCGGTTAAACCTCTGAACAGATTTTGATGAATTTTAGCACAAACAATCTTTAGACCCTGAGAAATAACGTGTTTGTGTTCATACATAAGACACGAAACTAAGATGTGTGCTGTGCAGCCGATGTGTGTAAGCAGCCAGTAGGATTTGGCCTAAACACGTGATCAATCACGGCTTGAAATCCTATTGGCTACTTACGACACAGCACACACATCTTAGCTTTGCTGGAGTCTCACCCCCAGAAAATGTTATCGCCATTCCGCTATCTCTCAACCACAATAGCCTTACCCGAACACTTATTATAGCCGGTTAATGAAGTCAGAGCTCGCGCGGGCTGCGCTCGCGACTCCGCACTAAAGGTGATCACACTGTTTGTGTTACCTGCTCGTGCCTGCTTCACATGCTGAGTGGTTGAGTGGGAAAGTGACTTGGTCTCTGCAGGCAAAGAATGCACATTTTTAACTAGACAACCCTTTCGTTATAATAGAGTGGATACAATCTTTGTAACTTTACCCTGTTTAATAAATAGAATAGTAACCGATACTGATATAGCATAAGAGTCATGTCTTCTTAAGATACAACCTTAAAATGTTAAACTTAACATCAAAACCTTGAAGACCAAAGGCGATGACCAAAAGTCACATTATGTAAGACAGGAAACAGAACTATTAAAAAGAACATCTAGGGAATATTATCAAACATACGCTTTAAAAGAAAAACATACGGGTCGAATTGAGAACCTCCTCCTGTTTTTGAAGTCGGTTGAAAATAATAATTTTTCCATTCACTGCTGTCTCTCAACCACAATGGCCACACCCGAACACTTATTATAGCCGGTTAATGAAGTCAGAGCTCGCGCGGGCTGCGCTCGCGACTCCGCACTAAAGGTGATCACACTGTTTGTGTTACCTGCTCGTGCCTGCTTCACATGTGTGGTTGAGTGGAAGAGTGGTTTGGTTTTCGTCTCTGCAGGTTTGGAATGCACATTTTTAGTCGACCCTTTTGGTATAATAGAGCAGATACAATCTTCGTAACTTTACGCTGTTTAATAAATATAATATGCATATGAATAGTAACCGGTACTGATATAGCATACAATACAATCTTTGTACTTTACATTTTTAGTAAATAGAGATAAAATCTTTCATTAGACTTTTATCTTATTAGTACCCAAAGCTGGTATGCTAAGGTAGATGCATGTATTTAGGGTGGTTCAAAGGGAAAACTTATGTGTATACCCAAGAATTATACGCTTTTTAAAACCGGTTTTGTGTTAATCTATAAAGTAATTCTATTCTGTTTTAGTCAATTTCAACGTAGAAGATCGCCACTATCTGGAAAGATACCTTAAAATTGAATTGACTAGACTAGAGATGACAAGGATTATAAACCACCATCCGTGCAGGAATAAAAGTTTTAGGTTGAGACTCCACCAAAGCTAAGATGTGTGCTGTGCAGCCGATGTGTGTAAGCAGCCAGTAGGATTTAGCCTAACACGTGATCAATCACAGCTTGAAATCCTATTGGCTACTTACGACACAGCAAACATCTTAGCTTTGCAGGAGTCTCACCTTAAGGAAATGTTATCACCATTCCGCTATCTCTTAACCACAACGGCCTCACCCGAACACTTATTATAGCCGGTTAATGAAGTCAGAGCTCGCGCGGGCGGCGCTCGCGACTCCCGCACTAAAGGTGATCACACTGTTTGTGTTACCTGCTCGTACCTGCTTCACATGCTGTGGTTGAGTCTGAAGTGGCTTGGTTTCGGTCTCTGCAGGTATAGAATGCATATTTGTAAAAAAGTGACCCATTTGACTGCATTAGACTTTGACATTATGACATTTGCGTTTAGTGAATCGCACCTCAGGTCCTGCCCGAAAAAGAGCGTTGCTGCGGCGTGAGTTGTAACATATGGTGAGGTACGGACCTGATTGGCATAACGCACACACCTGGTTTATTAGACAATGTACCTTGTTGTTTTTTCCTATTTTTATATTCTACCATTTATTGTGTTTTTGCTGCTCTATGTATGTATTTGTGAGCGTTACGCCAATAAATTTATTTTCTTTCTATCTTTCTTTCTCCTCCTTTTGCCGTATTACTCATTACCAAATCTCGTGATGTATGAAGTAAAACACACAACAACTCTCTAGAACGAAGAAGCTTGTATGATACAAGTTTTATTAAGACAGTATAGCTTTCAGAGAGCTAAGTTGGAAAAGTATTAGTAAATGATAGTATTGGCATAACATTCAAAGAAAGTAAGAATTTACTTGTACATATAGAAAAGAAAATCACAATTTTCCTTCAAACCCTTCGCCTTGAAGCTTCAAATTGAGCTCAAAAGTCTTACAAGTTATTTTCCCTTCACGAGTAAGTTTATTAACTTGGCTATTAATAGACTGGTTTAATAAACAGGCGATTTAATACTTCCATTACAAAATATTGTTAGTAAATATTAATTCGAAACCTTTCAAACTTCGAGAACAGTACCACTGAGACTTGAAAAGAATCTTAATTTATTTATCAAGTTTAGAGCCAAAGTCTGAAGTAGTATTATGAGCGTAGCACAGGCCGAACTCGCTATTATGTCTTTGAGTACTTTAAACAAAATTTTAATAGAAAATGAAGGATTTTAAGGTGATGTCGACCTGGATGGAAAGTCAGAAAACTTTTTATATCACTGTTAAAATTATACAACTTCATCAATCGAAATTAGACTTTGAATCAATTTAAGTCGAGTTGAAGTTCGAGTGAACTATAAGCAGCTTGACAATCTAATTGTATTACAACAATTGACTCAAATGAAAGGTATGCAATGTCGTCTGTATTACTGTGCCTTTATTGTGTTAAATTAGAAATTGAAGTCGTTAAAATTACTTCAAACAAATCTTCTAAGCATAAACCTGTGGTATTAAACTATTCATTGTTCCACTGAAATTATCTACATACATACGAGTATATCTATATACTTACTAATATATAAAGCTGAAGAGTTTGTTTGTTTGTTTATTTGTTCGATCGCGCTAATCTTAAAAACTACTACGGTATTTAAAACCGAAATCCACGCGGGCGGAGACGAGGGCGTCCGCAATATAAGAGCGATTAAGCTAATTGACACGCTTGCCAAATGCGGATATTGATCAGAGTGACACGTCTCTTTTGAACACAAATAACATTTACAGTTACTCCAATGTTCGTTGTTAAGAATTATTACTACTTTTCTTCTTATTATGCAATGAACCAAATAAACAGTATTTCCATCTTTCCTCATTTAATAGTTAACTACAACTTCAGCACTTCATTTTCGTAACATAATACTTGTGAAAAGGAAATGTCCCCGTTTTTAATAGAAAACTCTAGTCAAAAGGTTCTTTCCTAGAAAAAAATCTCAATTTATTCATCAAGCAAGGCTAGCCTGTGAGAGCGACACAGGCTTCTCAAAGACCCCATTATGCCTTTGTAGGAGCGACTGAAAATGTAATGTGAATGATTTTGTAATGTGCGCTCTAGTTTGGTGCCATTCTAATATTGAACCATCTTAATTGGAGCCGCGGACTGAAATATACACGGGTTAATTGTCTTGCCTTGACGTCCCGAGTAACGTTTTCTCGGTAATATTTTAGTAATTATATTTCTGGTTGATAGATACGTTAATTAAATGGCCAATTATTTGATGTCTTGGAGACGGATATTTTAAATATACGTTTATTTAAATTATAATAATGATTATATTATACATGTCTGTTTGGAGATGAAAATTTCACGCTCTGTTTAGTTTAATTGATGTTTACGAGTATAGATGGAAAAAAAAAACATTCAAGGAGAAAAATGTAGGTGTAATTTAGATAATTACAACCTGTTATTTTTAAAACACAAAGCTGACAGGCTTAAAGTTAGTTCAAATAAATATTTTAAAAAAATCCTGTCCTTGGGTAGTGACATCTAGGATTGAAAACTTAAAGTAAGCAACCGTTATTTTTGTGTGTTGCAAATATGTTTTTATGTTTCTTTTTATAAACAGGAGGCGAACGTACATAAGAAACAACGCCAGAAAATTCAAGGACAAGTTAAATAAACACCAGATAAGAGGTTTAATGCAATATCTTACTTTAAAATTGATCATTACCATTCTGCCCCTCAATCCTTAACAGAATGCCACATCCACTAATTATTTGGCACACCTTAAACGAGCAGACCTATTAAACTCAATTAATATCAAAGCCGTCGCTCCGCCGCCGCAGAGCTGTGAATGGTAAAATCTCCTAAAATTGCATAGTGCTGATGCAACGAAAACTATGCCAGTTGCAACTCAACAAGTCGACAAAGTCTATTGTGCGGTACACAACTCGACACTCAACGGTTAGGGCTGGCACGAGATAAATAGGTACGCCTGGAAATAATAAAGTAGTAATATTATTTGTATCTTAACGTGACACGTTACACTTGGACTAATCACCATAATGAACTATCAGCACATCATTTTTTTTAAATATAGGTAACTTAGTTAAAATCAACTTTTTCAGAGACCAGTAATCGGATGTGACAGGAAAAATTACATCTCGTGCTCCCCCGTGCTTCGAAAGAGACGTTCAGGCGTTGGGCCTGCACCTGATCTCTCTACAGTTGTGTGAGAGTGCTGCCCACCGACCTAAGAGAGAAGGGAATAGGGAGTGCACTTGTGCACTATAATTATATCTTGTATACTGTGGCTGATCGTTAGATAGGTGCCATAGACGAAACCTACGTATTTTTTTTAAATCTACGCAACGGACTTTAACAGCTGATTTAATAGTTTAAATCAAAAGGCCGATCCATTTCCAACATAATAATATATTTTTTAATTCGTACCAGTAGTTCTTGAGATTGGCGATTTCAAACAAAGTCTTCAGCTTTAAGTATGGAGAAATAACATTTCTTGTGGGTCGATAATTAATATTTAATGCGCTTCAAGCGCTGCAGCCCTACGCAGTACAAAGCCCGTCCGCAACACCTCAAGCCCTCAATTTCCTCCGCGCGACATCTGGCGGCGCTGGAACTACACTCGACATTTTTGATTTTCCAAATCAAGTCGACGTGGTTTGCCGATTCCACAGCTCTCAGAGGTTTTTCTGGCTGATCCCATTAATAGTATCTGTACCGAACTCCTTGTCTCCTTGAATTATTATCTATGATGTAAGTGTGAATTTAAAATAACAATAAAATTGTCAGTTGCTGTCAAACTTCACCAAATCTGTGTTGTCAATTCCCTTATCCCACGGGCTCCTAGTCTCCATCCCGTACAGTACCTTTCATAATCAGCTGAACTTCTCAAATTCTACCCTGAATAAGTGAAAAGTTAAGTTTGACCATCAGTTGCTGAAACATTTGAGTTTGAAGGGTGGGACCAACTATTGGCTCTTTTCGTTTTTGTTCACTATAGTCTTCTTAATTATTGTTATTAAAACACTAAACTAAAATCAAACAAAACTAATTAACTCGCGTTTATAACTTAGTGAAATAACTTAATTAAGCAGCGTATTTTAGGACTAATATAAGAGTACCAAGTTATCGAAGCCATATAGAAAACCAGGTCAATTGAATATCCATTAACACCCCATCTCAACAACACTGTTACGTACCATGATATAATTGGTGGTGACAAATTAAATTTTCAACTTACTCGTAACCCGCTCCATACTACGAATATTGTCGCGAGATATTACGTAGCCCCGTAGCAGCGTTGCTACGACGTAGTCAGCTACGACGCTTTGTCACTTACTGCAAACTTTCAAGCTTGATGGTGTAACTACGTATTAAGTGGTGTCTTGGGCACTGAATTTGCATAAAATGTAACGTTGTTAGTTAATTAGAAGAATATGTGACTTGTTAACATTTTTGGGGTTCCGTAGCGAAATGGCAAAAAATGGAACTCTTATTGATTCCTCATATCTGTCTGTCTGTCCGCCAGTATGTTACAGTGAAAAGACCTTCATGATTTTGAATCATGTTTTCGTTACAATGATGAGTTTTGTCCTAATCATCACGCTTGCCAAATGCGAGTTGGTGATTACAAACCCGGGCTATGTTCGGAAAACCGACTGGGAATCAAACCCAGGCCCGGTACTTAAACCACTAGACGATTGAGGCGTTCATTTAAAAATAAACTATTTAAAGAAACTCATTGAACAATAATAATCAAAAGTTACACCTTAAGATACACTGCATTGCAAAGATACTTATGCATTAACGATTGCAAGCACAACATGTGGCAGAATGCAAGTGCACATTAATTATGAGGTGTGACAAATGAGGGGATTAACACGCTCCTTGCAGCGACCATTTTGAACCCGGCGCACGCTGCGAGCTAGTTAGCTACATCTAAATCTAGATGGGAGTGAAGATTCTAGATAACCTAATTATAATGTGCATTTTTCTGGAGTCTTATTTCTGTATGTACAGAAAAAGATGAAGGGCAAGAATAATTTTAACATTATAATTTGTGACTTCTATACGTAGTTATTATGCGTAAGTTCAGTGTCAGTCATAGATTTTATGACACACAGCCACCCGCAACACCGTCATTATCTTTTTATCGTCGTTTTATACTATAGCCTTCCTTTTCAATTCGAACCATTAGTTCCTGAGATCAGGGCGCTCAAACAAACAGACAAAAAAACTCAATCTTCAGTTCATTAGTTTAGATATTGTCGAAGCTGTAAGTATAGTCAATCTTCTCCAATTATCTAAACGTTATCTAACATAATAATAATTTTACGGGTTAATTTTCAGTCACATTATGATTTGAAATTCTTCGTCACTGTTATTTAACTCCTACATGCGAAAGTAGTTTTTTAAAATTATTCGTCACTAAATTAATTCGGTAACATTATTATTATTCAATGTCTTTATATTGGTTGAGTAAACAGGAATTTTCGTTTGAGTTTCAAAAGTTCCTATACATCCAGATAATATATACCAAACTAGAGGTCGAAAAGGTACGATTCCCTATTTTCCCTTTGGCACACCGACCGCCCTCGATCGCTATCGGTGACAAATTCACTCGGCAACTTTTTTCATTTAGCAATTTTTGCTAACAAGCCCGTCTTTATTGGCTTTCATTAATACACCGAAAGCTCCAGACAGGCCGGTCCGTTGCAATTGCTTGCTGAAGTTTGGGCTGGTTGTCACACCGATGGTTATGGGTTTCTAAAATCAGGACTATTTATTTTGTGTAGTCAACGTGTAAAAGTTATTTAACGGTTTTTTTAATCATCATTTTATTATGTATTACAGTGCATTGAAAAAAAATTGTCCTTCCTTCAAACTGGAGTAATTTGACAATAGGTCTATCCTGGGCAGACGGGTTGGAGAGGTTGGTCGAATGAGTAATTCTCCTTAAACATGAACGTAACTACAACACACGTTGTCTTGATTTAACTTTGGAATTTTGCAGTGTGTTCTGTAATTATTTAGATTATCCTCGTCCTCATTACCTTTTTCACTCCCCTGTTAAAGAATTGTTATGATAAGAAGAACTACAGAAGAACAATGGTTATATTTTATAAAGTCATGTTGATTGAGATTAACGCTTGAATACACCCTGATCAAACAAAACGCAGCCTTTGACCAGGTTCTGTTTCTCAAAAAACAATTTCAAAACCCCTCGGTGTGAGCCGCCGTCAGTTAATACAGTCGCCGCAAAGTTGCTCGGATTAGCGACACAATCGCGTCCCCTTGACCCGGCCCCCACAAAAAGATATATTCCCCGTCCCCCCACTTCGCAACTCGGAACTACTTCACTAACAATCTTAGTGTCGAAATCAACTTACACTTCTCCCGTTTGTTACAAATTGAGTTCAAATAAATGCAAAACTTATATGGATATAACTTTGCCTCCCTTCAGACAGCCGTTGTAGGAATATTCCCATATATTAAACGTTGTCGTTATTTTTCTGCTCCCTTTGTCGTCTTTCTCGCTTTTAAATCAAAGCATAGATATTTTTTTGTTCTTCCGCATTTATAAGCAGGCCAAAAAGCACTTATTATATATTTTTTTCGTCAGATGTAAGGCTAATAAGTGATCATGGTAGTCCAGTTAGCGAAACTACTCTACAAGGTAACAGACGCGTTGCCTCAGCTTTTAATTTTAGGAGGCCTGTAAAAATAGGTTTAGGGCTATATAAAGCCAGTAGACATACACCTATTAAATAGTTTGTTCAATGATTCTTGATTCACATAGCACACAAAATGTTACCTCAGTTATGGTAGTTAAATTATATGTATCAACAATTTCCGCTTGCATATTTTATGAAAAAGATATCTGTCAGTAAATTCAAAACAAAATAAAAGCAGATACGAAATTCAGCAAAAACTACATTAAAATTCTAAATATCTTTGCCTAGAACCGTATCTAGGATGAAACGCTATAAATCTGAAATTAGATCTAGATCGACTGCGCTCGGCTCCTCCCTATCACGTGCAGCAGACGTATGCAGAACTGCATCTAGTGCTTTATGCACTTGAAATGCGTCGTTGATATTTATGTCCTACTGAAGCCGACTGATTTGATGTAGGTTTGCAAGGCTGTGAGTCAAATTACATAAAATATAAGATGTATTTGAAATGTTATACTCCGAAAGGTACAAGAGTGAATTGAGAAAAAATATGATCAGTAAAATACATGTATGAATTTAAATTTCCTATGTATATTTATTGGTACTAAATAAACACTTATTATTTCTTCCTTTCTTTTTTTGGCTTTTAAATAAATAATAATAAAAAATTGGCCAAGTGCGAGTCGGACTCACGCACTGAGGGTTCCGTAGAAACTTTATTTTTGACGTATTAAAAAAAAACTACTGACTGGATTTCGATCAAACCAATTTTCGTTGGTAGTTTTTATGGTAATGTACATTATATATTTATTTCAGTTTTATCATCCCCTTATTTTAGAAGTTAGAGGGGGGGGACACACTTTTTTCCACTTTGGAAGGGTCTGTCACGCAAAGTATTCACTTTAGAGAAAAATGATGTTAGAAACCTCAATATCATTTTAAAAGACCTATCCATAGATACCCCACACGTATATGTTCAATGAAAAAAAAAAATTTCAGTTTCAGTTCTAACTATGAACACCCCCCATTTTTTTCTATTTTTATTCTATTTTCGTGTGAAAACCTTGTTGCTGTTCACAGAATACATCTACTCACCAAGTTTCAACAGTATAGTACTTATAGTTTTGGAAAAAAGTGGCTGTGACAGACTGGCGGACAGACAGACAGACAGACAGACATGACGAATCTATAAGGGTTCCGTTTTTTTGCCATTTTGGCTACGGAACCCTAAAAAAGCTCCCATGTACCATAGCACGCGACGTAAAACCTTTATTGGTTGAATGAAAACACTTTATTAATATTGATGAAACCAACTGAATTCAATTAAACTGAAGAACTGTGGATAGAATCAATGAATAATCCTTTTATTTAGACTAGAAAAAAAGAACACACCTGAAGCCGAATTCAATAAATGTTTTTTTCTTTTTTATCGCTAGAAATGCGCCTACGAGCGAGCATGTCACACTTTTTCTATGAAATAAGAATATGAAATATTTTAAGTCAATAATTCCCTCAATAAGTTTCCCAGTTCACAGGAAGAAAACAACTTTGCTTGCGTTTTAAAAAGCAATATTTCTCGCATCTGAAAAGCTAGAAATACGAGTATTAATAGGGTTACGACCGCCCCATTCCTCTATCAAGAAACATTGACTATTTAATAATTCAACAAAATAAAGTTGCATATGTCTGCGAATTTCCTTTTAAACGAATATCTTTCACGTGCTATTCAACGAGGTTTAAAATGAAAGTGGACTTTTAAAAGGACCTCTTAGAGGAAAACCGGATAGCAAGTGGAAAGAGAATTTGTATTTACTGACGAATAGAAAGCTAATATGCAGCCGTGTTGAATGCAATCAAAGGTTAATTTTCTATTTATTTATGTTATATTATATTATAGGTGGCATGATTTTATTTTAAGCCGTATCTTTTTATAATAAAGTTAAATCAATTATTTTATATGCTTTTCTGAACTGGGTAACTTTATGATATAAAATTTTATTAGAAAGAAGGAGAAAATGTTTATTTTCCTTTAAATTTATGCTTTAGAGCTGTTCATAGTATAGGTTCTGGCTTTTCATTGTTTTTTGCAAGGCAATTGGTATATATATTATAGGCTAAGGATTTTTTTTAACGGGCCCATTGGTCTTGTGTTTCACGACCCTTGGTACAAAACCAAGGATCTCGGGTTCATGCCCTAATCTGTACATCGGCATATTTTGTACTCGAGTTATGGATATTTATAAAAGTATTTAAGTGTGTCTATCCATTCCCTAGTTACCATAGTAAAAGTACAAGCTTCGAGCTTAGTTTGGGGCTGGGCAAGTGGTGTGTCAGTCCGAGAAATTTATTATGTTTTATTTATCTTCGAGTATATAAGTAGCAACACTTATTCAAATAAACCAAATTATAACTATACTGTTTTTCAAACGTGTTTCAGACCGTAGTTTTGAATAGAATCGTCACAGATCATGTCTAAAAAACGTCAGTCTAAACCGCCATTCAAATTCCACAGATTACAACAATGGCCGCCCGGAAGTTGGCCTGCATTGTTAATGGCCGGCGGAAGTCAGATCCATGTACTGTTTTAGAAGTTTGCTCAGTTATAATTCAAGCACTGGAGTCGAGCTAGTTTGTGGATGATTAAATTGTGCCGTCAGAGATTTATTCGGAAAGTTTGTTAGGACCCGACGTCGAGGTTTTTAATATTCAGTCCCAGTGTCTCCCGCCTTTGAGGGGGATTAGGCGTTTTACTTTCGTAAATGTAGCTTTTGAATTCGTTTTAGTTTTTTTAATGGTAGACGGAAAGGAGCATAGGTTTGTCTCTTTAAATGTGGCGTCACGTCTGTCCATGACAAAAGTAATAAATAAAGGAATTATGACTTCTTCAAATGGTTTGTTAATAGTGTACATGTTACGTAAGAAAGGGTTTCCCAAGGGTGCATCCACATCTGACAAATTCAGTGTGATACTTAGAACCTAAATGCATTTTTTTTATTTTATAAAGTATAACAATTCTTAAAATTACATAAAACAACAGTCAAAAGTATTTGTTACCTACGAGACAAGACTGGACAAGACGGAATGGGCTGAAATTGGCATGCAGGTAAATTTTATAAAGTAAGCATCCACTAATAAACACTTTTGGTCAATTCAACCCCAACGGGATAAAATGAAACACTATCATACATCTTTTACAGAACAGACCATCTATCTTCCCATGAGTGTACAACATAAAACGTTTAAACCTAGACATAACACTTGCAGGAACAAGGCTCGTGCTCTCCAGATAATATGATACCGTGCAAAACTGCGTCGCGGCACAAACATCTGAATACATTATTCCGAGCTAGACGTGTTAATCTATACTTATAATAAATCTGTAGAGAGGTCAATTCTGTACATTAAATATATTTTCAAAATAACTATCAGGGGGTGATTAGTGATCGATACTGATGCCAAAAATGCAATCAGCAAAATTTTTGTCTGTCTGTCTGTCTGTCTGTCTGTCTGTCTGTCTGTCTGTCTGTATGTTCCTTATAGAAACAAAAACTACTGGACGGATTTTGACGAAACTTGGTACAATTATTCTTCATACTCCTGGGCATATTATAGGATACTTTTCATCACGCTACAATCAACAAGAACAGCGTAGTGAAGGGAAATGTGGGAAAAACGGGAGAAATTTCTCCATTTCTTAAGCTTCAGTCGCGTGTGCAGCCTTAATGGTTAAAGTCACATAGAAATCATGTATGAAAGAAATATTTTACATATTATTGCCTAAAAAATATCCCCCAACAGCATATGTCTATCTTTTATGGTTGACTCACAATAACACGTGTAACTCATGATCCAAATTGGTTTTCGCGCCAACGCGTTTAACTCAGGAACTACTGGTTCGAATTTGACAAAATATTTTGTGTTGGATAGTTCACCTACCATTTGTCGAGGTAGGCTTTATAAGCTATCTATAGTAACACTGTGTGCGGAAACCGTAACCCACGCGGACGGAGTCGCTGGCGGCCGCTAGTATTAACTATGCTGACATACAGACGGACGGACGGAATAGGCAACATTTAGGAGAGCAATACATGATTTATATTGCTCTCTTAAATGTTGTTATTTAATGATTTGTGTCTTTCTTATTTCATTACATATCGTGAGTAGTCGCCTCCCGCGACTCTGTCCGCGTGTATTTCGATTCCCGTACCAGTCAAAACAATAAGATTTTGTTTTGACTGGTTCGGCTTTGTTATATTAGTATTAGTATACGCAACAACCTTCATTTTTGATGTTTTTGTACAATTTATTTTAATCATAATATTAATAATATGATAGTCACATCACACACAACTGTTTGTTGCCATATACATATTTTGCTTCTATTTTTATTATTGCTGTTCGTTGTCCCAAAAAAAGTAAAAAACCCGCCAAGAGCGTGTCGGACACGCCCATGAAAGGGTTCCGTAGCTAAAAGATGGTCCGACCGCTTAAGACACCATTTAGTAAGGGCAACTGCACGTCATAAGTTGGTCGAGTTGTATAAAAATAAAATAACTATGTATGATACAGAGTTCGCTATAGTTTTCATTGAAAGAACTTACTTAGAGGTATACAGGACATTTTTTTAGGGTTCCGTAGCCAAAATGGCAAAAAAAACGGAACCCTTATAGATTCGTCATGTCTGTCTGTCTGTCTGTCTGTCTGTCCGCCAGTCTGTCACAGCCACTTTCTTCCGAAACTATAAGTACTATACTATTGAAACTTAGCGAGTGGATGTATTCTGTTTACCGCAACAAGGTTTTCGTACTAAAATAGAATAAAAATAAAAAAAAGTGGGGGGTCTCCATAGTCAGAACTGTAACACGAATATTTTTTTTTCATTGAACATTTACGTGTGGGGTATCTATGGATAGGTCTTTAAAAAATACATTAAGGTTTCTAATATCACTTTTTTCTAAAGTGAATACTTTGCGTGACATACCCTTCCAAAGTGGAAAAAAGTGTGTCCCCCCCCTCTAACTTCTAAAATAAGATGATAAAACTGAAATAATTATATAATGTACATTACCATAAAAACTACCAACGAAAATTAGTTTGAACGAAATCTAGTGAGTCGTTTTTTTAATACGTCAAAAATAGAATTTGTACGGAACCCTCAGTGCGCGACTCCGACACGCACTTGGCCGATTTTTCAGAATTATTGTAATAGTATTTCAAAAGTTAAGGGGGGGGGGGGACGCTCTAATTTTAACTTTGTATTAATAAGTCTCGAGACCGGGGTGTTTGATCCACATGGTTTGAAGGCAAGTTTTATTGTATTTAAAAATACCTTTTTAACGATACCCCACACGATGGGGTAAGTCGATATTTTTTTTTCGAATTTACTTTTCGCTGTATGGGAGGGGGGGGGGGGTTAAAAATAATTACTTTTCGATAATTTTAAAAACCAATTCTTGAATTATCACTATACATCTCTCCACCAATGTTCGTGGCAATCGGTTCAGAAATGGCGGAGAACGAGCCAGGACAGACAGACAGACAGACAGACAGACATGACGAAACTATAAGGGTTCCGTTTTTTGCCATTTGGCTTCGGAACCCTAAAAAGTACATATTATTATAAATACGTATATTTACTTGATAATTATTCTTTTGATTCAATACACAACGCCGACAAGTTTATCGTACTTTCTCCCAGTATGTCCCATCGCATGTGTTGAAATGTAAGATGCGGGAAGTAAGACCTTCAAATGAAAACGCTCGCTTTTAAAATTAATAAGATACGGCATACAGCCTCTGTGTATAGCTAGCACGAAGAATGTATTACGAGATTAACATTTTAGTACGAGGAAGTGCGAGGCACGTTTCATTTGACACTCGTAAGTTGCGAAATGAGGAAAGCGAGATAAATATAATATGCGTTATTAGAGAAAGCGCTTAAAGAAAGCTGTGCTTACGATAGCTTTATAAATGCTAAACAACTGAAATATATAAGCAAAGTGTTAATTATAAAATCTTCTCTAATAAAAACCTTATTCAAATTTAATAGGATTTGAAACTGAATAGATCTGAAAAAAAAAATAGCTAAAAATCGTGAAAAAAACAGTAGAGTTGAAAACCCTCTCTTCTTTTAAACATAAACATCTTCGCGTAAAACTTACAATGTGTTGCAGAAAGAAAGCATCCCTTGGAGTCATAACTGCCTCCGTTGTGTAGTGGTTAGAGCGTTGTGCTCGAAAACCTCGGATGACGAGGGTTCAAATTCGGCGGGAACACTTTTACTTTGTGTTGGGAAAAGGCTTGAATCACTTGACTGTCCGATAAGAATGACGTTTCTGTGCTTCGGAAACATAATTATTTTGTTCACTTGTAATAACCAGGCTGGTCAATTCAGGATCATAGTGGTATCCTGGGTTTCAAGGCATTGGCTAGGATGGTGATGAGTACGTTCGAGTCATAATATGCAAAAAGCCTTAGCCTTTCAGTCTCACCCATGTCCCACAATATTGACGCATCAGCGCTTTGAAGTAGGCGCGACATATCACAATACGCGCGACTTTGCTAACTTGAGTAATAAGTCTCTATGGAACTTAGCTTGCGCAGGGGGTCCACAAATAAGAGTATTTTGGTAGGAAAAAATCCTTTTTTGGGAAAATAAACAACGATTTCGAAACATCCCTTAATTTAAGCAAGGAATTGATGAACTGATTTTGAAAAACATGACAAAATATACTTAAACACATTTTAATAGAAGGGTAGAAAATGGGGAGAAATCAAACGCCTGGTCGACCGCTTAAAAATCTGTTTAGTCCCATCTTGAAGACCCTATCTAAAACCCTATGGTTTTCCGCAATGGGCATCAGAAATTTAAATATAAATTGGGGCAGTTACCCGCTAACCTGAACTTAATTTTCTTAGTGATTTATGAGTAAAAAAATTAATATAAAATACTTTTGTCCTACGCCTAAACGCCTCGATGGTCTAGTGGTTTAAGTACCGGGCCTTGGTCTCGAGGTCCTGGGTTCGATTCCCAGGTCGGGCAATCTTTGTGTTGATTTTTCTGAACACAGCCCGGGTTTGTGATCACCAACCCGCATTTGGCAAGCGTGGTGATTAAGCCAAAACCCATCTTTGTAACGAAAACATGATTTCAAATGATGGAGGCCTTTGCCCTGCAGTGGGACATTAATAGGCTGATACTTTACTTTACTTTTGTCCGCCTATATTTTCTAACGTTACGAAAAAAGACCGTCCTGCATATGAAAATATAATGGTCACCCTTCTCGCAGCCTACTTCCTTCAACACAGTGTTGTGATATTAGCGAGTCGCCGAGTCTTTTCGAGGGCGCAACTATCGCTAGTTAAGTAGGTGGTTAAGCCAGCAACTTCCGCGGAAGTCTCGAAGCGGACTTTAGTTCCTCCCCTCTTGTCACGTTTAAGAGGATTATGATACCGGCAATGTTTAAGGGGAAAGTTTTGCAAAGATGTATGGGCTTTTTTGAAAAAACTAAAAATTGACAACTTGGTTTTTTTTTTATTTTAATGCTTGCCAATTTATTTTCATGTTTTAGCTTAAATGTCAGTTAGCAGACACGTTTACAGTTTATCTCACAGTTAGTGGCTACTGTGGCCTTATTTCTAAACAAATATTATTAGGAATAATCTTTCAATATTATGCTCCAAAATGCAGCACACACCTTTTATCTTTTTAAAAGTACAACACTACGCATTAGTAGTTAGTTATACAGAACACCAATTACAGAACAGTTATGTGGAGGTCAATTTCGAGTAGGCCTAGCTCCGTATTCAGAACTCAGTGTTAGGTGGAAATTTTAACCCATATCTTTTGCTATTGTTATTGCCTTAAAAATATTTGAAAGAAAACATACCATAAAATGTGTACTCAAAACAACAAACATATTCCTTTTCTGGTTCAGTAAGTGTTTAAATGAAACTAACCACACCGTATCCACCCGTCCATATTCAATTCAATGTGTGCATTCACATCAGAGTGTTATAAAAACACATTCCTTTGTGTTCGGTCGAGTGAATGAACCATCACAGCAGAATTCACCAGAAGGAAATTATAATAACAGTAAAAAGAACATTATGGAACTAACATTATTGCGAGCGGTCGACGTCTACCGGCCACTTTTATCATTCAAATGTACCCTGGATTTATGTGCCTTTAGTGTATTAATCTGCCTCTACGACCAACCATATCACTTTCGAAATAAAGCTCAATTTCCTTTGCACAGAACTTTGCTTAGCGCAGTCTTTTGGTAAGCCTTTGTATGTGAGGGATTGTATTAATTTCGTCTTTTCGTGAAACGGAACGTATCGCGGGCTTTCTAAGGAAGCGGCTTGGAATAATTAAGACTTGTGTCATTTGGTAAATATAGTATACTTGTTTAAGTAGATGACATTTGCGCATTTGCGCGTGTCTTACGGACAAACGTGGTGGCTATGGGTATTTCTGCTTACCATTAGGCTACCCAATTGGTTTGCCAATTTTGCCATTTTTTTCGGCTGTGGTGGCAAACGACCTGACGGGTTACCTGTTAGTAAGCAATCACCGCCGCCTATGTACATCTGCGACACCAGAGGTATCGCCGGAGCGTTGCCGGCCTATAAGACCCCATATTTTTCCATACTGATACCTGGCGACCTAACCAGAGATACATAGGAAAACAGTTAGGACGTGCTATTTCACTGTGTTCTTCTGTAAGGTGTAGGTACTTCCCCAGACAAGCGGCTCCGTTGAGTGGAAGCTCCACTTAGCTCTATCTTTCGGGCAAAGCCAACCTTCTTGAAAATGTCCTAGCAAAACCGCGGTTATTCAAACCTTCATCACGCCAATATCTCTTTCGACCCGTACAAGCAACATCTCATCAGCACCCGAATCCATATTTGTCGTGTTACGGCGCCCGCTGAATTATTCACCTCGCGAGATCTCATTTGTGGGGAGAAAAACTTGAAACACGGACAGGTACCAAGCGAGTGTTTACGGGTTGAATTGGACTGTTTTTGTTACACTCGAAGGGAATTCTGTCTTATTAAGAGATGACGTGCGAAGACGTTCGGCGTAAGGTGTTTTATCTTATTATTTATCCTATCCCATACGTAAGAATCTGGAAACCAAACACCAAACGGCTTCCGACGTGCCTGCCCAGTGGGCACTGCAGTCATAAAACAAAAATAATAAATGACTAAAAAAATCGCACGTTGCTGTTACATAATTATTTTCAACCCCCGTCGATAAACATGCTTTATAAATATTTTTTTCAATAAAAATTGAAAGGCCTTAGACACCGTATTCTTAGGTATTTTTTTTATTACATTTAAGGGGAAGCTAAAT